>VUYV01000041.1:5652863-5807907 GCA_008711295.1 Anarhynchus alexandrinus
AAAAAAAAAAAAAAAAAGAAAGAAAAAAAAGGAAGAAAATGTTCAGATTATATAAAATTAATTCCATTACTCTGAGTTTGGCAAATGTAATCATTTTTCCGGGCAGTGCCCACAGGTAGGTTACACCCAGGTGCACTGGGCTTCAAGGTTTAAGTATAACGCAACTGAACAAAAATACTAATTCTTCTTCTGAAAGGCAGATAGCTGAGATGGAGCTGGGGATAAGGGCTAAAGCTTTCAACAGCCAAAGTCCCTACAAACTGCTTCATGCAACAGATGTATTCTAAAAGTGTAGGTGTGAAAAGCGTATTTCTGGTATCCTTTAAAAGAAAGCAGACAGCTTAACACAAATAACCCATATAGGAATGATTCAAATCAGAAGTCTTGCTTCTCTTAAAGTCCATATTGATCTTTGGGGGGCAAAAGCTGGTGAGGTAATGGATGCTATAAACATAGTTGCCTACAATTACTCTGAAAGAAATTATAAGATGGGGCAAAGACACTGACTACAGTGTCCAGGTGAAGTGATCCATTTGCACTTGATCACCTCAGCTGAAGATTCATGAAGGACAGGTGATATTTTAAACTATTCTGTTATCTTAGGGTGTGCTATACACCAACAAGGCAACGATTGTTCTACGAAATTAGGTTATTTCCAGAGAGTACAAGGGTTGTTCTTAGTCTGTGGATTTACAAAGACTGCCTACACTGTGGGCTGCTGCGCCTCAAGGTGCACCCTCAGTGCTGATGCGAGGGGCTCCTCCTGGAGCACACTGTGACTCCCACCCTGCCAGACACAGGGGGACTAGAACTACCTGCACCTACTACCTCAACCTGCATGTCTCTAGAGATTTGCCATGAGTTCAACTGGTACCAAGGCAGAAGGAAACATGTCAGCCTGCAGCAAGAAAGTCAAAATAAAACAAGCTGTGAGGGCATGGCTGGTTAGAAAAAAACTCGCTTCTCAGTAAGGCGGGCCTGAATTTATGAGGTTTTAGGGAAAGTGATGCTTGTCCCCTGGTTCTTCCCCTCTCTTTCCCCAGCAAGCTGTCTTTCTCTTTCTGGTGCAGGACTGGCCTCCCTTCTGCTCAGACAGGCAAGAATGCTGAGGCTGCCCTAATAATGTTCCTGATGCCAGTACTCCAACAAGAGAAAGCCATGAGTTGACTCCTTTCCCTAAGTCATTGGATGAGTTGTATATGAACTGGGCTAGACTGGGCTTCCCTACTGCTGCCTTTGGAGCTACTGGATCTGTGCCAGGTGTACAGCTCTCCCACTGGGAAAGCTCAATGGAGTAAAAACTTCAGTGCAGAACCTAGACCACAGGCATCACTGTATCCTCTGGATCCTCATTTGCTGGAGGTAGATGTGCAGGGTATGATTCAGTGCAGAGGTTAAGACATCTGCATTTATGTGTATATGTAGCCTTCTAGGATTCTATTGATCTTAACTCTTCTTGCAGTGGGGAGCTACTCACCCCAAAGGAAACACAAAGGAACTATCAGCTGTTTCACTGTATAAGCTTTGCTGGCTGTATGCCAAGATCTCCAGTCACTGTAACTGGAATTTAGAAGACCAGTGTGCATCTGGATGTGTAAATGTAGGTGACTTAAATTCAGACAGAATCCCACCCTCAATTCTTGCACATGAGCTTTTCTTCCAAAGCTGTTAGAGGTATAAAGGACATTTCTAAAGAAATCACACAAGCCCAACAAACTATTGAACTATCCTGCACAGCATCCTACAAGATGGCCTTGTAGGTTTCTGTACTCATTAGACAGCAATGATAAAATAGATTAATGTAGTATGAAGACATACACAGAACAGAAATCAGAAGTGCTGCACTTCTGCTGGTATTTTTAACTACATACTTGCTGTACAGAAAAGTTGCAGTTGCAGTCCATCCCTGTTGAAGCTACTGTTGCTCTGAATGGACCAGAGTGCCATATTTTTTCCTGTGGGGTAGGTTAGAATGTCTCTAAGGGAAAAAGACCAAAAAACTAGTGAAATCATGGCCAACAAGGAAAGGTACGTAAACAATAAGTCATTTCCTAATCACTGTGTCTACAATTTTTGAACTATGTTCGTTTTTTTTTTATAGTAACAGAGAACTATGGTCGGGTTCAACACATAGAGGCTTTCATAATTTTTCTCCAGATCTAATACAAGGCAGAGAGGAAGCAATCCTCTTTTAGACAGAAAAAGAGATCTCACAACGACATGAAAGTTTAGAGATCTCTCTATCATTGTTGGAGATGATCCCACTATGAAAATAACTACACCAATGTAGAAATCTTCCTTGAAGAAGATCATAGAATCATAGAATGGTTTCAGTTGGAAGCGACCTTGAAGATCGTCTACTTCCAATCCCCCTGCCATGGGCAGGGACACCTCCCACTAGACCAGGCAGCTCAAAGCCCCATCCAGCCTGGCCTTGAACACCTCCAGGGATGGAGCTTCCACAACTTCCCTGGCCAATCTGTTCCAGTGCCTCACCAACCTCACAGCAAAGAATTTCTTCCCAATATCTAATCTAAACCTGCCCTCTTCCAGTTTAAAGCCATTACCCCTTGTCCTATCACTACATGCCCTTGTAAAAAGTCCCTCCCCAGCTCTCCTGTAGGCCCCCTTTAGGTTCTGGAAGGCCGCAATAAGATCTCCCTGGAGCCTTCTCTTCTCCAGGCTGAACAGCCCCAACTCTTTCAGCCTGTTCTCATAGGAGAGGTGCTCNGTTGGCCTTCTGGGCTGCGATCGCACATTGCTGGCTCATGTTGAGCTTCTCATCAATCAGCACACCCAGGTCCTTCTCCTCAGGGCTGCTGTTGATCCATTCTCCACCCAGCCTGTACTTGTGCTTGGGATTGCCCTGACCCAGATGTAGGACCTTGCACTTGGCCTTGTTGAACTTCATGAGGTTGGCATGGGCCCACCTCTCCAGCCTGTCCAGGTCCCTCTGAATGGCATCCCTCCCCTCCAGCGTATCTACCTCAGCACACAGCTTGGTATCATCCTCAAACTTGCACTCAATCCCCCTGTCCGTGTCACCAACAAAGTTGTTGAACAGCAAGGGTCCCAGTATTGACCCCTGAGGAGCACCACTCATAACTGGTCTCCACTTGGACATCGTGCTGATCATAATGGGGACATCTACATTCTCTGGCACTCCATATGTCAGCATCACCCATGATGCTGTCACAAGCAGCAGGTTTGAGATTATGCTAATCAGGACAAACAATTCTAGGATGCTTATAATTAAAAGGTCTGCCATCAGGGGAGAAAAACTTGAGACTAACTTGTTGTTACTAGTCCAAGATGATTCAGTTCAAAGTTGCTGTCAGTGAGCTAAGAATCGGTATGTCAGCTCTAACAGAGCAGAGGTTTCTAGGCTACATCTTTATCACAACGTTAATCAGCACCAAGCCATGGGCTCTAGCCCACATGGAAATCATCCATGCAGCACGTCTCCTGGAATACTTTGCCCCATGCGAACTAGCACTCTGTGGTTCAGGTACTGTTCTCAGTTGGCAGCACAGATGAGGGCAAACTATTTTGCAGGAGGACAGGGATATGAACCCTTTCATGACATTTGTTCTCCAGGAAAAGAAAACAGCCTTATGAGGGTCTTGAGGGCTCTAATGGCCCTGACCAACCTCACCTGAAGCCTCCACCCGCAGCTGTGGGCCCAGAAGTCCTATTTAAGCTCAGACCTGGACCTGAGTTAGAGGAATGCTGGCTTCTAGTTCAGCCACAGCTATGGCTAGTAGTGGACCTTGTTAATCCAGACAACAACCTGCAGGCTGTCTTCACAGTTTTATCATGGCTCTGCCTAATCACCATGAGTCTGCTGGACATGATCCTGACCTGCAGGTTGGCTTCCAGGCTTGACTTTGGAACTACCTCATCACTGTGGTATAGGAGTGGACTGCTGGTTGGACCTGACTGCCTATCTGTGAGATCTGACTTGCTCTCTAGCTGCCCCACAGGAACCCCTGCAGCTCCCAGCCCTCATCTCAGAGGGACCAGCTGGCCTGTGCTGCTCCCTGACAGCCCAGGTATATTTTATTTACTAGCGTGGGATTAGGTCTGCGGTGCCAGGGTGTCAGGTGCCCAGCTCCAGCGCTGGTGTTCAGAGCGATTCCTCAGGGGACTGTTCCCCAAGGAGAGATCCTTGGGGAGTTCCTGTGCCATGCCATTAAACCAGATGGGGGCATCAGTGGTTCCAGATTCTGGGCCAGCAATGATTTGGCAAAAGTGTTTTCAAAAATAGTTTCACCAATTAGTGTTTTTTGACACTAAGCATGCGTGAGGACTTTTGTCAATCTGTTCTGGATCAAAATTAAGTTTAAGAAAAGAGGTCATGACGTTTCTGATGGATCTGGCCGATGTCAAGACCGGATATACAGTCTTCCCTCAAGCAGACTGTTTTTGACTCTCAGTGCTACAAGGGTTTAGTACACCTGCCAGTATTTCTGTCGTCACATTTAAGAAAATACTTCTGTGGCATAAGCAGAAATGTGGGGAAAAAGATACACTATGGTATAGAGGCATCAGCTGGAGCTTGTAATGCATATGAACTTATGCTCTCAGCCACTGCCACTATGCTTGACTAAAACTTTAACAGGTGATTTTCTATTCTATTTCTGTAAGACAGCACAAGTTTGTATGCCTGACAGTTGTATTAAAAAATAAGCTTACAAATGCAAGTGTTGGCATGAATATGCAGGGCTAATTTATCTCTATTATGTAACCCTAACATATATCACTTGCAGATCTGCCCAGACAAACCTTTTCTTTGTATAATAGGAATCTGCTTCAAGAGTGGTCCATGATGAGCTGTCTGGGATTACTTGGTAATTACACTAAAGGCTTCAGCATTAAACACAACCTAAAATACCAAGCAAGATTTTGTATCATTTAAGGTACTGTCTTCTGGTAAATACTTTTGCAATTCATAAGCAAATAACTTCTATGATAATTCATCTGTAAACCTTTAGTGTAATTGACTGTTTGCAAAGTGATGGATTTTACTGGTGAGTGTAATTTCTGGATTTAGGCAGCCTGACTTTGTGTGGCAAATTGTCAAAAATTGCGAACTTAGTGTCTGGTGCCTGTGAGATGAACAATTGTCTCTCCAGGAAACCAGAGGATTGCAAATCATGATGTTGTGGGGAAGCCAGTATGAGTTAGTCTATTTATGTTCTGTTATTCTTTTTTCCTTAAACAAAGTGCTGTCTTTTAAGCTGATTTGTAATCCTGAGCAGGACATGTTAATTCAGTGGGTGTTAGGCCATCTCCTTTCTTTTTCCCTGATGATTAGATAGGACTTGAGATTGTTTATTAGTGACCCTAAAATTTGAAGACAGCCCTTGTTCCTGCGAAACAAAGCCTAGCAGCAGACCTTCCATGATGAAATTAAAGCCAAAGAAGTATTAATATGACTAAGAAACCCTTTACTATCTTCAAAACAGTCACACATTAAAAAAAAATTATCATCTTTTGTCACTAAGGGCTTTTATTTGGTAGGCCTGGACACCTCTGCCTTTTGGGTATTTAATTATCTTCATGTTAGTCTCTTAATTAAGAAGGCAGAAAGAGGGTGGCATTTCTTACTAGACTTGGTCTCTGGTGTGAAAATGGATTTTTTTTTTTTCCACAGTGCTCACACTTATGAGCTCAAGGAGTGAGTTTAAAAATTTTTTAAGATATTTAGAGATGAAATCACAGTTGTAATGGTATTGTCTGAACAGTGGTGATTTTAGAGAAATATCTTTTGAGATTCTTAATGAAACCAACTGTAAATATGCATAATGTAAGTGGTTTAGGGGTACTTTATGAGGTCAACTGTGTGTTGGGTAAGGAAGATTTTAAAACAAATTAATGAGATTCAAGCAGTAAGCCTCAGTCTCCTGCTGCATATGGTAAATGGTATCACCCAGAGCTTTGTGTTCTTTTTTTTTTTACCTCTCCTTTTTCCTCCACACTAGGTTTATTAAGATCACTTTTTGCCTAGAGTTTTAGTACCTAACACTAACTTATACATCATGTTATTTTCTAGTCAGTAAGTAGTTCCATTTGAAGCACTGAATGGCCATATAAATGTCTGGTTTGAGCTTTGGTCAGTATAAAAATATAAGAAAACACCCTCCATAACAGTTTTCCTTGCAAACAAATAAAAAGATGTTGTAGACATAGCCTTGGGTTGCAAATTCTTCAAAGCAGGGATTGCGAGTTACATTGTTTGCATACCTCCTACAGCCCAATAATATATCTAAACGCTAAGATTTTTCAAAAAAGTTGGAAACTAGTGCTGAGACACCTGCAGAAAGCCATAGTAAATAAGAGGGCTATTGTTTTATAAGGAAGTAATGGCAAAGTGATTTATCTTCATCTACTTAAGTAGACAGTGCTAGTTTAATTTCTAGTGAATGTTACAAAAAAAATCTGGCAAGCATATTTGCATTTTCTTTTTTAATACTACTGTTTTGGAGGCAAAAATTAAAGTGCTCATCTTCTGGAAAATAAATGAAATGCTTCTGCATGTGATGAGAGGTGAGTATTCAAAATAGAGAGAGGGACACCTTAGGTAAATTCCAATATTGTAAATACTAAGAAGAAAAAAAAAATACTGTTTATTACAACATAAATACTACCTACAGCATGTAAGCATCCAATGCTGCCTTCTTTCTGATCCCATTAGTCCCAGGGTATTTAGCCACTATTGTATTTGGGGTCATAAAATACTGTTGCAACACCCTATTAGAATGTTAATGAAACTTACAAACTAAGTTCTGGGTCTAGTTCTGGCCTAGTACAAGAAAGATATGGACTTCCTGGAGTGAGTCTGGTACAGGGCCATGAAGATGACTAAGTCATTGGAACATCTGACATATGAGGAGAGGCTGAGATTGCTGGGAGTGTTCAGCCTAGGGAAGAGAAGGCTCAGGGATCTCTTATCCATGTATGCAAAAGTTAGGAGAGAATAAAGAAGAGGGAGCTACTGATTTCTCTCAGTGGTGCCCACTGACAGGGTAAGAGGCAATGGGCACAGAATAAAATGCATGAAATTCTGTCTGAAGACAGAAAAACACTTTTTTACATTGCAGGCATTCAAACGCTGGACTAGCTGTCCCAGAGAGGTTATGGAGTCTGCATCCTTGGAGATACTCAAAACTGGACTGGACATGGTCATGGGCAGCCTGCTCTGGGTGACCCTGCTTGAGCAGGTGAGTTAGACTTGATGATCTCCAGAGGTCCTTTCCAATCACAACCATTCTGTGATTTCCAAAGCTAAACGATGTATGAGGCTCAGCAAAGGTGAGTACCTAAGTAATGTCCTAACAGTGTCTTGTACGATTAATTCCCACCAGGGCCTGCTTTAAGCCACCAAAGTCCTCACCATACTCTGGCAGCACTCTAACTGCAACGTGGTGTTTCAGTGCATAACTACCTGTGCACTGAGTTCAGTTTCTGATACCATACCAATAGGACGGAAGAAAATTTAAATTTAAGTCTCATCCTTCCTCATCTTTGTACCTCTCCCTTAAATTCACACACACTCATGCATGTCTTTGTGTCCTTTTCCCCCCTGTTCCAGCTGCCTGACTCATTATTCCCACATGCAGCGTGTTGAGGAAGGTGGTAGCACTTCTCCCCTCCTGAGTCAGCAGGAGGCAGCTGGCAGCTCCCCGGAGACCTCCAGTGCCTGAGAACAAAAGACCACATTTTTCATGGCTGTGGTATGCTATGTGTTACATAACCCAGCTGCTGAATGCTAAGAAATTAAACAACATGGCAGTCTCCTGAACACAACATTGTTTTGGGGAAATTACAGCTCAAGTACAGCGGAAACTCTGATACTCCCCCATGGCAAATACTCTTGAAAAATTGAGGGAGTGAAAACAGTCCTTGAGAGCATTTAACAGCTGCAGACAGGCTCAGAGCATAATAGCTCTTTGATCTTGCATATGATGGGAAGAGCACCACTGGGAGCTTAATGCCATCATTTTATGCAAATGTCACGGAAGGAGACTCCACATAGCTAAATTGCTCCATCTCAAATACAACATTTATGAAAGCCATCGCTTCTTCATTATCATCCAGGTGGATACAATAGATAACATTTAGATTTAATTTATATTATATGATTATCTTTGAGTTTGGAGAACTAGAAGATGCTTTGATGAGAGAGAACTGCCTGTGATATTTATAAGCCTGTTTGCAAAAAGCTACAGTTGAGAAACACTGACTGTAACTAATAAGGCAAACCCTACTGTATCATAAGCAAAACTCCATATAAACTGGCAACTGAAAATGTACAAAGACAAAAATTAGTCATTTTAGCAAAAAGAAAAATCTGGGATACAAATTCCATTTTCTTCGTGCAATCCTATTGTGACCAAAATCAGCTGAGATTTTTTTTAAAAAATGGGCTCTGCAAATAAAAGATCTTTGAAAACATTGTTGGCAATGTTTTAAGAAAATGCCTTTAAGTTAAACAATAGGATTTATCCTATCTTATCTTGAAGTACTGACTTCTGACTCTACTGTAAATTCAGTCGTCTTTTCAGGGGCTTCATGGATGTTTTTATCCTTTTTTTAAATTTATTTTTTTATCAAAATAAAAAGGTGTTTGCTTGATCTTAACTATCTGGTCTTTCATGAGGTAAGTTGATTTTAAAACCCCATGAAAACAAGCATGATCTGAGAAAATTCTGCATCTTTAACTTGCAGCAAATACTTTTAAAGTACAGCTGAATGTGTTTTTGCTGCATAAGAAAAAAAGTATAGTACCAATATGCACAACCTTTGATGAAAAGAATGCATCCAAAAATCACAGAACTGGAGTGATACATCTCTGTATAAACTATTTATTTAAAAGAATTCCAAGACAGAAGGAAAAATTGAAGTTAACTAGAGAGAAAGACAGATATGCCACGAAATGCAGCATGAGAAAAGTTAGGAGAAAGAATTAAGAGGAAATTTACTCTAAATTGTTTGCTAGTAAAAATAAATAATTAAAGTAAATCAACTTCTGCATAAGATTCCTTGGTTAAAAACAACTGAGATCATAACATTTTTGGTTTGGTGCTATGCAGCCAAAAACCAAAGCCAATTCAAATATAAAAGTTAAAGGTCAATCCTTATCCTGGACTCAAGAAGTTAATAGTTTTTTGGTTTTTTTTTTCTCTTGCTCTCATTGTTACAAGTTACTGGCTTTGACTTAAATTTAAAAGTAAAGTGGATATCATTGACAAGTAAGATTTCCACTTTAAATGTAAGGATTTGACAGTTATAGATGGTAACTAACAGTTACTTCCAATATGGATTGATCCTGCAGTTTTAATGACAGGCAGCATAGAGAATACAGGCAATTCTATGAGTAGGATAAACTTGCCACAGTAATAGCAGAGCTTTATACCATGTTGCAGTTAACTGGTACTACTACTTCAGAAATAAAGTATCATTAGATTTGTTATACTGTTTTCTGTAGGAAGTCTACAGTTTTTATTTATTTGCTCATTTTTTGTAGTAGCAGTAGTAGCATTAGCAATAGTAGTAAATTCTCCCTTTTCTGGTTATCTCGCATTAACAAATATAGAGATGAGGAACTGAAGCAGGAAAAAGAATTTGTAAACTGAACTCTGCTCCAATGGGTCTACTAATGATCTACAAAACCTTACTCCTATACGATTTATGACGTATATGTCAATGTTCCCCCCCACCACAAGAAGTAACCAGCTCTGCACGTGAGCCATTCTGCAGGACACCCAACTCCTTCGCTGTGTTTCCCTCTCATGCTCTGAATTACCGCATGCTGTCACCGGTGACGGACATCCAGTTAGGCTGGTTGCTGTATGAACGCTGGTGTGCCGCAGTGATCTCTTTTGTCTCCTGTGCCAGAGTGCATCAGAGCACAGTAAAACCCGTCCTTGGCTCTCCTTCAGAAACCTTTCCTAAAGAGGAAAGAAAAACAAATCTCTCATCTACCCAGGTTTAAATTTTTACAAAGCTTATAGTAACCTGGTATAATTTTGATACCTTTGCCCCTTTGACAAATTTGGTTGCAATTAGACAGCAAGTTCAAGAACTATTAAGAAAGTATTAGTAAGAGATAAAAATGCCATCTCCACCATTTTTAGCCCAATGTTCTGAGGGCTTTTTTTGTTGTTTTTTTTTAATTACTTTGATTTAATGAATATTCATTGAATCTGCCAAATTGAACGTATTGGGGAAAAAATAGGCTGTATTGGGGAAAAAAA
This sequence comes from Anarhynchus alexandrinus, assembly GCA_008711295.1. NCBI lineage: Eukaryota > Metazoa > Chordata > Aves > Charadriiformes > Charadriidae > Anarhynchus > Anarhynchus alexandrinus. The sequence goes on from VUYV01000041.1 coordinate 5,663,123, forward strand.
AAATGTTGAATCACTTTTCAGTTTTAAAAAATTTGTACTAGGAAACATAATTGATTAATCAATTACAGCAGGATTAACAAAGAGAGATGAAAGACCAAGTAGGCTTTTCGTAGAATAAGTAACAGGCAGCACATTTTTTTGCTATTTACTATCTACTATTAGATATGTTTGTGAAAAGCATATGATTGTTTTTGCAAGAACATTCACTAAGGAGAATGCTTTTTTTTTTTCATTTTTTCCCAAAATAAAAGATTTATCTATTACAGAAAGACCTGACAGTATTCCCTTTTTACATAATGCTGACGAGCACAATATGTTTGCTAAGGTAGCGCTTAATAAAAATTCAGTTTGAGAGCCAATCCCTGACAACCCTGGCACACTGCTACAGCAGATGTTTCTTACTTTAAGATAGCTGAAATGGCTTTTAACTATATTCTAGAACTGAAGAACACAAGGGGCAGAATTTGGCAAGAACAAGGAATTGTGATACACAAAAACTGGGCTTCATAGAAAGACTCCTGAGAAAATGGAATTCTCTTGTTAGCTCAGGGAAGTCTATTGTCATGGACTGACTTTGTTCCCTTGCTCTCATATGAAAAAGCATTTTAGTGGGATATATAGTAGTTTTCTCTGCATCTGCTTTTAAATATTTAATCTTAACTTTATTTCATAAAGCAAGAATTTCTACTTCATGTTCTGCTGGCAAAACCGTGCAGCTTGGTATCATTTTTGACCCTGGATCCTGCTCCAACAAGGGGTTGAAACATTTACTGAGCCATAGATCAAGATTCAGATTTTTCCCGTAGGTAATCCTGCTATCCATAGGTGCAGCTCTACCACTGTGGGGCCTTGAGCTAGTAGTTCCGCATAGTGCCTCCCTTTATCAGGAGGACATATCCTACAGCTTTCAGTAACTCTAAGGTCTGATCTGGCGCTCTGTTGAGCCTGTGGAGTTTTAGCTGTCCTCTCTGAATTCCCATCTCTGAGGAATTCCTGGCATCCCTGTCAGGGCAGATGATGTCAGTTACTCCATTTCTGTACTGCTTAGCACAATGGAGCACTGTTCTTGGATGTCCCCAGGATGCCACAATACTATCCTTTTCTGCTCTCTGACTATCTGAATTTCTTAGAAATCCAGCAGAGCTGGGTGCTGATGGCATTATAGACAGAAAAGTCAAAAACTTTCTCTGAATTTTGTTTGACATCCTTCTCAAAATTAAATTATTACCTTAAATGGCATGGGCCTTGTCTACAAGGCATGCATCGTACTGATTTTCACAGGGGGTTTTTGCAGATCCACCAAGATTAAAAGTATAGAGAAGATTCATTATAGCTTGCACTTTGTTTCTCTTTCAGTAAAGGGAGGAGCAGTCATATGAGTAACTGCTGGCAATTATTAGCCTACCTGTCTCACATTAATATACCTTTCACCTTCAACCTGAACAAGGTATGTCAGATTACTGCATAGTAAATAATGACTTTCCACTCATTACTCAAAGTGAAGCTTCCTCTATTAGGCATTTATTTTCCTCGTAAAATGAATAATTAACTGCCCGAGATGAAATACAGAGTCTGTTGCAAGTTCTGAACTCTTGTTAGTTCTGAGCTTATATGTGAATTTAGCGTGTCCTCAAAAATCAGTAGGATTTCCTCTGTTTTTCTTCTTAATTTTCCTAAACTGAAATGCAAACAGTTATGAGATTGAACAGCCAATGAAAACAGGCTTACTTTTTGATTTGCAGAAGCCATATGTCAATCCCTTGAAATCACTAGATTTTTATATGGGTTCTGTCCCTAACAGAGATGACTACAGATGTGGGCTCAGAACACCATTTTAAAACACGTTTTGAAAGGTAATTCTTTCTATGTTGGGTAAATACCACAGGAAAAAGACAAGGGTTCAAGTTTTTGCTGTGTTTAATGAGAAGACTGTAGATGACTTTTCCTAACTTGAGCAGAAGTCCCTACCATGTCTTCTTTCAAAAAAGGAACTGTAGAACCAAAGAAAGGTGACTGCTGTGGACGTAAGGGTATGGCTGTATGTGACTGTGCTGATCTACAAAGAAAGCGAAAAGAAGCAAGGAACTGCCACTGGGCCAAGAGACCTGAGATGCTTAACCTTTTACAAAAAAAAGTAGTTCGTGAAAGAAAAAGTGTGAGTTAGAAAGCAGTTCTTGTTTTCTATATCCACAGAATTCATAGCTCTATTTATCCCCATGAACCCAGACTTTTACACAGTGTTCCAACATCTGCTTAACAGGATTGATAACACCCACTGCTATTGGAGGCCATGGCCACCTCTATTTGCAAAGAAAACCTGACAGGTAGAATTGCACTGGCAGAGATAAAGCTCAGGAGGTTCCAGATAGAAAGTAAATTGTAGGCATGACACTTGCTCATGGCCTTTTCAGCCCCACCGTACTCATCAGAGTCCTGACACAGTTTCTGTAGGTGTTCTCTGAGCACTGGAACAGACAAGTGCTATAGGCACTTCAGGAGGTAAGTCCCAGCGTGGCAGCCAATCTTCCAGTCCCTTTGAGGTCATGAACAAGATTTTCTCAGGGGTGAGGATCTGAAGACATGCACGGGATGTCAGGCAGAGCCCAGAATGATCAGGAGCTTCCTGAGCTGCACAGATCTGGGGGAAGAAGCTGCAAGTGAGGTAGAGCTGATTTAGCCCAGTAAGCACGGTATTTTACCAGTATGGCTAAAAGTACATGGGCTTGGTGTTAACATGGCAGTATAGGAGCTCCAGACTTGCCTGGGTGAGCCTACAGCCTAAGCTGATCTTAGCTTGTTATAGCTACAATAGCTATTACCTAGCCATCAGGTTTGGTTTAAGTTAGCTTTAGTTTTTAGTGAGGAAAAAGTAATTATATTATTATATTATTATTAATTACTATATTATGAACTATCTATGATCACAAAATAAAATATGGCTTGCAAGAGTGTAAACACAGAGTGGTATCAGAGATCCTGAACTAAATAAAAATCACAATGGTCAGACAGTGGTCACTACAGGAATACAATCGTATTAAACCGGTTTAGCTGTACAAAGAGAAGTGAAAACTAAGAAACCGAAATCATATGAAAATAACTGATAACAAATTAAGAGAATGCTCACACACATATTAAGAAAATGGATAAATATAAACACAAGTGGACCCCAAGACAAGGAGGAAGGAACACCTTCCCTTTTCCCCAGAAGCATCAAACTCCTGCTAGATAGAAGTGAGGACATAGACAGGTCGCTGAAACCCTTTCCTGTCTCCTCTGCTTGAGAAAGACTGGCCAACAACCTTAAGAACCTGGAGGGACATTGGAAAGTAAGCATAACGCCAAAGGAAATAAGTAAAGCCTAAGAATTTTTTTCTGTGTAATTAGCTGTATTACAGCGACTTTTCCATGTTAATTTGGACTGTGAATGGTAGCGCTATTATTAAATGGTAGTATTGTGTTAGTATTATTATAACTCTGCTTTATTTTGATTAGACTATCAAATTAGACTATCAAATTAGACTTACAAAAAAAAAAAATCATAGCACCACATATATAGAATGAGTTTCCTTCTGGCAATAATAAGATTTGGAGTTTTACACTGTCCATGCAGTTTCCAAGTTCATGCATTAATAACAGTTACCTCCTTTCTATTAACTCAGAATTCAGAAAACCTCCACATCAGCAGAGCCCCATCACCAATCACCAGGAAAGGGGAACACCACGTGGCTGCATAGTGGCTTGAGCCGGCACAAGAGGGGAAGACGGAGCATGCAGCCAAGGGCAGAGAAACCGTTGTTATTTTCCAGTGCTTTCCCATACTATACCCTCACTGAACTTTTCCTTTCCTAAAGTATTTTACAGGTATGTGCATTTGAGTCATTGTCTGCAATTGTGAACAGCACTTACATCTGCCATCTACAAACTTTTGATTCCTTAACAAATATTGTAGGTCTATGATTATTATATCTAAAATTCATATCTCCTGTCAGTTTGCCTGATTCATCAACTAGACAACCCTGAAAAACATAAAAATTCAGTGGAAGAAAGCTCAACTTCGCCAAAAATCAAACAGATCAGAAAACAATAAGGATTAGTTACCATATCGAGTGCTGGAATGAGACCTTTTTATGTTCACTGGAATTATGGTAGCTTGATCTGTCCAAGTCTTGAATGTGAATGCAATGTGTCTCATAATCAGAGTTTCTCAAATAACAAAAAAAAGTATCATATTTACTAAAAAAAGATGCACTGCAAGTTCTGCCTCTCAGTTCCTCTCATCTAAAATCTATTAGTGGCTCCAAAGCCATTAATGCTTAGCTTCCAGCTCACCTCTCCCTGACCTACTGTAAAGCCCTTTAGCACACCAGCCTTTCCACTTCACATGCTGTACCTCACCTCTCTTCCTTCGTGGTCAAATTGCCAGTTCAGCATCAATGGCATTTGGCGGGATCGCAGGTATTGTGCCTGCCTAATGAGAAGTCCGGGTTTAGGTTCTCCTTTCTACGTCTGCTGTGCTGGCATGCTTCAGGGCTTTGATAAAACAAAATAATGAATATCTATAACCAGTAATTACGTGCACACATAAGAAGAAATAGTCTTCTGAAGCACTTCCTCACCTTTGTTTATTGTTTTGGAATCTCCAAGGGATCTGACTTCTTCCTTTCAGGCGCTGTCACCAGTTCACATATCAAAAACACTAGAGCTTTATTTAGGTTTGTTAAAGGAAGCAGTAAGGTTAGCATGACTTCTGTTAGAACAAACTCTGTAGTCTCTCAGTACTTTTGTTGAGCATGAGGCATGCTCTTGCCTCACAACAAGATCGTTGTCTTAGTTATTTATCCCTTGACACCAGAATGTCATTTTGGGATTTTTAGTTTTGTTTGTATAGTAGACAAAATAAAGCTGGCAGTTACAGATGTTTATAAAAGACCCATATGAATATAGAAAGTAATTTCATATTCAACCTGCTCTCATAAAAATAAATGTTCATTGTTTCTTTCCCTCCACTTACACACAGCTGGCTGTCCACGTGCATTTAACTGGTGCAGCTCTCAGATACTATCCAGCAAAAAGTTTTTCTCTAGTAAACCATGGTAGCTTTCTAGGAATAATCTCGTTTCCCTCTAGCGATCATAGTAACATTCAATTCTTTCTCCCCAAAGCTTATCACAATTAACTTTTCCTGGAGGTCACGCTCACAGTATCTTTCTGCTAAACAAGGGACAGCGTCACCCGTATGAAGATTCCAGTGTCTTTGCAGTTGACTCACCTACTAACGATTCCTTGAGTTAGGACTAAAACTTCACCCTCTAATCTATAGCCATCTACAATTCAGTATAAAATGCCTCCATCCATTGAAACTTATTATTTATTGCAACATCTAATATGAAGAATACCCTTCACGCAAATGTGTGATTAGTGTTAAGCTATGTAGCTCTTCACTGGCTCTTGGTGGAGAACGTTCATGATGGCAACCACCTACTTTGTGTTGGGTTCAAATGGCCTGGATCTCCTAAAATACTATTGAGAAACCCTGCAACTTAAAAAAAAAAATATCTAGAAAATGTAATAATCAGGGGGGTAAAGCAGTGAGAAAAGTAGATCAGAGAAGACAGATACACATTGAAAGAAAACATTTTTTTCTTGGTGCCAATTTATCTCATCCTAATGGAGATAGATCAGACAAGAAATGTTTGCTTCCCTGCACTCGCTATAAGAGAGGACTGGGATAACTAGCACAGATGCAGAAGTCTACAATGTAGGAGTCTAACATAAAGTGAGATTAATTGACCCTGGACATTTCACAGGAGGATTGTGATTTAAGAATTTGCATTTAAAACAGTACTGATTTTTCCTTTTTTTACACCACTGATAAAGGTTTAGAGAAGAGCAAATAACTTAAAATTGTAAAGCAAATAAGATCTTTATTTTCTTTTTAGAAAAACAGATTTTAATATCAAATCAGCAAGATACAGTGTGAGTTTCTTATCAAAGGTGATCAATATGTAAATAGAAAAAAACTACATCAGAAGGAAACAAAATGTTTGTTCAGTGTTTTTCTTCTATACTGGGTGTAGCCTTTGATATCTGCCCTTTGTGGTTTGTAAATTGAACAGATGAAATAATATCTGGGAAAATAGAATATGAAATTTTTACCTCTTTGCTAGAAAAGATACTTTAGGAAAAACAAAAAGGAATCTTCCATAAGTATCTTTTTAGAAAGCATTCTCTGTGTGACACCATCTTTAAGGAGAGCAGAAAAATTAAAAGCAGCTTTGAAGATTTAGAAGATGTCCATAGAGAAGATGTTTTAATATAATGGGAAAAATGGAATTTGCAATGTTGTGCAGTCCAAATGTTGAAACAACACCAGAAGAGGCTCTACTTTTTATTCAGAATCTCATTTACAATAGAAAAACATGTATTCAGGAATATTATTACTTGAAGAAACATGTCAAAGACAGGAAGGAAATATTGGTCAGGAAAGTATACCTTGATATTCAGTGAAGATGCAGCCATGATGTATATGTTTTGAGGTATCATATCAATAGGCTTGACCAATTCTCAGTGAATTGTAGACTAGATCAAATATAAAATTACATTTGACAGTATGCAGTGCAAACACACATTGATTTAGGAGCTGATGAAAAGTTGGGGATTTATCATTGGAGACAGCAGAGGAGGACAGTGAACTGGATGTATGGGTCAAACGCGGATGATCATAAGCCAAAGAATGACACAACTGAGAAATGTAAATTGAGAGTACGTGTAGATGGATGTGAGATGCTCATTTCCTTGAAACTGGGAATCTCAAAATACAGCCTGCCCCCTTGGGTTGAGAAATAAAGGCGCAACAAATGTGAGGGAAATTAAAACACTTTTTATGGCTTCTGTCCTTTCCCCTTTGTTTTTTCCTGCCCTTTTCCTATGCAAATTGTTAAATATATATGCCCCAGATTAAAGTAACCATGACATATAAACATTACATTCTTTTGATTCTTGGCCCCAGAGCAGAACAGAATTGCTATAATCATTTGTTACGAACTACAGCGGCTCTCAGGCACATAGAGCTGTTGTTGCAAATGCACTCTGTGACTCTTGCATTTTTCAGGCAAGGTTTAAATGCCCATGCATCTAAAAGCCCGCAGCTGACTTACTGTGTTTGTAAACCCTGGCAGTTAAAACAGTTTGTCAGTATGTTTTGTCTCCTATTTGGTCAGGTCTATTAGCTAATCTGGTATCCCCCCTAAATATGTTCTCTTGCCTTTCTATTATGTGCGCTCTCTAGACTAAAGAGGCATTCAGTATGTTGGCCACACTCAGACATGCCTCGGTTATTCCTTGCCAAAGATAACAACAGAGAGTATGGACAGGAGAGAAAAAAATTACAGAAAAACCGAGCAGAGTACGCCGTCAGGTAAAGTGCTGACGCATTATAGAACCCAACACACTGCCACAGGCTGCATATGGCACCCAGCTCCTATCATTTATACTCAGCCAGATATGCTGAAATACAAAAGTATTGAACTGCAATCTACAAGAGATATTACCATGAATATCGGTGGACTTTTCCAGGAGTCTGAAACACGGGCAATAGCTGTGTTTTCATTAGTCTTTATTCTTGCTTGTATGGTCAGGAACCTATGGTGATATGAAACCGTGGGATTTCTGGAGACAGTATGAAAAGGCAGGCAGGTATGAGTAGCGCAATGATATTAATGATTTACCTCATTTCTTGCACAATGGCTCTTCCTCAGTTAAGTACAAAGCAGATTAGAGGGTTAGTAGGTGGAAGGAGAATTGATCTGTCTAGATTGACTGAAAACTGTGTTGTCAATATAACATTTACACTTACATACCCTGTAAAAAAAAAAAAAGTTTATTCAACAAAATTTACAAATATTTCAAAGAAATGCAAACAAATTCAAAGCAAATACCAAAAGTATAAGTTTAAGACAGAACCAATGAAATAATATTGCACTATCAGAATTAATATATCCTTTATCTTTGGAATGGTTTTTTTTCTATTTACTACTTATAAATGTTTGTCACAAGTTTTACTAACTAAATTTTAGCATCCATTATTTCAAAGTAGCTACTCAGTCATTTTGACATTTCAGGTTCCCAGTCTACAGTTTATCCATATGATCTCTAACACAGCAGGAGAAGAGCTCATGTGGACAGAAAATATTATTAGGGGAAATTAAAATAGTTCTGCCTAAAAAGTAAGCCAGAGCGAGTAGTCACTCTGACAGATGATCCCTGAGGGCATACACTGAAAGAAAAATATTATGTAGTTAGAAATGTTTTCTGGAGTGTCATACACATGCATATCTTACTGTTATGGCTGACTTTTCTGACCCAAAATAAACCTGTTAATGAACACTTCCTTTATCCATTGTTTCCTGATGTGAATGCAGCAGAAGGCTTTTCCTGCTTCTGTGTAAGTGAAGAGATAAGAGAAGCAGCATCATACCAAAACCAGTTTGCAATGAACATTTATAAAAGCATTCCTCTTTGCTCTCCTTTGCAAAATTACATAATTACAGCCTTTTCCTTATAATGTTTTTTCTACAGATTAATGAGAGACGTATTCAGGTGACTCTGTAAGCAGTTTTAGGGGGGGGACGTGATACTTCTAATGTGTAAGCCCTAGTGATGTGCCCGAGATGTCCAAGGACTTTAAATGTTTCGCTTTTACGCATGATGTACATACATAATTTAAGCCAAAAGATAAAAGGATATCATATAAAGATCTAACAGTATAAAAGTTGGCCTCTTCCCTCCAAGTAACCATGTAAAATACAGCTTATTTGAATTTTGCAAGTAATAGGCAATATATGACCAAAAAGCAGCATATGACCAAGACAACAAACAATGTATGCTCAGACTGTGCAGTCACCATATTCTTATGACATTTTCTTTCCATTATGGATCACCTACATAAAAAGAAACAATTGTCAGGCAAATCTTTTTCCTAATGAATAATACAACACCCACCATTAATTTTTCATAGCAGGAATTCAATTTTAACACAGACAATACAGAAGCACATATTTATCCACAAAAACACATCGCTGAGAAGCTCTCACAGTGCTTGTACCAGCGATTGTTTGAATGGCAGGGCCGGCCCACTGTACAATACCTGCAACCAACCCCAAAAATCTATCACATGGGAAGGAGTGGCTGTCTGGCTTAGTTAAATTCTAAAAAGTTCTGCTTCATTTACTCTCTGACAATGGCAACCTTTTAGCAAAACACCAATATCTGCAACCCCGTCCCAGACATCCCGTCTCCAAAGCTAACCTGCTTTAAAGATAGTTTCCAATAGTACATCTTTGCTTGCCAGGCTTCCATAGCACCCACAACAGTGACCACTTATGTAATACAGAGCTTTAGATACTTCTAGAATTTGTTCAGTTACCCTCTGAGATACTTTATTCTGCCATTTAGACTTGAAAAGCTGCTTTGGTTATGAGTATTGCTGAGAGACGGCGAGGTCATTTGTTCCAACAGCACTACATCCCGGGCCTTAAATGTCTTAAATTTATGTTTCTTCCCAGAAAAAAGTGCAGAATAAACGTTCCTTATCCTCACCAACTGAACATAAAAAAAGTCAGTGACTCCTTTCCATTATGTGTCCAACTAGGTGGATGTAAACAACCCCCATAATGTTTCACAGTGTCTGGTAATCATTGACTCCTACCATATGTATCACCTGCGCCGTTCTTCTGAAATACAATACTTACATAACTTATTTGAAGTTTTATCTGTCCATTTCTATTTTTTTTAATTCCCAGGTCTTGAATAACATGACACCGGTTGATAGCATGTTAATCTGTGCTATTCCATAGCAACCATGCTAAATATGGATCAGTGTCTGACTGCACTCTTTTTCAGTACGCATTTTATTAGGCTGATTATTTTTTTTCCCACCAGACTATGTCACTGGGTTATAAGGACTAACAGTTACATATCTAAACCCATATTTCACTGTAAACTGCTTAAATCATGCCCACATCTCTTGACAAATAGACCCCTGTGAATATACCATAGCTGAAAAAAACCCAGAGCTGATACACAGTATCTGCTGTTTACCCAATAGAAGGAAAATAATCTCATGTGAATGAACAATTTGTCTGGTGAATTGCAAACCTGTTTATACATATTTGCTTTATTTACTCACAGTTTGGTGTATATATAAAGCACAAAGTTTCCTCAACACTGCTGTTTCTAGGGATGAATATAGTACTGGCAGTGGGGGGGGGGATAGAAATAGGAACATGGCATGCAGAGAGACTATACAAGCTTGCAACCTTCTCTCCACCACCATCAAAGAATGCTTAGTGCTGTATGGTGTTAACTGGGGTGCAAGGAAGGCCAGTTTTTCTCAAATAATTTAGGGATTGCTATCTGGACGCTGTCAAGCGAACCACTCCAGAGAACCTGAGAACTTTTGCATTCCTCCGGCCTGCACAGGTATCTGTTTGGAAGACTCCTATGGGATATAGTCTTGAAGAGAAGAGGGTTCCAGAAGAGCTAAGTGACTTTCAAGGATCACCTCCTACAAGCGCCAGAATTGCCCATCCTGATGAGTGAGAAATCAAACGAGGGTGGCAGGAGGCCTTCATAGACAGGCAAGGAGGTCTTGAAAAAGTCCAAACTTAAAAAGGAAACAAGGTCAGGTCACGCAGAAGGAATATACAGACATTGTCCAACAGTGCATGGATGGTGTTAGGAAATGCACACCAGGAGTTGAATCTGACAAGGGACAAGAAAGGAAACATGAAAGGTTTTTAGAGATAGCTGAGCAGCAAAAGACAAGGAAAAACACAGGCCTACGGCTGAAAGTGGTGGGAAACCCAGTGACAAAGGACATAGCAAAGGCTGAGGTATGGACTATCTTCTTCGGCGCAGTCTTTACTGCTTAGACCAGCCTTCAATACTTGCAGGTCCCTGAGCCAAGTGAGAAAATTGGGAGCAAAGACGACTTACCCTTGGTGGAAGAACAACAGTTTAGGGAGCACTTAAACAAACTGTACATACTTAAGTCAATGGGGCCTGATGGGATGCACCCATGAGTCCTATGGGAGCAGGCAGATGTCACTCTTGATTATCTTTGAAAAGTCATGGCAACTGAGAGAGGTTCCTGAAGGCTGGAAGAAAGCAAAAGTTACTTCTAGAAGGGCAAGAAGGTAGACTCAGGGAACTGTAGGCTGGTTAGCCTCACCTCAGTCCCTGCCTAGGAGCGTGATGGAGGTAAATCCTCCTGGAAACCATTTCCAGGCACATGAAGGACAAGAAGAAGATGGGGAGTATTCAATACAGATTGATGAAGTGGAAATCATATAACTAAATAACTATATAACTAAATCAAATAGATGTATCATAACAAGCAAAAAGTAAAGTAGATGAATCAGGCCTGTTCTCCATTTTCTCACAGGTCGGGTTGTCCAACATAGATACAGCCATTTTCAGTCCAGGTTTCAAAGTACAATAATAAGTATCTTGGCATGAATTATACATTCAATTTTCATTAGTGTTCGAAATACCTAAATCTCTAAATTTGATCTTACTTCTTTAGAATAGAACTGTGTCCTGTATGGAACAGGCTGCCCAGAGAGGTTGCGGAGTCTCCTTCTCTGGAGATATTCAAAACCCGCCTGGGTGCATTCCTGTCCAACCTGCTCTAGGTGAACCTGCTTTAGCACAGGGGTTGGACTAGATGATTTCTAAAGGTCCCTTCCAACCTCTACCATTCTGTGATTCTGTGATCCCACCCAGGAAATACCTGTGGAGAATTAAATTTTGTAGTTCAGTCTGATTGAGAATTTGAACTTTTTTAAGTTTTCATTTTCTCAGAGTCTTTATCTGCATTGCACATCCATAGAGAAACACTGCTCAACAGCACTCACAAAATGCTGGGTTAAGCAACAACACAATAAAAATTTCCAAGTATAATCCATCATTCCCACTCCTCGCCAGTTAGGACAGACATCTTGGTGGTGATCTCAGCTGTGCTGTGATCTACATATACACGTCCTGTGTTAGTTCCTTCTCTTTTGTTCTCTATTAAAGGGTTTCTCTGTTCTCTGGAAGACATTTTTAAACTGCTTAATTGTTCTAGACCTCTGAACCCTCAATGAGGATATCCTCCTGACAATAGCACAAATCTTGGTGCATGGCCAGTCCAGTAACAGCAGCTCTTTTCCTTTGTATTACAGTATATCACTTTAAATTTGTTATTCACCAATATGCATATTTCACATGCTCCTTTAGGAGGAATGTGCATCCTCCAGCTTCTTTTGTTTTAATTTTTGATTATATCAATAGATCAAGCTGCTGGCTCTCCTGTACTCATTCATTCATTATGCTTTCCATGGTTTGAAAACATCTAATTTTTTTATTATTTTAGGGATTCATTCTGAATCTTCCAGTAATCCATCCCTCTCTAAACTGTTCTACAGCACCAGGTGTCAAGAATAACAAAACCAGGAGAACGGAAGCCTCTCTGAGAGACTGTCTATATAAAGGTGTGGTGGGTTGGTATCTGCTCCACCGTGGACCTCCATGGGCCACAGGGGAATGGCCTGCCTCACTATGGTCTTCTCCACGGGCTGCAGGGGCATGTCTTCTCCAGTGCCTGGACATCTCCTCCCCCTCCTTCTTCACTGACCTTGGCCTCTGCAGAGTTGTGTCTCTCACATGTTCTCACTCCTCTCTCCTGGCCACTGTTGTGCAACGTTTTATACCCTTTCATAAATGTATTACCACAGAGGTGCTATCACCATCACTGATGGGCTCAGCTTTGGCCAGCGAAGGGTCCATCTTGGAGTTGGCTGGCATGGGCTTCATCCAACATGGGGGCAGCTCCTTGCATCTCCTCACAGAAGCCACACCTGCATCCCCCCCAGCTACCAAAACCTTGCCATGTAAACCCAATTGATTTGGGCACAATCCAACACCTACATGTCTAGAGAGTCACCTCAGCTAGTGTAGGCCCTGTTAGTTCACAAATAGAGGATTGTCCTTTGAAAATGTCTGTACTTGGTCAGATCCAAGTAATAATTTTTTCTTCTGTAAACCTTGGTCATTACTCTTTGTGTTTGCAAAATTTATCATATCCAAACACATTAGTCTCTTCTGCCTGAATTAACTGAAACACTGTGAACTCAGTGTTTCAAAATACATGACAGTCAAAAATAAAGCCATGATCTGTTGGCCATCTCTTATAACTTTCAATAAAACCAGTGCTGATGTTTAATATGTCTTAGTGTGCCATGATTCATATAAACTACTCCCCTTTGCTCTTAAAAAAGTTTCTATATCTATTTTTGTAGTTCACAAACACACACACACATATGTAAATATGCACACATATATATTTATATGCAACTGGATTATGCTTCACTAGGAGAAAAGCTTTTACTCAAGAAAATTATATATATTCAATAGAATTATATAGGTTTTCTTTCTTGAATTAGTCCTTGTTTAGCCTCAAGGTCTTTAGAAAAGGAATAATGTTCCAGAGGAAAACTTAAGTATATGTTAATGTACGAAATAAGCGTGTGAGTTAACTTGAACATCCCAGACAAATTCTAACTCAGTCAATTACACTTTCTATTACACCTTTTGTTTCAGCTCCATCTTTTTATGACTGAGTGAATGATTATGGAAAGTGTAAAGAAATATTTGGAAAGTTAATTGTAAGCATATCTTTGGAATAAAGGTTAAAAATATGATTAAAAACTGACATAATATTGCAGAGACAAGCTTATTTCTGATATTTCCTAAATTTTAAGAGCATTCCTTTGCAACCTAATAGTGATATATGAACAGAGGTGCATATAGGTGGATAAAATATAAGGTAAAGATGATAGCCTTCAATGGAGTCAGAAAGAAAGTCCTAATTGTCCTAGAATTCAAAATGTTTTAATTCTCAGACCAGCTAAAATTGAAATTGGAAGTGACAATAGGGACATGCTTTGTGTTTAAACAACAAAGGCAATGTTAGCTTTTAGAACAGAGAACAAGGTACTGATTAAACTAACTGCGTCTTTAAAGGTGCCAGACACAATTCTAGGAAGTTTATCAAAAGTATCTATTTTTAAAAACAATTATGTATCAAACATCAAAGAAAAAAAATCTTGCCAAGATTTTAATTAACTTTTGCAAATAATGAAACCTGTATTTCAATTAGGCATTTTCAGTTTGCCTGTTGCCATGCTATTAGACCTAATACATATTTTCACATACATACACATACACTTGTCTATGTAACCTGCTTGTGCATAAGCAATGTAGCTGTGGCATGTCTGTATTTTCAAAATATAAGTCATACCATCTAAATGATTTGGATTAATTTCAGTTGTCCCATATGAAGAAATTTGTTCTTTAAAGGGGAAACCATTAGATATTCTTCAATTTCTGCAACGACTCTATTCTCCGTTCTCTAAAAATATCTATCCTTTCACATTGAAAGTCATGGCACCGTGCTAACACAGTTTCTACAGAACTTCCTGAAAGAAAGTTACCATTATATTTTAAATAATAGTATTATTACTCACTACTAATATCATAGTAAAAAATGGCTTTGCTGTTAAGTTGGGGGTTTTTTTGAGTGAATGAGAGCCTCAGTTTCATTTACAGCCAGACCCAATAACCAAATTATAAACCAGTATAACAACTAACTACAGGTTAATTTAAAAAAATATTTTTTTCAATATTTAATTAAATATTCATTCAATTTAATTAATGTTTTGTAACAAGAGACTCAAATTGTAATGCTTAGGTAATGGTCATTAAAAGATGAAATATTTTTGAAGGAGAAAAGATAAAGCACTAGTTAGCATGGAAACAGGGCTTTGCAATCTACCTTTCACTCAGCCTTGGCTAGGTGACTTCTTCCATCTGTTCCTCAGTATAATCTGTCACAGCAACACCTAAATGAAAAAAAAAAACAAACAAACAAACAAAGAAGAATTTTTAAGCTTACAAGTTCTTTGTTTCCTATAATTATATTGCCTTTGGTCTTCAATAATCCTTAAGTGCTTTTTTAAAAAAATAAATCTTTTAATTAAATTTCCTTCTGAAAACAGCCAAACAAACAAACAAAAAGAACTGTAATATTTCTTCATTCTGGAACATTTATTATTATAAAGGAAATGTCTTAATGTCTTAAAAAGCTTAATAAAGACCAGTGAGTGCAAGAGATAAGAATTTAGCAATGTCAAGAATCGTAATTAATGTCCTTCCTTGCAAAATGAACCAATAAGAAGTAAAGTGGTTTCCATTTTTTTAATTCTTTTTAAGCGATTTGTTTTTGGAAATAATTAGTCAGAATCCTGAAAAGAATTTTCCTTCATACTTCCATCCCACCTTATTNATCAGAATCCTGAAAAGAATTTTCCTCATATCTTTTCCTTCATACTTCCATCCCACCTTATTTTATTGTGTTCTCATAATGTTCAGTAAGCCGGCATTTGAATGTGAAAAGATGATTTAGAGTCTTTCTCTTCCTCTCTTCTGTGCTGGTATCTATGATTCCTTTTGTGTCATTTTGTTAACTAAAGATTATGTCAGAGTGTAGGTCTTCTGATAAACATCATATATCTTCTATATGTCCAAGAGAATGGAGTCCATGCAATAAGCAGTTCTAGCATTTTAAATGAGATTAAAATACTGTTCAGAAAAACTTATATTCCCAGCTTTTAAAAAGTATTAATAATTTACAGCATAAGATTTTTTTGAACAAGATCGTCAGATAGAATTCTGATTAAATCCCTCATATTTAATGTGATTACTGTTCCCAACACCTTGAGTCATCAACATTTACAAAGAGGACCAGCAGATAATAAGGTGGTGAGATATGTAGAAAATGAAAGGAAAAATAAAAACCCAGCACCCAAAAATAATAATTTTTGTAGCTGTATTTAGTAAAATACAGTTTTTAAGACCAGAAATTTGAAACTAATTTTTATTTCAGAACTCGGAAAAGCAAAATTTATTGTTCATCTGCTAAAAATAAAAAGAAAACACCATCTACTGCATAATTTAAATGCAATGCAAGAAAGTCTCGGCTCTGTTGCCAATCTGCTCATCTCTGGAAGCTCATTATTTGCAAGCATAATACAGTCTCCTGTAAGAATTTAGAGACTCAACTTACTGGAAGCGCTAAAGTCCCCACATATACCATTACGCAGCCACAGTACCAGCCACTGGCCTAGGTGACCTGCACTGTAGTTGTGGCTACATCCCCAGAGGAGCTGGGACCCACCTTCATGGACATCACTGGCTGCCATTTCAGACCACACGGGGCTCGGGGCTCAGGGCTCGGCCGTGTGGCACAGCCGGGGAACCCGGGGCTCAGCTCCTCACCTCCAGCCCCGCGTAGGCGTGCCCGTAACAGCCATCCGCTTCCCATCTGGAGGCACTTTCCTCCTGTCCTTCAGACACCAAGGAAGTGGAGGAGACTCAACTGGTCTCTATGTCCACTCCAAACTGCTCTGAAGTGGAGCAATAAGTTAAACTGCTGCAAGAGCGACGGGCAGCTTTCCTTATGATTGACCTGTCTGCAAAGGCAATTAAGCACCACAATAGATGACTAAGGGAGGCTGTGTAACCCAACTACTGTGCACTTTTATGCACGGACTGGAAAAACTGATGACAACAGTTTAGATATTATTGGTTCTGCCTTAGGAAAAAGGACTACACTAGTTACTATCTCAGAAGTCCTATATTTTCTGTAATTCTTTGTAACACACATATCCTTAATGATTTCAAACATGGCTATTTAAATATTCCTGAAACAAAACCTGTTCATTTGAGAAGTCACACTGAATGAAGAGTTCCAACCAAATTTTTTTCTTTTTTTTTTAAATTACAGTACTTACCGTAAAATAGATATACCTAAGATATGCAGAAAGACATAATCAAATACATGAAAATATAAGTGGACATCTGTTTTTCAGTGATTTTAATCATTAAATTCATAGAGACAATCAACTGTGTTCAGAAAAAATAAAAGGTAGCACTGATATAGTGATATAATTGGAATTTACACTCTTCTTGTTGGCAATCCGTAGATTATGCTTGCAGAGTACTAAACATTATTTTGAGACAATCAAAAAGCCTTTGAGAAACAAGACAAAATTAATTGAATTCAAATTATCAAACTGAAGTGAACGTCATCTGAAACTTCCTTCTACAGTTCCAGTAAATGTTTTGGAATTTCACTTTAAAATGTCAAGAAAAACATAGAAAGCAAATTGGAATCTTAGGAACGAGAACATGAAATTATAATTTTCAGCCTGTTTGCAATTTCTTATCGTATTTCTTGGATGTTCTGAGCTCAGTATGTTCCCTGTACTGAGCATATCTGTAAACTTCCTGAAGTTAATATAACTGTTTACATGCTTAGTTAATGAGGGTTCCTACATAACTTCTTAAATTGTGTCCTACAAGAAGTAGCTCTCATCAGAACTATTTGCAGACTACTATTTTTGTGTTTATTGCAGGTCTAATTCATCACTCACTAAAATACACACTCCCAATGACCACTCTAAGAATCAGATAAATTCCTGAGTGCTTTACAATATAAAGTTTAGAGAAATCGAGTAGTATTTGTAATACCATCTTCCTTTGAAATTTCTTAGAAACTAATGTATCCTAACAGTGTTAACACAATTTGGTATTAATGTGTTGCATTAATGGATTCTTCATTGAGAGGGATGAGTCAACTGTGATTTCTAATCCCTGCACCAATAATTGGTTAACATGAAACACCAAAGCAACCCTTGGAAACAAACATTGGTCTGCTTTGTGGTAAGTGAATGCACTAGCCAACCAACTCACCATGATTCAACTAATACTTTCTTGCAGGACAAATAAAACAACGCTGGCAAGAAAGGTAGACATTTCTTCCCTATCCCTTCTGCTCCCTCTGTTTGCAGGTCCTAATGTTTGAAAAATTGCAGGGCTGAAATTTAAGTTTGTTGGTGAAAAGGAAAAAGGTCACGATGGGTTAGAGAATAGCTTGAGTGAGGATGTCCACATGTTGGCCATGGCACTAGAGCGGAGCAAGTCATCGAAAGAGCCTGGCTCTGTACCCAGCTGAGATTGGGGGAAATTAAGGATTTGCTCCTCTTTATACCTTCTAGACAGACACAGTCCTTGGAACATGACCTCAAAATTAGTGTCTCAAACTAGAATCTGAACAATATTTAACATCATTTGGTACTTGACTAAGGATTTGTGCTTGCATGCTTCACCTCAGATGAATGTGGAATGCTGAGTTCATCAACTCATTTTAACATTTTTTTGTTTTGAACTTTATCTTCTAATATCAGAAAAATATGCCTGCTGGCCTCTCATCATTAATCATGATTTTACAAAGAATGTATTTTGTTTCCCTAAGAAAAATAATTACCTTGTCTAGAGTACCTGTCATTGTTAAAAGAACCATGGAACAATGCCACAAAAAATCAGGCAAGACTAGGTACACAGTGGATGGCATTGAAAAAGTTACCTAAACTCTATCTGCATTTTTTAGGTCAGTAAGACAGATTTGACATATATACATACCACGAAAACTAAGCAGACGAAACGCATAGTTACTGCTACTGGTATTAATTTCAGGGTTGCTTTTCAGTTTAAACTTCTGATCAATGTTTCAGTCAGCGCAGAGATTCTGTTAGCAGAACATTGGGAAATGCTTTATAATAAATGTAAATACTATGTTCTGATTCTGTTTAACCTCAATATCAAGTACATCATTTGATTTAATGGCCTGTGCAGGAAGTTCACCTTGTCTCAAAAGTCTACCAAATTCACTGTCTATTTTAAGTGGAAATTATTAGCCTGAGTCAATAATAATCAATAGGCTTTACACCCAGTGCAAAAGTTTTAAAGCTGTACAGAATACAGAGAACAGAGTAGAAATCCATCTGGATGTCTTTTGATGTGTGATACACTTCATTTCTTCAGTGTCCGACAACCAAATACACTAAAAAAAAAAAAAAAAAAAANTTTGAAAAGTACTTCTGGAAGAAAAATCAGACCAGAACATTTAAGACAGATGCAGAATTAAATGAAGAATACCACATGCAGAATTTGTAGAAAAAGCAAGATCTGAAAACAAAGTGGTGTATTTGCTCAAGTAAGACTTGGATCCACTTACAAAAAATGTAATGAAATTACAGTTAGTTATAAGGAAAGGGTGCTCTATCCAAAAATTGAAATAGGATGAGAACAGCCAAAGAAATGGATATTTTTCAAACTGATACAGCAAAACCTTTTGAAGAATGAAACTAATGTTCTACCATTTCTGAATTTCTACTCAAAGAGCGTAGATATACATGGTCCATAGTGACTCAGAAGATAAATATTTATCAAAAAAGGAAAGAGCTTCATCTGCAAAACTTGGCATTTCACATCTGTTGGGAGCTGAATCAAAACAAATCCTGTCATGCAATGAGTGTTTCCTGTAAAAGTGCAGTATGAGCCAGGTTCTCTCTTACAAATGTCATCTATATGCACTATGTATAGCTATACCCTACTCTCAGGATCTACTATCAGTTATCAGACAGTGCCATAGAAAGAGCCATTTTGATAGTAAGCACTAGGTAATTTTGTCCCACAAACTAGTACAAATACATAGCCGAAAGAAAAAAAGAGAGGGGAAAAAAAAAAAAAAGCAGGTCATGCCAAAAAGAGCAGTGCCAGCTCATCTGCTGAAAATATTTCCTGAAAATACTTTGGGAGTTGGAACTACTGGGAGCAGGGCGGGGAGTGTTCACTCCTCACTGACACAGCTTTAAGGGGTGCAACACAAGGACAAGTACGCTACGCACACCTCATAAGAACAGCTACTTTACTATTAAAGAAAAGGAAAAACTCTAAATAAATCCAAATGAATTTGAATACACACACACACACACACAAAAAAGAACCACAACCCAAAGTCTTAATTATTACTTCTATGACACTTTATGAATGTCCAATTCACAGAAATCTTCCAACACAGATTACAGTTTCTGGATATGAGAAACAAGCATGAATCCAATCTCCTGCAAATAAAGGAAGACCAAAGTTTATTTCTCTGTAACCTACAGCAGGTCTTGCCTAAGTTCAGCTCATAGCATTAAAAGCTAACAGTCTCGTTTAAAAATTAGTAACAGAAAAATTAAAAGTTATACACCCTTAACAGCACTTAGTTGAATTCTGTATCACCAATAAGTAAGACTCAGTAAAGTCAGTATGTTCCAGATGCTCCATTAAACTAAAGGTTGATTTTTGGTACTGGATCATGGCTTCTTTCTTCCTTGCAGTTGTGCTTATGGCTTCCTAATGAAAACTGATCTCAGTGCTGAAAGCGCATGAGCTAAGATTCTGCAGTACAGTAAATTAGAAGTCAGAAAGCAAAACCAAAGATCCGTTATTCTTCTTTTTCCATGGTCTCATCAAAGATGGAAGGTCTTTCTGGGACTTAGTTACACACAGATAATAGCCTCCAATATTTTTCAGTTTCCCTGTAATGGGAATAAGCTTTACTGTGTTCTTGACTTCATTTTTTTTTTTTTAAAAGAAAATCCTCTACTGCAGAAAATATTGTTTTGGGTTTTTTTTGTAGTGGGAATTAATAAATAATTCTTAATATTAATATTTTACATATTTTTTGTTTCATTCAGCAGTTTTTCTGGGGTATTCATTTAATTCTGTCGGATGTAATAGTAATTAAACACAAATAATAAATATATTTTTAATGTAAAAAATTAGAATGTCTGTCTTTGATTTTTTTTCTGGTGGTAATTATAGTACCTTAGTACCTTGCTATATTTCACATAAAACACTAATTTTCTCATAAAAGACATATCAGGCTTGTATTACACAACGGCTTACATTTCAATAGTTGTAAATAAACATAATAACAACATTGATTTTCAGAGAATGAAGAAAGGGATAATTAAACACTAGTGAATGCCACTGTCTTTCTCTCTGACTCACTAGTTAGAAAATATTGCAGAATATGGGTTTGCCTCAGAAGAAACTGAGCCATGATTTGATGTGACCACTAAAACCAGAACAGCATAAACACAGAACAGAACCAAAAGAGAAGTGATGGACCAGTCTGTTACTCAGTTTCACAGATAAGAGCTTGATTATCTGTTTAACCCCAGTTGCTGAAATGGAAATTTTTCCAAGTATTTCTTAACTCTTACCATTTACACAATTTACTTTTTTTTTTTTTTTCAGATTTGCATCGTAATGCATTTCCGTATTTTAATGCATATATTTTTCCATAGCATATTTAAAATTGATTACTAAATAAATCTTGCCAATGGCCCAAATCAGTACAGCTTCAAAACTCTGACTTTCTGCTTTTGGGTTTCTTCAGGACTAGCAGGCTTTAGAAGAAGAATGTAACCCAAAATGGTGAACTTGTTACAAAGACAACAAGTATTTTCATCTGCAAGCAGAAGACGGGCTTGACAGTGCCAAGATATCATATGAAATACTGCAGTCATAAAGTGTTTTACTGAATAACACTGAGAAACTAGCATGTGTGCCTTCCAACTATGTTTCAGTTAAAGCACCTTTAGAATTCAGATTTATGAATAAATTCTATCTTTCAGTGAAGGTAAAAGATATTCACACCTGATATTTCTAATAGAGATATAAACTGCCTGAAAATCAGGATTCTGCTTTGACAGAATTTGTTTACTTTTTGGAAGTACTTTCCAGTAAATTGGAAGATTTTGGCCCTGACTATCCTCATTGTAAGTTCTTGGCTTCTTCACTGCTAAGAGAATTCACAAATCTCCTAAGAAGATCTCATTTACAAGGTTATTCACAAGGTCGATCACTAGGTCATTACAAGATTGGTGGCCACACTGCTTCCAGCGATGCAGCTTTTCTGAACACGCTGTACATCCACCAAAAATCCTGGCACATTGTCCCTATCCCAGTGAGACTCCTGTGTTGACATCCCCCAAAATTAATTGAACCATCAAAAGTTCATTTGAACAAAACACAATAAAGCTCTATAAATTGGCTTTTTCAACAATGCTTTACTTAAGAAAATTTATTACCCATTCTACTGTCAAATCACTCCAAACACGACTCTTAGGAATATCATAAATAATTTTCCTATGTCCCTTGAGATAATTAACTCTCATTTTAAACATACATTTTCTGAAGCATGGGAGTAATTTTTAAGCAATCCACATACAACTTTGTCTTGTTCAATGGGAATACTCGTTACAATTGGGATGTACCTTTATTCACTGATTTTCCTAAGTATACCATCTACCACTTGTTGCATGACAACAGTTGTCCAGTAAGAATGTCAGTGGCTTGAGTTTCAAACAGAATATTTTACAATCTGTCTTCAGAGTATACGCATAGCTCCTGCTCTCTGAGATACATACCTACATCACTACCACCAGGAAAGAAAATGTGCTGACCTGATACGGCCAGTGAAGAAATGAAAAATGTTGGTCTAAAACTGAACTCAACAGTAAAGAAGCAACATAGTTAGCAAAGGAAATAATTTTGAAAGGCTCCCATTGCCATTTTAATATGCTTCCGTTAAAAGTGCGGTCTCTTTCTCACAAATGGGACAGGTCCATAACGACAGCAAAATGCTTATGGAAGCTCAGACTTCAGCATACCATGAATGCATGAAGGGACTCATGTGTCTGAACATGTCCAAATCCGGTATCTCACAACATGACCGGACAGGTTACAAGCATGGCAGCTGCGCATGTAGGTGTATGTCCTTTCTTTGTACAGAAGGTTGAGGAAAAAAGACCTTGCTTAAAGAAAAGTTTAGAAAACTCTTGGCACTAAACCTCAGAGTTATGGGCAATAATGTTTAGCCACCAAATTTTGCCTCATTCAGGTGGACTACAGGCTTTGATCACTTCTCAAATGACACCTGTCTGATACAGTTAGACTAAAAAAATCTTATTGTGTAGGCACATTTCACCAGCACATTTATTCACAGGTTCAACACAGATCAGATTTACGATCTACCTCCCACACCAGTTTCCCATTAAAAAAAAAAAAAAACCAACCAAAACCATCTGCAACATGCAGGGGTTCCTCATTCTGTTTCTATAGCCTATATGGGCAGAACACCTAAAACTGCGTATCATCCAGGAAAAGTAACTCTGCTTCTGTGGCACAAGAGAATTGTCAGAGGGTAAGATAGGGTCTCAGTCTACTCAAATAAGGGAATATACTTGTCAGCTGACCTGAAATCCTGAGTTAAGTTCCTCTAGGAGGAGCAGATATGAAGACAAGACTCACTTGTACAGTCACAATTCTTTTTCCTTTCTTTTCTTTTCTTTTTTAATACCGTGTTGTTTGACATTAAAAATGAAGAGCAGTACTTCCATAGCAACCTTCTTGATTGTGGTGCTTGTCCTGAAAAGGAAACGACAAATCACATAACTATTGTTTCTCAGACTGTTTAAAGCAATAATAGCAGGCAGTAAGATACTATGACTATATCAGAACTCTTGTCTATAAGTAGACAAGAATATATACCCTTTTCTAAACTTAACATAAAAGAATTATGTAATATGGAGAAATTAAAGAAAAAATAAAACATGGATGCAGCCAAGATATCTGAAGGCTTAGAAGTGTCACAAGCTAACCTTTGACCCATGGCTACTGACACCAATAGAGAGAAAGGAGAGAATTCTAGGTCCAGTGTGAGTAGAAAAATTCTATCTGCTAAAAGTCATTGAAAGTAGAAGTCATAACAACTTCATTTTTTGTATAAGTATTAAAGTCTTCAACGCAAGTTGCATACACACTATGTAGATGGAATTCAGTTTTGCTCAGCATGAAAACAGAATTTGAGCTTCGCTTAGTTCACTACCCAGCATATCAAGGATTAGTCTACTGGAAAAGATTCCACCAAAAATTTTCATGGAGTGCAGTATTTCATACTAACTTTTTAAAATAATTGACCTTAAAAGCGAAGAATTTTTACTTTGGTCATGTAACAGTGCAATAAGGAAGAAAATCAAAGGTCACATCTTCAATGTTTGCTCTGATCATCCAAAAGAAGTCTAGTTTTTATTCTAACAATGTGAGATCTTACAGGCCTACTGTAAAAATGGTCTGTTATACAATCAGAAGTGCTGACTTCTACAAATGCAGAATAAAAGTTGAATCTCCAGTAAGGTCAAAAAACCACAGGGATTATAAAGGTACTCTGAAGAGTTTAACTTTTTGCATACTGATCTGAACTATGTAGCATTGCCAGCATTAATTATTAACAGGCTAACTGTAACAAATTATGAATCAACATATTTTCAGGAGTCATCTTTCAGGTCTCTTTGGAAAGTATTTATCAGATCAGTCTATTAGAAGGACTGATTTCTGAGATGTACTTCTACATACACAGAAAACTATGTATAATAGTATTAAAGGTTTTACAAATATTGTCCTTTTTATACATTGCTGTCATCAAAGATCCCAGCTGCTGAAGCTTAGGTCTACAGAATTCGTGATTAGGCTTGTCAAAATGATATTCCCTCCGTCACCTTATCTTCCAAATATATTAAAAATGCAAACATTTTTAAAATCTCATGCCAAATTTAATCTTGAGCAGGATTTTATTTCAAAGTTAAATGAATTCATTGCTGACTAACTTACCAGTTAGCACAGTCAGATTGTTATAAACCCACATGAGCTTCTCTGGGAACAACACCTCTTCATGTGTATAACTCATAAGAGATCACAAAATCCAAGCAAACACTATGACTTAACAGCAGAACAGTTTATACACATTTGAGAATTATGAAAGAGGAGATTTAACCCCAGGACCTCCTCTCCTTTCAAGTCCTCGTTCTCCAGATCCCACACAGTTTGTTTCCTCATCTGATTTCACTTATCTTTCTGTGTGATATGCTTACACAAGTTACCTGAATATATATGTGAAAATTCCTATCATAAAGGAGTGCTTCTATTTGGATAGTATTATTTCCAACTTTATTTACTCAAGAAGAAGAAAAGAGCAACCAACGTGTAAGTAGAAACATAATTTCCATTTTGAATGTTTTCAATTTGTTTACATAATGAAAAATGAGGTATCTGTGAGAATAGCTGTGATTATGGCTTAAGAATTCTTTGTTGGAAGTGTTATTTGAATAGGGAATACAATGAAAAACCTACATTAGCTGTAAAAAAATCCACTTAATCAATGTCTTCTCTTGCACAATACTTACTCTACTTGAATATTATGGTGATTTTTTTTTTTTTTAGTTTATTTTATTACTAATTTGAGTAACACGGCAGGTTGAAAAAATAATGTAACAAAACTTAGGACAGGTTACATGGCTCTCGTTCTCTCATTGTGAGAAAAAGGCAGGTTATGAATCTGCCAGTTATTATTTGATTGGAAACTGCCACCTTCAGCACAGTGTTAGATTCCTTTCATTTACAGTGGAATGAAAACATGGGCACAAGCAATTATCGGGACGCACCTAGTACGTTGCAAAAAAAATCCATAACTTTCCTCACACTTAATTTCCTACGTTAGTCATACGCCATCTTATCCATGTGGCCACCAGAAATGTTTCTGAAAATTTAAAAAACGTCCTCCTACAGGGTCTGGTCCAATGTGCGTTTTGCCTTAAAAGAAAAGAATGCAGAGAAGGGAGAAAAAAGATAATTTAACAGTGCTATGCAAAAATAAAGCACAAAGGCAGAGAGTCCACTAAGAAACTCATTTAAAAGTATGACTAACAAGGTGGTAAACCTGCCAAAGAACTTTTATATACATAAACATTATGTAACATATATATTATATCTACTAGACAATATTATATATTAATATATAATAATATATGTGTGTACATATAAATATTTCATGTATATATACAATATATATGTATATATATGTATAATTTCCCCTCCCTCTTATTCCCCCCCGTGGTTTTTTTCACCACGTTAATTTTTAATTTCACTCCAATGATATTTTGGGAGTGAAAATGACTCAACAGATTTATGAGAGTTGCTTTTGCCTGTTACGTATTTGCCCCATCATCTTTGTCATTGTATGTTGTATTACCTGTGAGTTACATTGCTGGTAAGATCTTAATAAGATATTTTCCATGGCTATGGCTGCCCATATCCAATCTATTTCATACATTTTTTTTTCCTATAATTATAGAAGAATGTAAAACCTTTTCCATAAATCTAATAAATCTTTTCCTAGACCAACTGTTTGAGTGAGCCTGTCTTCTACATTAAGAGGTAACTTAAAAGCATTTATTTGAACAGACATTTTTGCCTGAAAGAAAATTAAAACAAAACAGCTTGCTTTACCAGATTCATGTTACAGAACACAGAAACAAAAAAACTCCTCTGGAATACTAGTGACAAGAGGAGGAGGAAAGTGTTTTTTCCACATCTAGCCTCATCTCCCACACTTGGGATATATCTAATCAAGATCCTTTCCTTGTGTGAGACATATCTGGGCTCTGGGTTCAATATGGAACAATTAAGCACTTAGCTGTTGTAGGTCAGAACTCTGAGATATTTAAAAAGCAAAATCCTTTCAGTCATCTGTTAGATTGTATAAAAATGATTTTTTTCTTTACAAGACAAACTGGTCTTGCCAGAAGAAAAAAAAACAAAACAAACAAGGACGTTCCACACGAACAAGCTCTTCTCTGTGAATACAGGAGAGAATTAAATAAAAACAACAAAACTGTCATTTTCAATAATGATGAGATAAAGCAGTGTGAAAAACGATGCAAGTTCTCAGAGGTAATGTGAATGGGTCCAGTGTCAGAAGAATTCCTCTGACTCCTAACAGCTTGTGTCCTAATGAATACCTAAATCAAATCACTACTGCTCTCAACAGAATATTCTCAAGAGGAGAGTAAGAGAAGCATGCCTTAAAATGTAGCCCTGGTGCCGTTCGAGGGCAGGCTCAAATCAAGAGTCTAGCTTTACATCTAAAACTGCTGCATACAAAGCAAACCTGTAACAACAGATTGTTAAACCCTCAAAAACACCAAAAAAAAAAATTAAACCTTTTTCTTGATGTATGGTTGATCCATCCCATATAAGGATGGATCCTACCAATGCATTTTAAGAACGGCAAAGGGTGTAAGCCTCCATAGGAACACAAGCTCAAGTGTGTCCGTCTCTTGAAGGCTGAGAACTGAGCACTTCAGTGCCTTAGTGACTTGGGACAGCGCACGCGCGTAGTGATATAACTTAAGCCCCGTGAGTTCTCGACAAGCAGAAGCTTAGTGTGTTGTGGAAGTGAGTCCTGTGTATGCAAGGAAAGCCTCAGCATGAGATGACAGCTGAGCAGGGTTACCGAGGACCCCCATTTCGGCCTTGCATCCCTCCCGTGGCAGCCAGACATTTAAGAACCTCACAGGTCCAGCACATGCTGTTCAGAAATAGGTGAAACCGTAGATCTTCTAGGAAGCAAAAGTTTTGAAGGCAGTCGAGTTTTTCTGGAAAGACTGCAGGCGAGAGAACAAATCTCATGCTCCTTAAGGGGCAAGGAAAAAAGTGGGAAAAGCTATAATATCATATAAAAATTGAAAAAGCTTTTGTTCTGTTTTGATTTTAAAATGAACTGTCTGGTAAACTGTCTTTGTTTAAGGTAAATCTGAGATGGACCTCTATCTGCTTTTAACAGTCGGTTGAATAGGGGCGGATGATAAACTGCCTGTATCCTTCTTTTCAAAAACAGCAGCACAAGGGTTGGGCTACCAGCAGAGGGGCTCGAGGCACAGGGTGCCTGTCCACCTGTGGCCAGTGGGAAGTGAGCTCTGGAAAAAAGGTGTTTCAACACTGAGAAGGCGTTGATGGGATGAGGATTAGGACACGCTCCTAGGTTTTGGATTAAACCTCTGCTGCTCAGAAAGAATGTCTTAAATTAAGCACAACCCTGCAGTGATTTAACCTGTTTCGGAATCATGGTTGTCACATTCAGCCATCTCACAGCAGTGGCGGAGGTGGTCAGGGCTGCCTGCACCTACCTTCTCGTGTATCTGCCAAGACGTATTTGTAAGTCTTTAACATTGCAGTGTCAAACCTTTACTGCAATACAAACAGGAAACATTTCAAAATACAATTTGTCACCCCCAAAATTTTAATAAAGATGATATAGTATTGATTCAGTATAAATATAAAAATGTGTTTATGCCTCTTGGGTGTCAAAAATTTCAAGATAGACCCCCACCTGGCATTTCAAATATATGACTTCTGCTGGAAGAACCTGTTAACCAATGAGAAATAAAATGATTAATTATGATAATCAGGTTTACACTTGGATCTTTTCTGAATTAAGCAATTATTATAGTGCAAGTACATTCTGTAGATCCTCATGCTCTCAGAAACAAAAGGGAGACATACAAAAAGTTTGAATGAGGATCAGACCATATTTTCCAAAAAATGTGTTCCACAATTTTTAAAAAGAAAACCCAGAAACTCCAGGACCTCATGTTATATTTAAGCGTACATTCTCTATGTTCTTTGGTATTGCCATTGCTTCATTGTGATCTTAGAATTGCTTTCACTGCTCTTCTTTTAATTAACATGTAAAAGACGTTTCTGAAATAATTTTTCTTTAAATTTAAATTTAAATAAATTATTTCAGTGACCATTTTTTCCATATTTCCTGAATAACAGAATAAAGTAGGTTTTACTTTCGTTCTGTATTACTTTATTACCTTAACTGGTTAAAATGTTTCTAGGAGATAATCCTGTGCCTATATGTATATGAAAAGTAAATCATAAAGTCAGAACTATATATTATATTAAAAACCAAGAATATAATCTGGTACAAAATAACGCATTTTCCATTCTTTTGGATTTATAACCAGTTTTTCACTTTGACGACTATTATAATGTATAATAAATACATTTTATTATAGATATGGTTGTAGCAAACTGTGTCATCTAGGACTACAAGCTAGAGGGCATGGAAACAAGAAAAGAAAGGGAGAGATCACGTATTCTTCTCTAACCTCATATTACCCACAATACTGATTGACTCCAATGTTTTGTAAGGCTTTCACTACCATCTCCAATACATATAAAAAGGCAATATTTGCATCTTCATAAAAACTGAATTCTACTGCAAACTTTCAGTTATTTCATGTACTCCCCCACAAACTGCACCAGGAACTCAGCACACGTGACACTGGTGCTTTGTACGCCAAGGGGTTCGTCTTATCGTCGAGTTGGCTCTTTAAAAGGTCCTTCATTTAACCCACCGTGGGAGCTTCTTAATTCAAAGGAATAAGACGGCAAAATAATTCAGGAAGAAAATAAACATGCAAGTTTAGACAACTTATTTTCACCGCTGCATTAAGATTTCAGTAACATCATAACCACTGAAAACAGGCAATTTTAATATGATCTAATTTCGGATTGTTCTGTGCAGAAAGATTCACATGAAAAATACATCAGTTTGCAATAGGCATTGTTACTTTCACAAGAGTACCTCCAATTTAAACATACACTCTGAAACAAACAGAAGATGGGATGGAAATGTCTATCATTTCTTAGCTCTTTGTGCTTTAAGGAAGCACAAAATTAGAATGAACCTCCTGGATCACAAAATTTAATTCTTTATTATTACAGGCAGCATTTAATGCATTCACTTTCAAAACTGTTCATAGCCTTATCTTAAAATAACTTTTCTCCCTTCCCCCGCCCCTTCTTCTTTAAAGATAGTCCCAAAATTTATTGTTCCAGTAGACTGGGCCTTTTGCCTCATTTCCAGCCCGAGTTTATTTATAATTGTTTTCTGCCTTTTTGTTCTTGTACAAACATTGGCTTTTAGCCTAAATGGTAATTTTTCTTCCAGTTTTCATCCTCCTACTGAATATCTTGATAACTACATGCCTTTTTGACTTGTTTAGCCTCAGATAAGCTCCATCCCCCTCTGCCATGGCTGCAGAAGATAAGCCCCCTGTTTTCCTTATTCACCCAGCACAGATTTTGTGTAATTGTTTTAGTTTGAATGTATTGATCTTGAACATAGATTATCAAAACCAAGTGAGCATTCCAGATGAGCATCACCAGTGTCTTGAAATAGGAGCACCTCTATTTCTACTGGAGTTACCTTTTCGACACAGTCACCTCATTTTCTGGCTAAATGGCTTTAGTAATTTATAAATCCTGCTGTTATGTAGGACAGCCAACTGCATTTCACCTCAGTTCTTTCCAAACTTCTAGCTTTCAACAGAAGTTTGTTACCAGTACCAGGGTGCATCACCTTAAATTATCTATTATTGAGTTTCATCCCATTTCTACTAATCCAGTCCTAACAAGTGATTTTTATGCAATACCCTACCCTGTATTGACAATGCTTACAGATTTATACTGTCAACAGATACAATCCTATTTTTTACTGTATTGCTACTGTGACCATTACTGACAATATTAAAGAAGTGCAGTGCCAAGTTCTTTTAGGAACATTGCTAGTAACTACTGTGCTACCAGCTATTGCAGGGCTGCCTGTTACTCTTTCCCTTTTGGATAGCTTTTATCCACCTTCCAATAACTCCTTTAATTCTTGTAATTTGTAGTTAATTCTTGTCATTTGTAGTTTAACTATTAGTTTCTCCAGAGCTGAATTTCAGAAAGATGGTATCAAGCGTTTTCTTTATCTGATGAATCAACTATAAAAAAGTGTCTTCTGGTATAATATAAATACTATGGTATTTTAGTTCCACTTTTCTCTATATTTATTTTATCCGTTTGTTGTGGTTTAACCCCAGGCAGCAACTAGGACCACGCAGCCACTTGCTCACTCCCCCTCCCCCCCAGCAGGGTAGGGAGAAGAGGGAGAAAAGGAGGGGGGAAAAAAACCCACCCAAACCTCATCAGTTGAGATAAGACAGTTTAATAGAACAGCAACGAAAATGGAAAATAATAATAACAATAATGGTAAAAGAATATACACAATAAAGTGATACAACACAAGTCACTCTCATCACCCGAGGATCTGTTGCCCAGCCCGTCCCAAGCAGTGATCACGGATTCCTGCCCCCCAACCAGCCCCCTTTATATACACTGAGCATGACGTCTTTGGTATGGAATATTTCTTTGGCCAGCTTGTCCTGTCTATGCCCTCTCTCAGCTTCTTTGGGAAGCTGAAAAAGTCCCTGACTAATGTAAACATCACTTAGCAACAACTAAAACAATAGGTGTTATCAGCATTATTCTCATACTAAATCCAAAATACAGCAGCTACTCGAAAGAAAATTAACTCCATCCCAGCTGAGACCAGGACACCTTTTAATTGTCTTAGTACACCTGTGTATAAAAATCTGCTCTTTGCAAAACCAGACTTGAATAACAGGCCACTTATTTTGTCCACTTAACTTAAATCAATTCGTAATCTTTTCCCTGCAAAGCTGTTTTTTTTACAGCCAGATTATCTCAAATACTCCACTACTTATCAAAACTCATTTTAATTAATGTCACCTTTTGCAGGTTCACAGCCCATCTAATTAACAATTTGCTGGCCAGCATGCACACAAATATCCACGCCTTACCATATTCTTACATTTGTTCTCTAGTCTGTAGATGCTGAATCGAAGATCCCATAACATTTATGTGCCCAAAACCATTACAGACAAGATCTTAATCTATATTTATGTATCCAAAACTGGGGTTTACAATAGGTGATTATTCATTCTATGTTATTCCAATCAAAACTTTCCTATTTTTTCCCTAATGATTTTGAAGTTAAGAATAATATTTCTTATGGCATGTGTCAGACCAAAAGTCCATTCAGCTTGCTATGGAGTCTCTGACTCTGTCTACTTCCAAGTGCTTAGAAGAAGAGTTTAGGAACAAGTTTAGGAATAATGCAAGTACACGGTGGGGTTTTTTTCTTGGTATATACTAGCAGGTTTTGGGAGCTTGCATATGAGGATCTTCCTAAACCAGAAGTTGCAGCTATTTCCTTGTATTTAATGGTATTTTATAGATCTTCACTTTCATCACTGTAGCTGTTTGGTTTGTGGGATTTTTTTAATACATCATCCACAACATCTTGCAATGAACTATAAAATTTAACTATGTATTCTGTGAAGCCATTCTTTTTACCAATAAAGTCTTCATTCATTTAAGTCCCCCAGCCTGGTATTAAGCAAAATAAAGAAAAGTCTTTTCCTGTGCACCTTTACTGTAACTTGCATGATTCTTCCCTGGATCTCTTCTACCCTGGAAACCCCTTGCATAAGTTACGGCATGGCCTTTGTGATGCCACAGCATCAGTTTAGTTGCTGCTATCATTCTCTGTATCTTTTTGAATCCTACTGTGTATGCCTGGAGTTAGCCCAAACAGTATCTGGCACAGAAAAATTACTCGCTCCAGCTCTGCTGAAGTGTGTGACCAGGACAGTCCTGTTCTCACGGGGATGTGACTGACGAAGAGCCTGAAGCAGCAAATATGCCAAAGGGGTGACGCGCCTCCGAAAAGCGTGATCATCTGCAAATGGGAATACTGAGAAGAATTATTTTCTTGCATTTATTTAGAGTTTCCCTTGCTGCAACTTGCATCCATTACCTTTCACCACACGTCACCGAGGAGAATCTGTCTCCAGCTTCTGTGCAAATACCTACAGAGAGTTGAAGACTGCACTAAGAAGCCCCTATAGTCTTGTCACCTTTAGGCAAAACAAAATCAGTTTCTTCAGCCTCTCTTCACACATATGCTACAGCCCCTGACCACCTTGGGTACACGGCAGAATCCCTTCTAAGAGCAGCCACACCGAATTAGTTTGTAGTCCATGTAACCCACTTTCACTCTCTGAAAGCAAATGCTTAGAAAAAGAGAAGTAAAAAGCAAGTTGGAAGTGATATTTCTCTAGTGTGTACTCAAGCACCCAGTAAACTGTGGAGTAAATGTGTCTTGACACACTGTTTGTATCTTTGTGTTCAAAAATACTGGATTTTTTTTTTTCTCTCTTAACCCTTTCCAGTCACGTTGTACCTGCAATATTCCGAACACGGCCTTCACAGCACTTTCATTGCTCGATGCCATTCTACATATAGTCTCTTCAGGATGTATGCATGATCACCCTGAATTAAAATTAAAAATTTGTGAGTATGGGATTTGACAGTAACATTTAAAAGCAAATTACTATTTTCCCCTCTAATTATGCAGTTGCAGAAAAGCAATACATTCTTAAGAAGAAAACTACAGGCCTGGAGAGATATTATCATGAAGATCGTCATATTTCAGTAAAATTAAGAAGCTTTGTAAGACTCTAGATGCTTTATAGCGAGTCCCCAATATATAATGGAAACGCCACTTTTATTTATTTCCCAGTTTAGATCACCACATACTTCCACGATGATAAGCTCCTCAGGTCAGAGGCCACATCGTCCGGTGGTGTTATTGAAAGCATTGCAATTTATCCTGTCACATGGAGGACGTTGGATTGCTGCTTAAGATTTATGTTGTTGGCCTAAACTGTACCAAAGTTGCTACCAGGACCGCAAGGAAGACTATTGGCAAATAGCTACACGCAGGACAGAAATACAGAATAATGCTAGCTGATTTCATCCTTATCCATAGATCATCTGGTTTTGATGTAATCATGATCTGCTTGAAATCCTGTTCTAGTTTAGCTTGTTGACTCTACCCATTTCTGCTCCTTCTTTTAACAAGATACTTACCAGGAGGTCAAGTACAAAGATAACAGCCTTCACCTCTGAAGTGATAATGGACAGCAGCTGAACAACTGTCTGAGCAATTGCTGCCCCTGGGAGCAGAAACTACCGCCTTCTCAAAACCCTGCCAGATCCCCCAGCAGTAAATAAACCCAACCACAAGATATAACAGCAAAATTCAGTTACATGGTGCTATGCTCTACGTATTATACAACTCTATAGATTTATTTATGTAAGTCTCTGCACTTAGCTGATTATGTGCGTGATTTATGCAACTGCTCCACACTAGGTAATAACCTGAAGCAGTAACTCGGTCATCGTTGCCTGTAGGTATTTTTCTGCATTGCTGTTCCAAATAGCAATAATAATAGTTTTCAATAATAAAGCGAAATGAGCACTCTTCCTAGCGAATGTTGAAATAATTGTGTTCCAGTTCTTTAGCAAAGACTTACGTATGTGATTCATATGCATATATACGTTATAAATATATATTTAAATCAGAAGCAAAAAGCAGAACACTGAAGATGCTTATTAGTAATACATAAAGACTTAAAAACCTTCAGTTAGCTCCTCTGCTTTTTTTTTTTCCCCTCTTTACAGCCTTCTGTCCTGGAACACTCACTGTGAGAAAGCACCAGTGTCACAGAAACAAAAGAACACAAGAGAACAAAGGGAAGGGAACCCTAAAGTATCCCAGGAATACAAAGCTTGTGCTACTGAAATTCAATCTCACCTTCAATCTCACCTTCAATCCCTTTATACTCTTTCACTGAGAGCTGAAGGAGGAACAGTGTACTAGTAAAAACCACCATAGGAAATGTTATTTAAAGTCTAAAGTTGAGATGTTCAGTAATTGATGAGTTAAAGTTTGCTATATTTCCTCATCAGCCAGAAGGCTCTTAGGACACCCAGACACCAGACAGCCTAAGATAAAAGTGTTTGTTATTAATTTTTAAAACAAAAACCCCCTAGATGCCTTCTTGCATTTCAGTTGCTTTTTGGTTTACGTTCTTTTCTTTTTCTACAGTCATAATGTGTTTTGTGTTTATAAGATGAAGGATCATCTGCCAATTTTGTAGTCATAACAAAAGAAAAAAAGCTGTTTTTTAGGGGAAAAAGTCCTACAGACAGTAAGATAATCAAAAGCAAACTCAATGGAAAGGGGTTTCCTTTTGTTACTTTTATCACAAGATAAACCAGTGCAAATAATTGGAAAATCCTTATGCATCGTTGTAATTTCTTAATCTTTCTAATTACAGTGTTGCTTTTATCCTTGTACAATGCATATATTTTTTTCATATACATACTTTTTCATGTATATTCATCAGAAAGAAATTACTCCCAAAACTTAATTAGGCTTCTTATTACTGCTCTTCATGAATATTCTAGCAAATTAGTTATTTTGCAATATCTGTAAAAACAGCTGAAGGAATTTCCCTGGAAATGTAAATTTAAACCTAGATATTTGCGCTAAAACCTTGACTACATTCACCCAAGTAAGAGACAGAAATATAGTGTGACTCATCCAAATAATCCTCATCAATACAGCTCATATTTTAACTTCAGGTAAACCCACTCATATAAATACATCTAAAGAAACAGTACCCATTCCGCTTCTTTTATGTTTCTGTACAGTATTTGAATTTCATGAGTTTTAAGCTTTCACATACCTTTCATTGTCTCTATTTATTTGTTCATAGCTATTTATACTGGAAAAGTGATAAATGTTTATGTATAGAGCTGAAGAAAACTCAGCATTCCAAACCTGTTTAAAACTTGTTCAAGAGAGTAGAAAAGGTGTTTGGAAGCTCCTTTTAAACTTCTTTTATCAATTGTTGCCTGTTTTTTTTTAACTGAGTAGGACTTAACATATTTTTGCATAACTTCAGAGCACAGCAGTCATCACCTTTTATCTTACCGGATTTCAATAACACTTAATATTTTGTATAATTTGGCTTCCCTCATTTACACCCTCTACAGCTTTCAGGTGTGCCCAATACCATCATGCTATCTCTGTCTGCTAATGAGAAGGCACCCATTTACAGAGAAATTACTTTATCTTGCACACCGAGAGAGTCATCTATAATATCTGATGTTCCTGTAGATGAAACGAGCAGTGTGCCCAAACAAACAAGCCAGCCACAATTATTCAGCTTCAGGCTGAGGAGAGATAAACAGCTCATCCCCCCATCCCATAAGCACCAGTTGTCACCATCTCGTTTGAGCGCTCGGTCCCGGCTACAGCATCGCGCTCTAACGACGATCACGCATCCACAAAAGCGTAGGACTGGGTTAACAATTGCAAATGAAGTAAAGGTGAGTGCATGTTCAAGATGATATTTTAAAAAATTAAAGATTTATGACTTCTACTTTTGGTAAGACATCCTGTAATTGTTGTATTTTCCTCCTCCACCTACTCTCATTGTGCGTGGATGAATACACAAATAATTAAAAATACCTTGCTATGTGTATTTAAAAAGACAATGCCCCAATAATTACATGTAAGGAACAAACGTATATGCTGAATAGGTGTAGGAAATCTGAACAACGTGCTTTATTTTAATGCTTATTTCTATTCTACCTGGAATCTTTCAGGTTTCACATTCATAACAGTTGCAGTGTAGAAAAGACAGAGAATTCATAACCTCATATAAAGCTTGTAAGTCATATCACAGCCCCCACACACACACCCCCCGAAACTATATCAAATACACCAATTTGCCTGCTACGTTGACCTACCAGTAACTAAAATTCTGGCAAGTATATATACGTTTTTCCACAATGCCAAGGTGTAGTCTGGCATGCAAAGCCCCACAAACCCAAACATTTCGTTTCTTTCTCTTGTTTCTGTCCACTTCTGAAAAAGGCTGAGCTCACCCAAACAAGCACATGGCCTCTAAACTCGCTGTAAAGAATGTTAGTGCCTCTGTATGGACATTTAACAAAAGAAATTTACAGTTCTGTAAGCAGCAGTGACGACACCAGCTGAACAGGGGCTTTCTACTCACTTCTTTTTTGACAGCGTATTTCTTGTACTGGTAAAGACGTAGCAACTAACAGTTGTTTGCATTATGCTGGAGTCTGTTAGCATTATATTTTGTTTTAAACAGAATTTCTAAGTTCAGAGTATATGGTATCTATAAAGTCCAGTTCTCTTTCTAGCAATCTTCGAAAAGCACGACTGTGTGGGGGAAGGTTAAACGTGTTTTTCTGGAGCTGTTTCCTAGCCCAAGAAAGTTACATGGCTTATTATGTTATTCCCATCCCAGGATAATTACGCAGAAGGTTCTGTGGTGGTTTTGTTTTATTTTGATTTGGGGGTGTTTTGTTTTGGATTTGATTTTTTTTTTTTCCTTTCCCATCATTGCTTTTTCTTTGAGGGAGACTGATGTGTGTATACAAAATTTCTTCTGGCTGTTTGCAAGACAGACATCTATACCGCATGCAGGACCACTGGTTTGGAGACAAACACTAAACATTAGACTGCAGAAAGCAGTTTTTAAGCCTTCAAAGACTACTAGCTGCACTACCACTCCCTGAATGCTATAAAAATAACGTGATATCTATCTAGGATTATTATTTTTAAAAAAAAATACGCAGCATAGCAATGTATGTACCATAGTAAACTATGTTATTTTGATCCCAGGCAGGAATGCCTTACCTTTTTTGTAAGCTCTGTTGGAGGTTTGGGGGACAGATTCTTCTTGATCAGTTGTACAAAGAGTGTTATGGTTTTGTATGGAGAGAGAGTGAGGTGAAGGATGGGCGAGGGGAGAGGTGCTTTCCAGCCTGTCCATTCTCAAGCTTTCTGTCTAAGCAAAGGAGGATTCTGAGGCCGAAAGTCAGAGCAGCATAATTCAGGTCTCACGGCAGCGGTGGCAGCAGGGCTTTACAGGAGTAGCAGGTTCTGCTGCACTTCCAGACATTTTGCCAGGCAGCGGTGGATTATAGAGCCTCTGCAAGGAAAAGCCCAGCCGCGTTCACTCACCCAAACTGGGGCTCGTCCTGGTGCTTCTGTGGGATGCAAAGTCTGCAAAGGCCTGGGGCGTGCTGCTCACCTCCCAGAGCTCTTCTGATCTTCATTAAGTCTTTCCAAAGGAAACTTCAGGAAAGAAGAAACGCCCGCATGTTCAGCCCAAAGCTCCATACCCTGGGAGAGGGTACGTGAGCAGCTTTGCTGCTACACGGCGCAGCCAATACTGCAATAAACTCACCCGACAATGAAGCAGCAGGCGGCTGCACTACTGCGCCCGAAGAGCTGCTCTCTGTGGCCCTTAGTGCTGGAACGCCTGACAGCTGTGAGGAAGGGAAAGCTGCTGAGATGTTGCACTGGACAACCTACATGCACAGTGCCAAAATGTTTCAGCTACTTTTGCTTTGGGCAAAAGGAGAGTGCTTACACTGCTATCAGAAAATCCACATTTCTCGCAGGTCGGTGCTTCGCTCTGAAGTCACATTAAACATAAAATCATAGAACGGTTTAGGTTGGAAGGGACCTTAAAGATCATCTAGTTCCAATCCCCCTGACATGGGCAGGGACACCTTCTACTAGACCAGGTGGCTCAAAGCACCTTCCAGCCTGACCTTAAACACCTCCAGGGATGGAGCTTCCACAACTTCCCTGGGCAACCTGTACCAGTGCCTCACCCCACTCAGGGTGAAAAATTTCTTCCTAATATCTATTCTAAATCTACCCTCTTCCAGTTTAAAACCATTCCCCCTTGACCTATCACTACATGCCTTTGTAAAAAGTCCCTCCCCAGCTCTCCTGTAGGCCCCCTTTAGGTACTGGAAGGCTGCTACAAGCTCTCCCCAGAGCCTTCTCTTCTCCAGGCTGAACAACCCCAACTGTCTCAGCCTGTTCTCATAGGAGAGGTGCTCCAGCCCTCGGATCATCTTCGTGGCCCTCCTCTAGACCCGCTCCAACAGGTCCATATCTTTCCTAGGTTGGGTGCTCCGTAGCTGGACACAGTACTCCAGGTGAGGTCTTACCAGAGCAGAGTAGAGGGGCAAAATCACCTCCCTCAGCCTGCTGGCCACGCTTCTTTTGATGCAGCCCAGGATACAGTTGCCTTTCTAGGCTGCGAGCTCGCATTGCTGGCTCATGTTGAGCTTCTCATCAATCAGCACACCCAGGCCATTCTCCTCAGGGCTGCTGTCAATCCATTCTCTGCCCAGCCTGTATTTGCGCTTGGGATTGCCCCGGCCTGCATGCAGGACCTTGCACTTGGTTTTGTTGAACTGCATGAGGTTGGCATAGGCCCACCTCTCCAGCCTGTCCAGGCCCCTCTGGATGGCATCCCTCCCCCTCCAGTGTGTCTACCTCGCCACACAGCTTGGTATCATCGACAAACTTGCTGAGGGCGCACTCGATTCCACTTTCCATGTCACCAACAAAGACATCGAACAGCACCAGTCCCAGTACCAACCAAAGGAACACCGCTTGTAACTGGTCTCCACTTGGACATTGAGCCATTGACCACAACTCTTTGAGTGCGAGGTGACTCATGTCTTTGAGTGACATGAGGTCGCCTGTCCCACAGGCCTATGGTTCAGCTTGCTGTGGTGAATGAAGGCTGAGTAATAAAACATACTGTTGATAGCAATTTAAATCCATTTAGGGGGAACTCAGAAACCAGGAGAACAAAGAACATGGGCATCTTTTGTATCCCATGGGCACAGGAAAAATCCCATGTCCCCTTCAGAGCTGGAGGTTCCTCTGAACCTGTCTGCTTCACACCTGAGAGCTGGATGAGAACTCCCCATAGGTATTACAGCTACACAGTCATTATTTCACAGGTTGAAGCCAAGACACACTTAACCTGTCAGCATGTAGTTTTCTTTTTAAATATACTAAAATTGCTGTTACGGTCCAAAATAAGGTGCAGTTCAGTAAGTCTCCACAACTGAGCAGAAATCTAAAGCTTCCTATTTCCTTCAGTTAAAGGCTCTGGCAGCACACGAGTTGCATGTTTTCTTGCTTTCCTTTATATGAAACCCTCCACCCACAGCAATCTTCCTACACATTTACTCTTAGCTTGACTTTCTCTCTTCCAGTATTGCCTAATCAAGATGCTAACTGCACTGCACATTGAAAAGAGTTTCTGTCCCACTGAATCCTTTGTGACTCCAATCTCCAACACTTTGTGTGTGCCCGTTTGTAGGAAAGTGTTTCCTGTTCTTCACAATACCCAACTATTTCCATGACAGAACTAATAAAACCCCACAGACTAAAAAAAAAAATAATAAAATAAATCAGATCTGAATGACTGTGTTTTTAACTGGTTATAAGGCAAAGAATAATACTTAGAAAATAAAGAATACTTGCCATACTTAGAAAATTAAGCCCCAAGATGTGTCATGTGCAAAACAGACAAAAAATTTATATACTCAAAGATTGACCTACAATTGCACATCATCCTTCTGCAACTGCACTATCCATAAGCATCCAGTTGTCCCAACTATATGCATGCATATCTAATCAATCCTTACATTTACATGTATTTACCTCTAACTCTTTAAGCATATACTCACCTGCAAAATATCAAAAAATTGATCTGACAAATGCAGAAGTCTGCACTGAAATAATGTGCACAAATGCATGGAACACTTAAAATACTTATTGCAGCTGAACATTCAAGTTTGAAAAATTTGCGTATGTATGCAAAGATTACACAAGCCATCTCTTCAGCTTTCTTCATCAACCAGAGCAATTGCGTTGTATGAGAAGAGGGCTACACATTATCTTAGTATGCCTGTCCCATCCTTGGAAATTCCCAGTTCTTGTGTATTAGTAAAACTGGGAGTTCTGAAAAGAGATGACATTTACGGTGTTCTTGCACATGAGGATGGCGGGGAGAAGAAAAAAAGATAGGTTGAATTGAAAGGGGAAAAATACCTGTTGGTTATTCTGTTCTATCCGCAAGCAAAGCCAAAATGATTCTCTTTGATAGTTTTCCAATGAGAAAATTCCATTTTGATTATTTTTCAGAAGTTATGCCACTTCAATTTACTGAACCATTTTTCTCACAAGAGTTTAATTTTAAAATGGCTGACACACCCTAACAGGCTAAGTACAACTCAGCACACTGACATTAGTCAAAAACACCTACTTTTACTAAAATTTCTTTTAAAGAGATAAAGAGGGCATAGTACCTGAAAACAGACTGAAAGACTTACCTCCAGCATCCTTCAGTTTACATTAGTCTGGTGATTTTTGTTAGTTAAACCTGATGGCACCTCTTTGCATCAATAAATCTAACAATTCTTCCTAGTCCTTAAAGAAGAGCTACTTGGACAAGAATACGCCTTTCCTCCCCTCTTCAATTTACAGACCGAATGAAAGTGGTGTGGCAATGGGATTCTGGGAGCTCTTGATATAAAAGAGAAGAGAATCCTGGCCTGCTCCATCAGAAAGTTCCTTTTCTTTTTACTCAGTTCCTTTCCTTTTCAAACGAATGTTCCTTTGTATCACCTGGAACAATGACTAATTCTTTTGTATAAAAAAAAATAAAAAATAAAAAAGGTTTGCAGGGAAGACTTAATATGCAAGTTCAAGTTTCTATAAAGGTCAACATACCAGCTATTTTAGCTACAAGTATCCGAGTTATTCACAGACAAGATAAAACAGCAGTTTTCAAGGTGTGGTCAATAGATACCTGGGAGCACTTCACTACAAGCAGCACTTAAAACTTCTGTATGAAGAGCAGCTGCACACCACGTACCTGTTACTGTCTGCAGCTTTTAAATCATGTTTTTTAAAACCCACTTCCCCCCCCCCCCAGTTATTACCACGCAAGCAACTGTTGTGGTAACATTACAAATGATACATAATAAAGAAAAGGTCCGTGCAAGGCCTTCAACCATTTAAGATCCCTCCCACAGAGATAAATATTACATCTTACAGCTGGATTAGTGCCCGAGGCAGAAAGTTGAGCAGTTATGGAAAGGATTAAGTTTAAACAGTGGAGTTGCTAAGGAATACTTCTACATCATGAAATAAGACAAAACATGAAGAGTAAGAGTTAGATTTAATGATTAATTAAATTATTACTGAATCCAGCTCTTACACTTCTTTTCTTTCTCATAATTAAGGAAAACACAGGGTTTAGGTAAATGGTAGTGTATTTCAACAAAAATATATGCATTGCACAAGGATCAAAGCAACACTGAAATTGCAAAGATTTTCATTTCATGTAAGAAATTAAAATTATGCACTAGTGGAAAAGTGTAAATGGGAACATTTTAGTAGTCAAAATAAATATTTAATAAAAACCACACACCCATGACAAAGTATCAAAACAACAGAATTTAGTATTTGGAAGGATACTATCTATATCTCCTTGTGTTAACACTGCTAAATTCAGTGGCTTAATTATTATCACACTGCCTTCAGCAATCATTGCTTGTATTAGTGTTGTAAAAAGTCTTGAGAATAAAAATACCGTTCCAATGACAGAAATAGTAAAGCCAGTTTGCTATAAACAAGGAAGAATTTACTACACCAAGGAGTCAATCCACAGCCATTGATACAAAGTCAACAAGGACTACTGCATAGCATACTGGTTACTGTACCAAAAGTGCATTTATCAGCATTCAATGAACTGGGGAAAAAGTGAGAAAACCACCCTTATTATAATTTTTAAAAACAACCAGATGATTGACAGTTGAAGAAAAAAACACACATTTCCTTTAAAAGTAATAGCATAGCCTAAAGATCTTAAGAGCACCATAGGATTTCTAACAGGTAAACCAGTACAAACCATTAGCATTGTAAGTAAAGAACAACTAAAATGTTATTTTATCATTCCATATTTAGAACACAACTGAAAATTTTACTGTGTTGTTGCATCCTCCTATACTACAACCAGTGGCATTTTGATGACTTTATGTTATGTTCTGGAAACAAATAATGCAAAGAAAAACTCTTTTTTATGTATAGCACAGGTGTAGAAAGATTTAAACTGATTATGCGTAAACTGAAATGTAGATGTTAATACAAACAGATTTATATGGGGGGAAGCAGCAGTGTCTGGTATATCCCATTAATTCGCCATTCAGTTCTTTCACTGATTCTTTAAAGTAGCATTACTGAATATCCCTGACTACGAGTGACTTTTATGAGTGCTATTTTCTCACTATTAGGATTCTGCATTTAAGATTATTCTCAACCCTTTGTCCTTTGATTCCCACCCATCCCCCACATCATATTTAAAAGTTGCGGTTTTCTCACATAAGGCATTGTAATGCCTTTTGCTGCTTGCTAAGTGATATGCAGTCAACATTATTTCTATTTTCAAAGCACTGAGGCCACTTTCCAGTTGGATCACATATTAAACGATAATTAAAAATAGTATTCTCCCCTTATTCTATTGTGACACGATAAAAGACTATTCACCATTTAATATACGTTCAATCTCTTCTAGTCTTTTCAAAGCAGCAACTCTCTTTTTCTCAATGTCTTTGATTTCTTTTGTAGATTTTTTGGGAGTCTCTTTGTCCATATTGTTTTTCTCTGTTCGTTTCTTATTTTCCGATTGCCCTTTATTGTTATCAACTGTTGTTTGGGTGGTTTTCTGCTCATTTTTTACTTCTTTTGGATTTTGAAATTTTTTTTTTTCTTCTGCAGCTGTAGTCCCATCTGCTGGAAGTGATGACTGCTCCGTAGCACTGAGTGATGCAATTTTACTTCTAACTATGCTTAGATGACGCTGAATATACTCTTCATGAGGTGCCAGTGCTAGTGTTTCAACCAAACATTTCTCTGCTTTTATTAAGTCTCGTTCTTCGAAGTAAACCACACAAAGATTATGTTTCCCTTGTACATTGTTGGGATCCAGTTCCAAAATTTTCTCAAAACACATCTTTGCTCCAACAATATCTTTCTTTTGGTTCATAAGGATATCTCCTTTCAAAATCAGACCTTTGGTATGATCAGGGTAGTATCTCAGTAGGTCTTCCAGGACGGGCAAAGCCATCAATTCTTTTCCTGTCTGAGAATAAAGCAGTGCCAAATTGAACAAAGCACTTCGGAAGTTTGGCTGTAACCTTATGGCTTTCTTCATCCATGCCTCCGCTTCCGTATCTTTTTTGTCATCCATTGCCAGCATACCCAAATTGAAGTACCCATTTGCATCCTGTGGTTCTTCTTTCACGTAATGTAACAGTCTTTGCTTAGCTTCCGGTCTAAGCCGAGCATCACCTAAATGACAGAAAATGCATTTAACCACAGATTTATTCTGAAGGATTTTTAGACCAGGCCTGTAAAGTGCTAATTTTTATACATAATAAAATGTAACATCTTTACACAACTGTTTAAAGGGAAAGGGTTTAAAATGCTACTTTATATCGTTGCTGTATAACAGCAAAAGTAAATGACATCCACCTTCTTTTTAGAATGAAACTACTTACTGTTGACTTGTAGCCAAAGTCAGCATCATTATTCTATGATCTGTTGAATTATATTTAGGTTTGGTATAACAGATACAAAAGGTGTCTCTACAAGTTTAAGAGAAGTTATTTTCATGTATGGTTGAGCAACCAGAATGCAGTGAAGACACTGGTTCTGACAAACCAAGCTTGGGCAAACTTGGGGTGGAAGATCTCATTTTGTTAAAGATAGATTGAAAGGGTTTAAAGGCAG
Source organism: Anarhynchus alexandrinus (assembly GCA_008711295.1). Lineage (NCBI taxonomy): Eukaryota > Metazoa > Chordata > Aves > Charadriiformes > Charadriidae > Anarhynchus > Anarhynchus alexandrinus. Next base: position 5,707,446 of record VUYV01000041.1, read on the forward strand.
AGATCACATAGGGTGATTTTAGATGTAGCCAGGCTAAAATATCTTTTAACACCAAAACAATAAAATCTATAACTCCCACATTTTAATTTGCATCAACGTTCGAAAAAGATATACTAAAATAATCTTATCTGACAATACTATGATTAGCTAGACGAGCTTGTAGCCTGTGCTATTTTCCTGAATACTCCAGTGAACTTATTTTAGTAGGTGATTCCAGGCACAGACATACTGAAGGATGGGGGAGAAGGGAGCTGATTTTAACCACCTTCTTTCACCTCCTGTATGAAGAATTGAATACTATATAGCTAATGCTTCTGCTTGTTTGAAGACCCTTGTGTCTCTACAGACAAGAGACAAGGCATTTCTTGTACCACCTAACTTACCACGTGACAAGAGATGGAGAATAATCTGTTTGCATCAGCTCAAATCAACTCTGTATTACGTCTGTCTTAGGGGTAGTTTACTATCCCAACAAAAGGGAAACAAGCCTTACTAGTCACTTGCCAAGTACTCTTTGCAAACGTCTGAATTCACAAAAGGCTTATGCTTACCCATACAACTAGAAGCTATACATATGAAGAAAAGAAACTCACGTAAATCTGACTTAATTCATACTAGTTAGCAGTATTACAGAGGAACCTATGAAAACATTCACATTTCCTAGGGCTAGATTTAGAGCTCACAGATGTCAGCTATATTTTTTAGTCACTGGAGAATGAAATAAATCAACTTAAAGGCAAAACATATATTATACATATTTTACTAAATATGATCTTATAAAGATTACATAGGCACAATTTTGAAGATGCTTGTGTAACACTTCTTTATATGTATAAGATGTTATACTAGAAAATAGCACTTGTATTAAAGATGCTGATCAGCTAAGGTGTATACACACTTTGCACAAATTCCATACACTACCAGTGAATTACATAGTTGACTATTACAATGCAGTGTCTTCTTCGATGATGCTATGAAGTTCTGTTTTCCAGAAATTAAACAGTTCATTAAAAACATTAAATAGTGTGGATCCTATAAACGCAAATATTTATATAAGGGACGACTAACATACCAGATTCCTGCATTAGCAGCGCTGAGTTGAATAATGCCAGTTTATGTGTTGGGTTGAGTTCTAGTGCTCGGTTGAAATTCTTCAGGGCTTCTGTTGCATCTTTGAGTTCAATGTAAACAATTGCCAAGTTGTACCACAGGTCTGCATTGGTTCTGTCTAGTTCTAGAGCTCTAAGATAAGCTTCCTTAGCTTTCAGAGGTTTGTTCATTTTTAAAAGTAATTCTCCCCTGTTGAAGAATCAGATTTAATCTTCAACTTTTATTCATACTAATATAAAAATAATTGACAGGTTTTTTTTAAAAAGTTTGCGTTCCTATAGACAGTAGATATGAAATAACAGCGTTCTTTTGTTTGTTGTAAACACAAAACGATACAGGACCTTCTTGACATACAATTCCCAAAGCTTTCAGCTCTCAAAAGTCTGTACACAGCAAACACGTAGCAGGACAAAAACCAAAAAGAAGTGATCAAGGGTTCCCGATATTGGCTCTGTAATTACACTGCAACAGCTATAGTTTAGGCATCTTTTCACCTCCCTAAGTTCCAATGGAAATTATAACTAATAAAATAGCAGACAGAAGCCTCAATACCCACAGCCACATTACTCATCTATTTAGCTGACATTTACGTGCTTTTTAGTTAAGTCTTGCATTTTCTGGACCACCTTTAACAAAGAATGATAAAGAAAACTCAAAAGCTTTTTAGTTCAAAACTAGACTAGGAGATTAGAAATTTCAGTTTGAGATTCATAAAGAAATATAGCATCTTGCTATACAATGTTTGAATACACAGCCTATGTGGAAACACACCATTTGCAGCAGGAATTGAAAAGAACAGGGCTTGTAATGAATAACTGATTATTGCCCCAAATCTTCATCTTCTCATTTGGAAATTCCAGCAGCTAATTCAACCGTATGAAGTAAACACTATTCACAGCACTGCAAATACATAAATGTTTATTCAAGAATATGTATCTCTAAAATTAGAAAAGATACCTGCTGATGTAAGCCTGCTTGAAATCTGGCCTCATACTAATTGCTTGTCGATATAATTGATCTGCTTCTTCAAGGCGAGATTCATTTGCTCGAATTAAGTTTGCAAGATTGATATAGACATTCAAATGGTTAGGAGCAACTCTTGCTGCATACTTTTTACCTGGAATAATCTGTCAAAAAGAATATATGTACCAAACACAGATGAGTAAAAATATGAAAGACAATCAGTATAGATCTCCTCTCCATTCTGCCACATTTCTTTTAGGGTATCACTGGACATTAGTGTGAAGGCTCTTAATGATTACAAATAACAATTCTTCTTTCCCAGAAAATCATACCAAAATATAAACAGAATATTTTTTTCTTCTTTAATTCTATGAAGACATAGACGACTTTAATATCATATTTAAGATATCAGTTAAGTTCTGCTACTACCTAATTGGGCTCATGCAGAACGCCATTACAAACCAACCAGACCTTGCAAAACTTTCCCCATTCAGACAAAGAATACTTCCTAAAGCCTAAGCTGACATTCTATCAGACATTTTCATTCCCTTTTTTAACCCTCCAGCCTAAGATAAGTGTAAATAAGATTTTACTAGCCACTGATATAGCAGATTAAAAGTAGTCATGAAAGATGAAAATGCTATGACATTGCAACTGTTGTACTGTTTATACTTTATCTGTCTAGAATCTTCATACTGTTTTACAATACAAACTTTTTAATGCCATACTTCTACTCAAGGGCCTGCTGATTTTTAAAAGTATGTTCAGGCAAAGATTTTTTTGTTGCTGCTGTGGCTACCTTCTCCCACCTCCAATACTGCATTTAAGCCTTCTCTTGAGGGCTCAGAAACTCAGTCGTCATCATCAACGTACTAGCTGTAAGTGAAAATAAACCCACTGTGACTAGAAAATGTACGTGTAAATTTTTAACTGCTGCTTTCTTCTATATTTTCAATTTTAGGAAAAAAAAAAAAAGCCCACAGCAGTATAAAAAGTAACTTAAAATAGTTTTAACAAAGAAGTTCCAAGTTAACATTTTTTTAACAACCATAATGGTACACAACCTACTCTTTTAATAGACAGATTTCAAAAAAACCTAAAAAACTTTAAAGTATACAGCATCACAGAGCTTCAGGAAGAATATGAAAAATGTATCATGAATGTAGGTCTGAAAGAGTTCCCTCCTGTGGTGGTAGATAAAATAAAGTTACTAATTACCTGAGGCATCAATGATTTAGCAATCATATATGATTCTTCAGCTTCTTTAGTTTTGTTTAAGTTTTTGTAAGTTCTTCCTACATTCATGTGGGCACCAATATCATCTTAATAATAAAAAACAAAAAGTGAAATTTTGAATACTTCCATGCACTGTGTATCATGAAAATACTTATGCCTTTAGAGCAGCATGAAGTACCATTACTGCATAAATACCAACAACAAAAAAAGGCATTTCTATATAATTTTTCAACATAATTATGAAGCTAATAATTTAACCATGAACCAAATATGGATTATAAAGTTACCTCAAATTCTGTAAAATTTTTTGAGTAATACTTCCACATATCTATCTTTAATCTCTTGCTATAGTAGGGGCACATAAATTGAAGGTGATTTATTAGGCTTCTAAAAGGAAAAAGGAAAGGCTTTCCAGTACTACCTAGAACTTTTTTTGCAACAATATGTGAAACAGTAGATGTGCACTTTAGTACTATCCCATTTTTTAATTTTTGATACACCTCCTTATTTTTAAATTAGAAAAATAATAATTGTTTCATAAGAAATTACCATTTAAGTTAATTCATTAAAAATGACATCCAAATAAGAGTTTTAAATGGAAAGTCTTTGTATCCTTTTATAGATAGATGACTTTATCCCCAAAAACTATGGACTAAGTAACTTAGTGTATGACATTGATTGATGTTCCGTTGGAGAAAAACAGATCATTGAGAAGATTTTGTTAAGTAAGCTAAGCATGCTGAAATACTAGGAGTGCAGAGATACCATTCAATGGCTGCGAGTCAAAGCTTTTACCTGGTTGCACTTGTGTGGCTTGTATGAAGAATTGCAGAGCTCTTTCAAAATTCTTTTCGTTTTCTAACGCATGCCCCACATTGTTCCATAGTTTTGCATTGTTCTTATTTACCTAAAAACAGAAAAAAGATACCAATGCATAAGGTATTAAGCTGAAATTACATAACAACTGATTTTCTTTTAACTGTCTTTAAGATGTAAAAATGCACAGCAAATGACAGATTTCATCAAGTTGCTATATGTAAAGAATAAAACAAACACTGCATACAGAATGATTACATGGAACTTGTTGCTCAACATCCATTTATTTTCCCCTAGAAATACCAAATGTTTTAAAATTCATTATAATTGTTATGTGCTATTGTACAAACTATCCTATCATGCCATCTACACATTGAAAATAATATTCCATGCATCAAACTTTTTGTAGATTTTTGTACTATAACATATCATGCTTTCATTCAGATAAGAGAATACATTCAACTGCTTTAACACAAGAAAAAATTATCATTTATTTCTTGCATATGAATTCCCATGTGTGCACCACACCGCTTGTAGTGCATTCCCAAAAGCAACTAATTAGATGCTAATGCTGTCAATGTAGAATTAGAAGTGGTAAAACAAGCATCATTTCTCTCCATTTTTATCATGCTCTACTGCAGCTTTTTTAGAACAGCAACACAAACTTTCCATTATCCTTTTCAAATAGAATACAGTACCTTTAAAGCTGACATAAACAATGTGTACTCTGACTCCCAATCCCAGTTTCTGTGCAGTGTTTTTAAGGCATGAGTGAATAGTACCGCAGCCAAACAAACCCAAGAAATTTTTCTTAGCACACTATTAAATAAAACAAACAAAGATTTGTTATAAGCACACAAACAACTCTAATTTACACTAGAATAAGTATCTCATATGCTAGAAAGCAAATAAACCGAGGACCATATTTGTGAATGGCATATTGTAGCAATTTGTATTCCAAGTTACACCGTATTCTAAAAATGTTTGGTGCAGGCTAGGGATTTTTAAATATATATATATATGCTTATATATATATACACACAAAATAAAAAATATATAAAATATATGTGAATATGTGTGTATATATATATGCACGTTTTAAATAAACATTATCATATCCTCAGAACAATCCACTGGTCTCCTCAGAAATTCCTTGTCATTTGTTCACAACTGCCAAATGGTTTCTTGGTCATTACTTTGTGTTCATTAAGAACTTGAAACAGAGTAAGAGCTATAACATAAAAAATTCATACTGGTAAAAGCTCTACTGGCAAAGCTTGAGTTGTAAGTATGGATATTTTCACAAGATTAAAAGAGATGACTTAAACCAGTCATAGGTAACAATACCTTACCTTTTATTTGATAATTTCTTCCATCCATGTGCTACTAAAATGCAGAATCCCATGCTAGGAACATACAGCACCCGTTCTGCTACTACGAATCCAACAGGAAAAAAGAGGTTTGATGCAGGAATGAATGGTAGCACTATTAAGCAGAGTGCCTAGAAAAGAATGAATTAGTAATCAAGATTAGGTAGTGACAAACTGTACCCAAGAAACAAATTACGAAGCAATTACAAAAAGAAATCCCAGAAAACCAGACATACATATTAAATATTTGGGGGCGCTTTTTTTGTTTGGTTTGTTGTTTTTTGGTTTTTTTTATTTTAAACATTAAGATCTGTTTTAAACTGAGACTACTCTGATCATGGCAAGTTTCAATCTGCAAATGACACTACTCCTTACTTAAGACCCTACAAGTGTATTTGTTTTTCCACACCACAGAAAAGAGTAGCTGTATGACAAAAAACTAGGATCAAAGGATCAAATTCAAAACAATGTTTTAATAAGAGTTCCGCATACAAAAATATGACAGTCTGAGAACATTGGACAGTATCTTTTATAACAATTACAAATTTATACCTATTTACATGATGCACAAACCAGTTATTTTTACAACACAATAAAGTCCATTTTTAGCTTCTGGAAAATATGTGAAGAAATAACATAAAAATCAGAATCAGCCACTGAATAAACACCAGTGTTTAGAGACTGCACTAAGGGCACCCTGAAATATCTAAAATTACAAAGAACTTAAGAACTGCATAATTGCAGCTCTTAGGTTGGTGACATACATCTTAACAAAAGGTGTGTCTATCAAAAACCAGAGAAATCCATCTGCTGCAAAGGAAGTGGACGTGACCATTTGCTTTAAGTCCTAAGTGATTGTTAAATAGCAGCTTTACCATCTCTGGTACTGGAAAAAGACTTAAATAATTATTTCAAAATACCTGGCCTCCAAGTTACGAAAAATAGGACCCCTGCAGAAATGGAATATTTCTTTGAAGAAAAAAAGAAAGAGGAATTTTCTAGAAATTTTCAATACAACTGGTTGTCACCTTCTGTCTAGATTTAAGTGTAACTTCAACTGCCTTTTCTATGCTAACACATGTTATGTTAACACATCCAGTTCGAAAGTCAATCTAGAATTTCATACATAAAAATGCAACACATTTAAAGTTTCAGGTAAGGTTTAGCTCATATTTCAAGGCGCCAAGAATATGCACATAGATCATTAACACGGTTCAGCTGATCCACAGCAATTCATTAAGCTACATGAAAATACATAATTACGCCTTGAAGAAATCACAAGCACAACATAGAGAATATGTTGATTACCTGGGGACAAAATTTAATTTAATGCCATTTCACATTCCTCTCCCTTTCTCCTTTCTATTTTTATAAAACACGCTCCTGAAAGAGCACATACCAATCTGTAAAAGTAAAAGCCTCAAAACAGAACTTTATTATAGATTTTTGTATTCTACTTTGAAATGCAGGATTCATCATGCCATCCCCAAGTCAGTCCTCTGTATCAGTTTTTAATTTAGTTATAGCAAATGCCTTCACAACTTTTCGGGGTGTATTACAGGAAATGAGGGTATCATTCTGTATTTCATTTTGTTTTGAGCAGCCAAATGCATTTGTGAGTACAAAAGAAAATGTACAAAAGCACATTGCAAGTGTGCTTTAGCAAAAAATGTGCTGTTTTGCAAATGTTTTTACTGCAATGTGAATAAACTGTATTTAGCTTTATAATGCATGCAAGGCTTGTACATAGGTTTAAATGAATTATTTTATGAAATCTTCTAATAAACCGACTTGAAGAAGTCACCTACAAATTTAAAAAAATCATTTCATATTATTGCTCAATAACATGCAGTTTGTTTTGTTTTTAATATAGTAAGGACATCGGTCCCACAGCCCCATGAGGTCAACTTATGTATAGTGAAAGACAGTTCCTTCCAATGGGTTTGAGTGGAAAGGATTCTGCAGCTGATACAGCAAATGCTTAGTCTCCACTGAGCCCTTATGATCTAGGCATCTAATAAAAAGGTTTTTGCATGTTCTGCTCTGTGCAATTCCTGCAATGCCAAACATTACACAATGTTTTGTCAAACTGCTCTTTACATCCTTTTGCCTCTCCTTAGCACACTGTCCTTCAAGTACAATTTCTCGGGCAATAGACTCAAAGCCCTAGTGCAGATAAAAATGACTTCTCCTCTGTTCATTTATTCTTTCTTTTCATCATTCAGCAGATTCAGAAGCTCCATTCAAAAAATATCCTGGTCAAGGCAACTGCAAAAAAAAAAAAAAAACCCAGAAAAAGAGACAGAAACCATTAAAGTACGCAGGAAGATAAAAGTGTATGACAAAACTCTAATACAACCATAAGCTATGAAGATTATCTGAACTGCTAAGTAACCAGTCCAGTTCACAAGGAAACATTTCAAAGCCTGAGTGAGGTGTAAGCATAGGAAGTAGAGAAATAATATCATTATATTTAGAAGTATTGATGTCTTGGCACAACACCTAAAAGTGTTAAAAACTTACTGCCAGAAGACTAAGGATACCTGTCTTTTCCTAACATTTGCACAGTAACAAGCCACAAAAGTTTGTGGCTGAGTAGCAGGGAGTGCTGTCTTATCAGAATAGAGATAAAAGCACCCTTGTTTGGGACACTTAGCAAATATCAAAAGATACTAAAAAGCTTTCGTTAAATTTCGCCAGCCAACAAAGGAATGTCTATACCCAAGAAATTCTATGAACAAACAAAGGCCATGATCACAGCTTGATTCTGAAACCTTCTGAAAAGCCAAAGTGACTCTAGATCAGTACTATTCACATTACTCAACATTTTCAGTATGTATAGTGTAACCTATTTACAAAGGTCACTTAGTCTGACAGTCAAGTTATCTGACTGTTCACAAGGATAAAGTAAACAGAAAACACAAGAGAATTTAACTGCTTATACACTGTTTCCAGTGCATGTCCTTTACTAATATAAGAATAATTGATTACTTCAAGCAGCTTAATGACATCAATCTGCCAAAGCATGTGTTCCAATTTATAATATACAATCCCAGTTTTCGTTAGTTTAACATTGTCAATTGGTTAAAAAAAGCGCAATTTTTCTGTTTTGTCCTCTCCTAGTTCTATTATTTTGAAAAAACAATTTTAGAACCTATGGCAAAAATTAAAATGAGACAAAATGAAACACAATGTACCTACTTACCAGACTTATTTTTCCTGGAGATGACTGGTATCAAATAGATGAAAACCGACTGAAAATGAGTCCTTCAACTTTTGCATCTCCCAGTAATGAGTTCATGCTGTGAGACTGTACTTGGGGAGAACTGTGGTATGTCCACTGGCACTTGAGGGAGTGGGAAAAGGAATCCCTTCTTCTGTCTTGTCCCTCAAGGAGTACAGCACCAAATCCATATCCACATCAGCAAAGACATGTTCAGACATACTTGTGACCTCCCTTCATTTTTTGCATTTTGGATCCCTCCCTTTTGCATTTTTTTTTTTCAAAGTCCAAATAAAAGTCTTCAATTCTGCAGCAGGTCTAAAGTTGTACCTTTTCTGATCTCACAAACAAAAGTAACTTGAGACTTTTCCCTTAGATCAGGTTTCAGCATCACACCTCAGGTCTCATTGAGCTAGTGGAAGAGTCAAAACATGCTAGAGATTTGTAATAGCAGAAGCTCTTTACAAAGCCCTTTATTACTCCTTTAGAGTGACACTCATTAGAGTGCAGTCAATCATGGTACCAACTGTGATGTAAGCCACCATTATACTAATAGCATGCGGCATCCATATAGATAGCACATAGAATTCATACCTGCCAGGGCAGTAGTTTATTTTGACCTGCACAAATTCAGGCCTTTATTGGCAGAACTGAGAACCAATTGTGGAAACATTTTTTTAAAAAATAGTAATTCAACATAGTTATCTGGAACATTGCTATAATGTGTATAAATTGTTGTCACTAAATAAAGATTCATTTTCTCCACTTTAAAGATGGTACTGTGATTTCTTTAGGAAGTCAGATTAAGAAGCCATCAGAAAGAAATTGTTCTCTCCCCCTCTCTATCTTGGCAGACTATCCAGTCTACATCAGGATATTAATGTTTTACTGGAAGGCAGAAATAGGCTTTGGCCTACAGTGTTGCATGTTATAGTACATAACAATTAAATTTTAATATAAAATAGTACATTCTCATTTCCTAAGAAATTAGCTTCCAGGCACTTAGATATTATGTCTGAAAAAAATCAGCATCAGACTGAAGGTTATATACACAACACACATATATATTAAAGGAAAACCACTTTCATTAAACAAGGTTTATACTGTGTTAAGCAACACTGAAGCTCACATGCTGGAGTAAATGATCTCAGAAGACCCTTCCTATAAAAAACACTTGGAATAATAAAAACAAATATAAAAACACCACCCTCAAACAAAAACTAACTGACTTACAACAATGTATGCTGACAATTCCATTAACCCTTTCCTCTTCTGAGCTTTACTGAGTAGGGAGTAAACAGAAACGTAGGGAAATAAAGACCCTTAAAGTTCAAGAGCTGTCCTATGAAAAAGAGTGAACCGTTCCCCACACACATTTCTACTGCTATCAGTGCACTGGAGAAAAACTGTTCCAGCTCATGTAAGAAGGAAGAATAAACTACTCCTATACATTTTTTAAGTGCTGTAAATCTATAACTTTTTTTTCTGGGTATGCCATCTTGCACATTTATCGTAACAATAAGGGAAGTTTCTTTTCTTCATACATATTTTCCAAATTCAGGCCAAGAAGCTTCATCAGCAATACTACAGGTAATTCTCACAGGTTTTCTAGTGAAACAAACTGCCTCACTTTAGTGACGTGACAAGAAAAAACATATGAGTCAGAACTATAGCGTTAGGTTTCTGAAGTGCAAAGTTTATCAGCTGATTAGCAAAGAAATCTTTAGTCTTAAGTTGTGCATAAATATTCCCATCCAACTGAAACTTTTCTTGGCTGAGTTATGTATTAAAAAAAGTACATTATTTCTGAAGCAGACTAAGATCTATGCATGCAGGTTTGTTGTACACATAATTGCATCACTGATTTAATAAAAAACATGGTATCAGGTAATCACTAATCTTGTGAAAATTTGCAATGGAAGCAATCAAAAAGATGATTGGGTTTGGATGAAAAAATACCAGCTCATTTACTCCTTTCCATTTCCTTCAAAATATTCTTTCCTGTTAATACATTTCAGTTTTAAGGTCATATAATACTGAAAAACATGAACTGCTCTTACAGGTGGACAAAATTAGTTTTTCCTTAGAATATGGAAAAGACTACAAAAGAGCACCTTTGTTAAAAGAACAACAACGAAAGAGGAAAACTTATATTCCTAAATGCCAAAATATGTCCTTTTCTTTTACACCTACAAGAAAGAAAATCAAGCCACTTGCTAAATACACAGCATGCCTACTGCCATTTAAATAAGGTAGAGAGTTTGCAGGATGGCAATGCATTGCGATCCTTAAAATGTATTTAAGTTCTACTGAAAACCCCCATTTGCTAGTTGAGTTCTGAATACCTGAGAAAGGCTGCAATAGTTTTGCAAGTACATAACAAGGGGCATATTTATTCTCTTCTCTTGTCTATTCTTCTCCATCTCATCCCTGACCATCACATACTTCATCGCAATTTAACAGTTTTGTTGCTACAACAATTTTCCTCTTTTCTTACGCATTCATTCTAGTCCAAAAGGAGATGCATGTAATATCTCAAGGTCACAGCAGATTAGACATGTGACCAAACAACCTGAGCCACTTACACTCTTATAAGAAGGACAAAAACAATGCATTGTTCATACCATCAATACAGTCTTCGAGGAATCCCCAGGATATCGGAGACTGAAGACAATCAAAGATCCCAGAAAGCAAAAGAAGGTAAGGGTGGCAACATTTCTAACATCTAACAAAGACTCCACGAGAGGAATAGTTCCCATTGTCCAGTCACAGCATAATTCTGAGGGGTTGAGAAGAAGCCAAGCATTTACAGGGAGGAGGTAGTTGAAAGTCAGCTGTCTTGCTGGGGATGGACTAACAGCAGCTGGGTTATCAAACCTAAAGCAAAAGAAAGGAGAAAAAGAAGCTTTTAATGAAAAAAGTGATCTTGATACACTTTGAACTCAAAAACCAGAAAACTTTAGATTCATAACTAGAACTACCAATTACAAACATGTACAATATCCTAATCTTCCTGCATTTGTCAGGCATGTAACTTGGGAACCATGCATGATGATTCACCTTGGCATGGACCAGAGCCTCCTCCAAATTTAAGAAACTGGTTTGGAACATAATCAATGTAAGTTTGAAGAAACAGAATAATTTACACCTTAAGTTAGGTTCAGTGGTCCTTGCTCATGTTTTTAATAGTTTGCCGCATTTCCCAGGGAAAATATTAGACTCTTGTATTTCTACATTGCTCACGCACTTTTAAAATAAATTAGTTTTTCAGTTCTAACGTTATTCATATACACTTATCTTCAAGCACTGTATTTGAAGTCAGCCATGCTTTCTGCATAGTACATTTCTAAAACCAAAAAAATATTTTGCATGTAGAAGAGGAAAACTTATTAAGTGGTTTGGACTATTCAGCCAAGGATCAAACACACAGCCAATAAAAAAATACTATAGTAATAAAACATTTAATTTCTGAATTACTAAGATGAACTAACAACCCTAAGTTTTTAAAAATGAATGCCTGCTCAGATACCTCAATATTTTGTCAACAGACACTGAAATATACCATTTATCAATTCCACAAAAAATGTAATATTGTACAGTCATTGCTTATCAATACTAAAATACGTTAATAAAAACTTAAGTTGATCTATTTTTGGCCATTTCATTCAGACCTCATTAAGCCACATATCATTTATCAGTGTCTGTAAATAAGAGACACTTTATTATTACCTTGTAAACACTGGAAGTTGAGACTGGATAACCTGGACTCTGACAACTACAAGCAGTAGTGTACTAAACATTAGGACTATAAGCTTCAACAGTGTTTGGAGCATAGAGAAAGGAATACTGCCCTTCCCTCGAAGAATCTGTACAGCTGTGTCCAACAACACTGGCAAGGTGTACTGCAAAAAGAAAAAAGTGTTTCTAATCAGACAGTGTACTCATTAATCCCTTAGATAAATGAGCTACCTAATCTTTTTTTTCCTCCTTGGTTTTCTCTAAATGCCTGTCCCCAATAGTTATTTAACTCAGCTTCTTAGAGCTTTTATTACAACACCCAAAAAGAAGTCCACCACTCTAATAAAAACAACAATTTTGAGTATTCTTGCTAACACTATCATAGTCAAACTCATATGTCTGTAGTTCTGTATTTTGCAATAACAAATAAAAATTTGTACCATCTCCAGAGACTTCAATAAATAAAGCATGACCCTGAAAGGAATTTTTAAGAAAAGAAATCACTATTTTTAGAATTATTAGCCCCTCTGAAAACTTGACCTATAAACAGAATTCCTTCGGAATGGTAGAAATACTATTTACTTCCTGATTAGACCTGGATTTCTATTTTAAGCCTCTACTGCAGTAACCTATCTCTCACAGCCTCATGAACATTATGATCCTGCACAGTTCCCCATTAGGTACCCTAATTTCTTCCCTGTGTACCTCTTTCCCTATGTCTTCATGCCTTGTGCTGGGGATGATTTATTGCTTCACATATACTGGTTGGTTGAACTACAGCTATTGATGTTTTTGAGAACTGGTCACCCTTAGTTCATGCTACACCTGTGCCCTCAGAAGAAGCCTCAATTTGGATTTTATCTTTTCTACTCAGTTGACTTACACAAACTTGTTAAACTTTCATGAAATTGAGGATCAGATCAAAAGTTGCTAAAAGAAAGGAAGAGTGGATTGAAGAGTGTGGTCACATACTGGTGATTTCCTTAGAAATCCAGTTTGAAATTTATGTGCTTATTCACAAGACTTGCAAAGGCAATAGTTACACGCATTTCTGTAAGCACAAACCCCCATGATTTTGGTATTTTTGCCTTGAATATGTATTCCCAGGACAGACAATTTTTCGGGTTTTACTAGTGCAGTTGTTGCAAAATGTTCCTTCAAGTAATTAAGGAATAGTAAACCACAAAATTTTCTTAGAATATGCAATCATACATATTTAAATTGTGTATGGTTTGATTATTAAAAAGCCAAAAATTATTTCATTGCAGGAACATCTTGTCACACTAAACAAAAGAAAAGTTACTGTTAATTTACCAATGCTTAAGATGAAACCTATCTGATTAGAAATTAAATTTAAAGGTATTCTTAAAACAACAAATTTCCTAAGAATGTTACTGATTCAAGTAAGACTACTCCAAAATATCTGGTTATTCATTGGAATGTGATGAAATGCATTTATATAGAATATGTTTTCTATTTTTATGACAGGAATTAAAAACAAATAATCCCCCATCTTTATGCATCTCAGACATTAATCAAGACTGTTACATGCTAGTCTTCACAAACCTCAGTTAACTAAAACCTTAGGTTTCCATTAAGACATGTCAATTGTTTATTGAGTATTTTTGGTCACATCTCTGTATGGCATGTAAAGGACAACTTAGAAGTCATTGAATTCCCTCACCATGAACCATGCATGTTAAACATTAGTTATTAAAAAAAAAAAAATCTGAAAAATGTAACATCACTATAGAGGCAGCCTGAACTGACAAAAATCAGTGGTGAAATATGACACCTCAAAGTACTTAATGTCTCATTACAGAACTCCTGAGAAGCAATCCAATTTATTTTTCAACAGCTTACCCCTTGAGCAATAAATACTTCATACACACAGCATATCCCCACCACCGTTATTCCTTGTTCTTTACAGAGTGTTGCAACAGCTACTAGAAATACAGTCACTGCAATTGGAGTCCACACTGCAAATAAAGATGACATTATTGAAAATGTTCCATCTTATAAAAAAAACAAACATTGAATAAAGTAAATTAACCTAAAAAGCGAAGAATTTAGCTCTTCATGTTTGAACATGCTTTGTTCTATAAACTTATTCAGTATTCCATTTGTTATTAAAGGGAAGATTACCAGTTTCACTCTACAGAAAATAATATACATGTATCAGTTTTAAAACTGCCTCCCTTAAACTGAAAGAACTAAATGAAAAGAAAAAGACTAACCTATGATAGGAAAACAAAAAAGCCAATCTTTCCTAATTCAACAGAACACTTTTGCAAATGGAATGTTTTTTAGAGTCATGAATTTTCACAAGGTCAATTTGACTTTGGAAAAGAGGTAAGACTCCCACATTTCCACTCAAACTTCGCAGCTTACTTGTGACCATCTGAGGCATCTCAGCATACTTCCACTTACTTGCATTAATAGAAGTCAGTGCAAGAGTCCCCTACTGTAGGTGTTACAAAACAACTGAAAAAGTGCTTAAGGCTTGAAGAAAAAAAAAAAAAGGTAATTTATAATGGAAAGTGCTATTACATTGGTATCTTGGGGCTGAAGGGTTTTTCGGACACACTGAATAACCAACATGCCCATGTCACCATTTTAAGAGCTCTATTATCAGTGATACAGAAATTAAGTTACATATATATTTGTCAATCATTTACCTATGGTATTATCTGGCCCTTTAGATTTTGTATATGACAAAAAAGCAGCTAGAAAAAAGATAGATGATAAAAGCTCTGCTCTGCCCACAACTCCAGTCACCTGAAAAGAAAAAGAAGAAAAAACAAGATTATTCTTCTAGCGGCTATTTTAGTACTAGAGTAGTGCATGACACACACTATCAGGATATGCATAAACAAGATCCTTAAACCAAGCAAAAAAGGCAAAGAAGAGTAAGGCTGCTTTCAGTTCAATCAGTACTGAATTCAAGAACAGGATGATACAGGTGGCTGGTGGCCACCTGTGACTGATGTGCCCTGAACTATCACCATTAATGAGACATCTGAGAAATGCTGTACTTTATGTTTAGTAATACCAGCCACAAATAGCATTTGAGGCAGAATTTGGGCACGATAACAACTGCTTTCTTCATAATACTTGGAAGAAACTAGCTTTCATCCATAGGACCTTTAAGTGAAGCCTGACAAGGACTGTTGCAGATAAACATTCTGCAGACAGTGGCATATAGAAACTATGATTGTTATTTTTGCTAATACCTTTTCTAACTGACTGAACAGATTTGAATCTGGAAGAATCACTCCCTTGACTGGTGCTATGGCAGCGCTTAGGTGAGCAGTCAAGAGTTACAAATAAATTCATGGCATGCTCTGTGCAATGGAGTTAAAGAATGACCCAGGCTTTACTACAGGTCTGGCAATTTTCTGAATGATAATTTGGTTGGAAATATTAAAATTACCCTTTAGTAATGAGACAGAGAAGAATAGATTTAATGAAAAATCCAGGGCAGAAGATTGTTTCAGAATCCCCAATGAAATACAGATTAATTTCTATTTCAGGAGCTGTTTTCAAAAAAAAACCTGAGATGCAACCAACAACCAGAGATGGAAGACAGGTCACTATGTTCATGGTTACTGCAGTAGCCACTATGCTGACCACACTACCATTTAGGATTGCCTTTCTTCCTCATTTGTCCTCTTCTGTAATGCCTCTGATTGCATCCAAATTTTTGCAAGTAAGCTGGCTGAAAAATGGCATGCTATCCCGAGGTAGATGGTCATATTTAACTAAGGAAACCTCAAAGCTCACCATTCAGTTATGGTGATGCTGAAAATTTACTTTCAGCCATCCAGATCCAGCTAGAAGTTTTTACTGCTAGGTGCATTCTTGGTCAAGCATGATTGATCCAGCACAGCATAAGAAGAGAAAGTAACTCAATATCCAAGGTCACGGTGTAAAGAAAAGTATTCAAATCTGAATCTGAAATCATGCTCTCGTGCTTCCGTTGGGAGTAGCGTACATTTACCAAAGGACTTGCTGAATCATGCAGAGACAAACCATGCTTCACAACTGATAAGACATCAGAGTTTGTGTTAACATTTTAGATAGTATACAGGTGTTTGTTTCCAAAATGTCTTAAGATGTTTCAAAGATTCCTGGTCTGGATCTCAAAATTGTCCAGCATTAAGACAGAAATTAAAGAGAACTTTGTCTGTAAATCAGCTAAAAGATATCATTAGTAAAGCAAGTGTGCTGGTGTGCCTCCACAGTTGCCTGCCAACAAAAGAGAGATTCTATTTCTGGATACAAAGGTGACTTATGAGAGGAATTTCAGCATTCGCAAGGTTAGCTGACATTCCATAGCTGTAAAGGTGGGCAACATGCCTCTGGCTAGAACAGTAGCAAAGCAGCTAGAAAGACTGAACTGGAATTCTAAAGACAAGGACAAATGAAAATATGATGCTGTTGTTCAACCCATTTCCTTGAAAACTCTTCTTTAGAAAATGATATATTACCACCGCAAGAGCCCAGCTTCTCTGTGAAGTCAAGCAGAAAATTGTTTTCTATTTATCCTGCTCTGCTAGCTTTTCCAGGAAAACTCCATTTATCATAACATAGGTAAAGGTTTGAAATGTTTATGTATTGCATCTGCTGTTTCAAACTCTTGTGCAGGGGAGTAACAAGTAGGAGACTAATCTGAAAGACTTAAAATCAGATACTTTTCAATTTTAGAAGATACAAAAGGTACCATCAAAAGACATAAAAAACAGGAATGGGACCTGTTTTTGGAGTTTTCACTGAAGTCTGAATAAGTTAGTCAGCACCCAAGTCCCCAGTTCTAAAATACAGCTTATTACTACCTCTTCTTTCCCATGTACAGAAACTTCCAGTTGCTTTGCCTTTTATCATAGAATCATAGAATGGTTTAGGTTGGAAAGGACCTTGAAGATCATCGAGTTCCAACCCCCCTGCCATAGGCAGGGACACCTCCCACTAGACCAGGTTGCCCAAGGCCACGTCCAGCCTGGCCTTGAACACCTCCAGGGATGGGGCCTCAACAACCTCTCTGGGCAACCTGTTCCAGTGCCTCACCACCCTCAAAGTGAAAAACTTCTTCCTAAAGAAGAACTTCTTCCTTTATACACATGTACAAGTCTCAACTGCCAACTGTGAGAATTCTTTCTTGGTTACATGTGAGGCAGAATTCTCAATGCAAACACTTGAAAGGATAAAATACACTATTTCTCAAAAGCAGAAAGCTTAAGTTGAAAAAGATAAGGGGAGGAGGAAGAAAACCCTTTAGCCGATTCTTCACTGAGTACCCAAGTACAACAGCAGGGGAATTCAATTACAACTGCAATTAAATCTCAGAGTCTTGAAGTGTTTTAAGTACAGCATCAAGCTCTACCAATCACATAGTCTTAAAGTGCCCTCATGTGGCTAATATCAGGGATTACACACTTATTACCAAACTGCTTCATAACTGTATTTCTTTCATAAATTTGTAATACATTGCTTTACAAAATAAGCTTTCATTACAAAATGTTTTGTAGGAGTTGTATGATACTTTTTGCTAACTCTGTTGCATAGTACTAAAAGCAACTGTGTTACTGTTACCTCATATGGAATCTGACAGTTCAACATGATAAAGAATCATCGTATTTGGAACAAAAGTGATAAAATTACATAGGATGATCTAAGCCATGAACCACTGATGTAAATCACTAGCAACTTGCTAATAATGCTTCTGTAAAGATACTATCAAATTTATTACAAAGAGGCAAAGATAAACTTTGAAAAAAAACATGCTTTAAATTTCAAAGAAACAGAAGCCCAAATGAAATTAACAAATTATCTTTTTAACCCATCTTTTACCCAAGATTTTATGGGGCTGTGTGCTTTCAAGCACAAAAGCAAGCAAAAATTTTTAGGTGTTTCACTTTTGCAATTTCAAACTTGCCACTAACAACTTCTAGCAAGGACAAATTGGTAGTTCAAATAGCAGCGAATTATAAACTCCATTAACTTATTCCCTATAAAGATTTGCTCAAAATACACAGATGCAGGCCATTGAATTGCCACTGACAAGGATTTGTGTCTTTAGAGAACAAGAGAGAGAGATGCGAACTCTTTACCCAAACTTATCAAGACCAAAAAAATACAACCTAAGAGCAAACCCTTCTCATTTTCTTAATATCAAAAGACATCTCCTCTCCTCCCCAAAAAAATCATATTAAAATAAAAAAATAAGAATTGGATAACACCTCTAAAGAAGCAAAAGTTTTAAACATTTTCCATTTTCTGAAAATCAGCTAATACTGTAAGAAAAAAGAGACTGGGGATGGGCTTTGCAACCCGTGTGAATTGAAATCTAGGAAAAACAATCTAAGTCATGCAGAAATTAGCAGCAGAGAACTCCACAGATCTGCTTTATCAGTGTTTGCGATGGAAACAAATCTAATGAATGGCTGTCACAAGATGCCATTTACTCCACAACACTGCAAGCCTGGTTGAGTATTAAAAAGCATATACTTGGACAGCTTGTATAAATAGTGCTTTTCATGGTAGTGAAAAGTCCTTCAGAATCAAAGGAGAGGTAAATATGAGAGATGAGAAACATATTTCCTCTTTCTTATATTGGATACATTCAGAAATGGAAGGTTCAAACAGAATGGCCCTAAGATGGATGTAGCATAGCAACAACAATCCTAGAATAAGCCCTGCTGAGATAGAGGTATTGACATAAAATAAACTGGACAGAACAGACTTGGTGATTAGCTAGAGGGGAATGCTTAGTGATTCTGAAAATTAATTTAGAGGTATCATAGTATTTGCAAAACAAACTGGATGAATCATCACAGAACACAAGTATCTATGTAAGCTGAAGTAGCCATCACCATAAAAGCCAATGTTCATAGCAGAGACTCAAGTTATTTAATAACTAAATTAATGTTTTTTTTACTTATTTTTCAGTAGCTGCACAGAATACAAAACAACTCCGAGCATTACAGTTTATCACCTCCACCACTCGTTGCAAAGGGCAGAGTAAGTACAAATAAAAATCACATACTTTTTGGAGTTACAATATATCAACAGATACAAAATCCATGAAAATTTAGGTTAATTAATACAGCTTGAACAGATTAAGGACATCACAGCTATACCTACCGCTTCAGTATGTATTGGGTGCACTGCAAAGAGCAAGGATGCAACCACGCTGCTCCTGTTGTCCAGAAAAAGCTTACAGACCTTGAGGAAGACTACACAAACCACCACATGAAAGACCAGATTTAGGAAGTGGTAAGAAACTGCATTTAACTCGCTGAACAAGTAGTTTAAGCGAAACGTAAGAACTGTGAGGGGACGATAAGATTTATGACTCCTCTCCTAAAAGGAAAGAAATCAATCAATCAGTCACCATCAAGTTATAAAAGGACTTATATTCCAAAGTATCTTTCTAAAAATTTATGCATGCATGATTCCCCTCCTCTATTCTCAGGCATTTACCTTCAAAATAAAGACCTAGAAATCAGTAATACTAAAAAAGAAAATTAAAAATAATTCCAGTGAATTACATGAAAACTCGATTTAAAATTAAAGTAAGTTGTTAAACAGAGAAGTTAATTCTGACTATTTTTCCTACTTCCATGTAGCTTCAATGTATTATTCAAGCATTTCAATTACTCTGCTATTCCATGGTTTAGATCAGTATTTTGTGAAATACAAATCTGGTGCACTTAGCTAAATGCATTATCCATGTATTTTCAATATGTCTAGCAGTCAATATGTCTCTGTTGCCAGTTACTCCATCCATAAACCCTTTTAAAAACTATACTTAATACCATCTTCCTGTACCAAAATGCTTTTGTCAACCCACAGCCTGTTGGGATACATCCATAAAACAAATGGAGAAAATCTAAGAAAAAACTGGCAGGGTGGAGAGGGGGCACAGGGAACCAAATTGCACATAACTACAGACAAAAACACAAGATAGGAAAAAGTATTTTAAAAGACATGAACAATCAAATTAATATGACTTCATTTAGTTAAAATTAACCTGACTTTCAGTTGGTTTTAAGTGCAAAATCAACACTGAATAAGATGGCTTTCTCCCACTCCACATGGTTAGGGTTTTTTTTAGAGTAAAAACATGTTGAAAAATACTACTTGAAATTTTACTGGGAGGAGTTTAGGAACCCACTTACTCTCAATGACTACAGGACTAGATGTCATCTGAAAAAGAGCCTGGAAGCTTTCATTACAGGTCGTATGAAAAGAATGCATCAATGTGTACTTGTAGAGCGAGCAATTAGTACCTCACAATGAACTAACCCTGTATGTTATGGACATAAGAAAAGAGAAGACTACAAGGCAGAATGCCTTGACAGGCAAAACACCTATGACTGTCAGAAAATTTTTATTCATTTGCTCAGCAATGGCACCATGTGTAACTTTCTAAACTATATGTAAAACCCTTATCCACTGCCATTTAACGATGTTTATTAACAACTTTAGGGCCAGTGCAGCTTTTCAGATAAACACATAGCCACTCTATATAGGCTACAAACCAAAACCTCTGAATTCACATAAACATACCTACTCAAATAAACTTAACGTGTTCAATACCCATTCACTAAGTCTTAGCTTTGTTGCTTAAGAGTGTCATCTTTCCTTCCAGATTGCAATTAGAAATAAATGCCCATGTATGTCAATGTCGGACTTTTGCAGGAGGAGAAAGGAAAATGGTCAGGTTTTTTCGATACTGGAAATGGATAACACATATCATCTTAAAGCGTGATATATGACTTCACTTTCTTACAAGTTCTTTTATTAAACAAAGGGAAAGAACATAAGTGACGTCTGTTCTTGATCTTATAGTACAAAACACTAACACCACCAAATTCCATCAGAAACAAACTATTCTGTTAAAACCATATTAGGGGAGAAAAAGTGTAAAAACTCTGTGAGGTTTTTTTCCATTTTCTAAATTCCTCAAAGTGTTTCACAAACAGTTTACCTCAGACATTGGAGTGCCCCAGAAGTCATTCTGAAACAGATTTTTTAATGGAGTAGAAGGATGCAAATCTTTATTGTCCAAAATCGCTGAAACATCATCAAAAACAAAGCCACAAAAGAGACTGTTCCAGTAGCAGGCTGCCACCACACCAACTATTAGCGCTGCTTCCTTCAGGCTTACATCAGCCATCTTCTCTAAGAGTTTTCATGGACAAAAGCTGAAATATACGGACAGAAACTTGAGCAGTTTTACTGATTAAAAACTAAACTTGATAAATAAAGTCAAATTAAAATATCCAATATTTTAGAAGTTAATAACACTACATAGCTAGAAATCAGTAAGATAGAAAGCTTTTCTCAAGTCTCGTCCATCTTACACAATTTCGTGTTTGAAAGAAATACTCTTATTAAAAATTCTCACCCCTAAAGTCCTCACACAAGCTGGGTACACTGCCACATTTCATGTTTCACTACAAAAAGAAGATTGATGATAAGTTGTGATGTAGTTTTTAGCAGACAGCTATGCAGTTCAAGTCAATGCTGCAAACTGGAGAACTATGAAAATTAAGTTCTCTAGAATCCTGAGTAAACTAACACACTGGCACAGAATACTAAGTTATCAAAAAGGCAGACAGTGTGTTGATTATTCATGGTTTTTAGGTTGAAAGGTGTTTCTCAAAATATTTCAAAAGCAATTAAAAAAACAAATTTCAAACATTCTGAAGAACAAACAGGAAACTTAAAGAACTTCATAAATATTGGTGTTCAAGAACAGGCAAAGAAGGACATTAGTATAATAAAAAGCTAAACTTACCATTGAAGCTCACACTTTGCTCATTTGCATTCTTCATAGAAGTTTATGAAAAGGTAATTTTTTTCTCAACTCTGCCAATTGCTGTAATGTCACTGAATGTTCATGGAAGTCCTGTCTAAAGAAAAATAGTATGCAAAAAAGACACTACAACTTTATCTTACATTATTTTCTCTCATCTTGCATAAACTTTCTAAGCCCTGGAAATTATTAAACAGCAGTTTTATGATTATTTAAAAAATTCTATATGGGTGACCTGATTAAAAGGTAAAATTGCAATGTATTGGGTTGTTTGAAAACACTGTTCTGCCTTGGAAAAATAAGGTAACTACAGGCTCAAAGGCATTCTTTTTGACCACTGGTTGACACAGCATGGATTACTGCCAATTGTTGGGACCAAATATATTTAAAAGCTACTGGCAGTTGAACACTGACTTGGTTTTGAGAAAAAGGAGAGATGATTGAACAAAAATATATACCATTTCCACCAAAACTAGAGGGGGATCACATCTGTAAGGACACAGAACAGCAAATATTAGCTGGATAATGTGGATCCATAAATACGTAAAACCACCAGCCTCATGTCTATCAGGATTCACACATTAAAGCTGATCAGTTATTTGGAAGCTATAGTGTGTTTTATTATCCTAAGCCCTGAAACGCTCATGAGTTTTTTGTTTGTTTAGGGGTTTTTTTGTTGTTTTTTTGTTTGTTTGTTTGTTTTAATTGTATTCAGGTTTAAGTATACTATCCTCTAAAAATAGACTATATTGATATCTCACCCAGATAGGTAATCTCACTTGTGGCTTGCAGCCTGGGCCTAAGAGCATAACAATCACCTATCACAAATAGTGGTAAAGGAGCAGTGGTACAGGAAGGAATACGTGTGCAGCAAGATGCAGGTGCAGTTAAACTAAAAACCAGGACAAAGATCATTTAAAAGGAAACAAACCAATCCACCCAATGTTACTCACATAATGGCAGTGAAGGTTGTCTTTTTCTTTTGTAGTACTTGGAGCACTGGCTATTGATGTTACTTCAACCAAGAAAAAGCCTTTTTATCAAAGCTGCCACCACCTTTGTAATAAAAACAAAACAAAACAACAAAAAAAAACAAAACTCCAATGTTAGACATTAAAGGATGCTGCTACATCTTTTTGCCAGGCTGGATCAGAGTACTTTAAAACACTAATCCACGGCTAAGTCTGAACATATTTATGGTCTTTTTGACAGCCACAGAAATCTTATTAAAAAACAGAAAATAAAGAATACCGCAGGAATACATGAAAAGACAGCCCGCTTTTGAACTTCAACTCACCAAAGTTTTTTAGTGTCCCCCTCCCCAAAGAATGTGGAGAATAAACTGCCGTTTCTCACCCTGCTAGAAAAAAGAGTTTGAAATTCCTTGTTTGCAACAGCTTCTGAACAGTGCACTTCCTACTTACTGAAGTTTACTAGTTCTACTGAAAAGCAGTGACATCTGAAAAGGACCTACAACAAACATGTAATGATTTTCCGACAGAAGCCTACATTTTTTAAATACTGTGTTCCAAAAAGTAATGGGACAAGATAATATCGCCATGCAGAACCAACGGTAAGGTTTATTTAAATTCGCCCTTTAAGAAAAAGCATCACAAGATGAGTAGGTTTTTGGTGACTTGAGGCTTCTTTAGTAACAATATAGGTTTAATGTATTGGTTGAAGCAGCAAGCCCTTGCAGATACTGCTTTGCGTTATCAACGAGTAACTGAGGTAATTCTCTAACAACCGTATTTTAGAAACAGCTACTGCTACCCAACTAGGAAAAAAAGGATAGATTCTTAAGTATAGACAAATTCTTATTAAAAGGAAAAGCTTAACCAACCTTAATTGCTAGACCCTCAACTACTTTTTGTCGCTTTTTACTTTTCTTTGTCCAGCACAGAATATATGTCAAGACGGCCTCTTTACTTATCCCTTAATCCTCAGCCATTCTGATGTTTTCACAAGCCTTTCTTTTTGCTCTGAATTTCTAGTATTTCTTCCACCCAGAACTCTAATTTTATACCACTACTGACTACACTGTTTCCTGACAGAGCTACATTTACTTACATGCCAACTGTAGGGAAAATACTGTTTTCATTTGAATGAAATGGAACTCTTAGGCATAAAGACAGTAAGATTTTAGCTACATCCACAGTCAGGTTTAAGTGGCTAGCCCACTATCAGAGCAACCTGTTTGAAAACTCCAGAAAAAAATTCACCTTTAACATCACAATTTTTTAACTTGCAATTCGCCCTCTCCTTTACATGTACATTTCAATCACAGATATGACTGCAAATCTTGGTCTTTCAAGATAACTAGTTGAGCCAGATACTCCAGGCAACTCTGAACAGCTTACTAAGTTTACTGTAAGGAATGAACGTATGGAACAAAATGCACTGTTCTGGTTTTAGCAGCAAGTCACATAACACACCGCTTGAACTCTGCCAAGCTTGGTAACCTCAAATGCATCACACCATACCCCTCTCAAATTTTTGTTGTGTGCAAAAGCACTAGGAGGTCTTGGCAACAGACAGGCATAATGGAAATCTGGAAGAACCCCCATTTTCCAGAAATCTGCTTCCAGGGCAAGCACAAAGAGAAAAAATGGAAATGCAAGGCCATGTACAATCACACAAAACTGAAGCACAGATACTTTCCTACTTCTGACTTGCATTCTAAAGTCTTATTTTCCTGAAATATACTGGAAAGATACATAAAGTAAGGAAAATTACTTTTTCCACCTGGTCTGATTACAAGGTAGTTTAATGTTCTTGCTGAATTAAAGCACAAAGATGGACAAGATGTTTGTTACAGTCCTTTACATTTGCATAACACAGCAGTTTTTGAGGAAGGCTCACCATCAGAACTATTACTTCCTATCTGCTACTACAGCTGGGTCCATGTCACCACCAAACTCCACGCTTTAAACCTGGAATGATCATCACCGTGTTGAGAATGCAAGACTAAAACAGAGGGAGGCTTATAAGAGCTTATCTGTAACTGGTAAGCAAAGAAAAAGTACGTTTCCCATTAATCTCAGTGGAAAACAGTAATTGCTATTGGACAGCAATCACTCTTTTCACACCAACTAATCTGTTATCAGTTTGATGTTGGAAAGTAAGCAGTCATATATGGCTGCAAGACTGAGAACCTCATAGATCACGGATGTGCAAGAGGTTGCTGAAGCCCTGGTATAACTAGGCTCCTCAAGTGAGTGCATATATTCCCTTTCTTGCCCAATATACATTTTGAAACTTGCTATCAACCCAAGCACGGTCTTGCAAGTGCCAGTACTTCGCCACTCCCAGCGACGGATGTATTGATAAATACCTGTAAAACACCACCCAACAACTTGTTTGTTAACACAGACTTGCTGTGACGGAGAACCACATCGCTGACTGCTCCAACACATGTAAACAGGTTGACTGTCCCTCAAGTTATTTTTTCATCTCACCTACTTGCTACTTTCACAGCTTGTAAGACAGCCCATCAGATACCTTAACCAACCCTTGGGCTGCACGACTGCTTGTGGTCTATGGTACAGCCACAGAGCCCCCATTTGACTGGATGAAATTGGGACGGACATATCCTTTATTGCCAAGATTTCTGTTGGATGTTTTAATTTACAACAATATCTGACCATGTCATGAAGAATATACAGCTGAAAACAATAAGCAGCAAGATAAACCTTGTAAGACAGAAACTGCACAATCATGAGAGACAATTGTGGAAAAACAGAATGCCCAAGCTGTGCAAAACACCTGATTGTTAGCTGAATTTTCTCAAGCTGTTTGGCACAGAAATCTGCATTTTGCACTGTACTGTTGTCATGAGTGTACAGAGACATTAAGTGAAAAGGACAGACAAGAACCAGAGCTCTCAAGCAAGCTTGGCTTGTAAGGCATGACGTTTTCCACTTCGAACTTCTTGACAAGCCTCTATCACTTCATCCAGTTTTCTCCTTCAAGAATTACAGACAAGAGTAAGACATAACAAAAAACAAACAAAATACCCTAAAAAACACCAAAAAACTTTTATAAAAGTAGGAAAACAAAATATTTCTCTACAATCACAGCCGAATCCATAACTCTACAGATGGTTTAGCACCGCATGCTGCAAAATATAGTAGTCTGCACAAGAAATTAAACACAAAAAAAATGCATAATGATCACAGAATCACAGAATGGTTTAGATTGGAAACGACCTTAACAATCATCTAGTTCCAACCCCCCTGCCATAGGCAAGGACACCTCCCGCTAGACCAGGTTGCTCAAAGCCCCATCGAACCCAGCCTTGAACACTTCCAGGGATGTGGCATCCACAAGTTCCCTGGGCAATCTGTTCCAGTGCCTCACCACCCTCAAAGTGAAAAATTTCTTCCTGACATCTATTCTAAATCTACCTTCTTCCAGTTTGAAGCCACTAGCCCTTGTCCTATCACTACGTGCCCTTGTAAAAAGTCCCTCTCCAGCTTTGTTGCAGGCCCCCTTCAGATATTGGAAAGCTGCTATTAGGTCTCCCCAGAGCCTTCTCTTCTCCAGGATGAACAACCCCAACTCTCTCAGACTGTCCTCATAGGACAGGTGCTCCAGCCCTCTGATCATCTTCATGGCCCTCCTCTGGACTCGTTCCAACAGGTCCATGTCCTTCTTATGTTGGGGACTCCAGAGCTGGATGCAGTACTCAAGGTGGGGTCTCACCAGAGCAGAGTAGAGGGGAAGAATCACCACCCTCCACGTGCTGGCCATGCTTCTTTTGATGCAGCCCAGGATGCAGTTGGCTTTCTGGGCTGTGAACGTACATTGCCAGCTCATGTTGAGCTTCTCATCCACCAGCACCCCCAAGTCCTTCTCCTCAGGGCTGCTCTCAATCCATTCTCTGCCCAGCCTGTATTTGTGCTTGGGATTTCCCCAACCCACATGCAGGACCTTGCACTTGGCCTTGTGGAACTTCATGAGGTTTGCACAGGCCCACCTCTCCAGCCTGTCCAGGTCCAACTGGATGGCATCTCTTCCCTCCAGTGTGATGAATGCTCCACACAGCTTGGTGTTGTCAGCAAACTTGCTGAGGGTGCACTCAATCCCAACATCCATGTCACCACCAAAGAAGTTAAACAGCACTGGTCTCTATACCACCCCTGAGGAACACCATTTGTCACTGCTCACCACTTGGACATCAAGTCGTTGACTGCAAGTCTTGAGTGTGACGGTCCAGCCAGTTCCTTATCCATCAAGTGGTCCACTGGTCAAATCCATGTCTCTCCAATTTAGAGACAAGTGTGTCACGCAGGACAGTGTCGAATGCTTTGCGCAAGTCCAGGTAGATGATGTCAGTTGCTCTTCTCTTATCCACCAACTCTGTAATGCCATTGTAGAAGGCCACCAAATTTGTTAGGCATGGTTTTCCCTTAATGAAGCCATGTTAGTTGTCACCAATCACCTCCTTATTTTCCATGTGCCTTCACAGAGTTTCCAGGAGGATCTGCTCCATGATCCTGCCGGGCACAGAGGTGAGACACAGAGGCCCGTAATCTCCCCAGTCTTCTTTTTTACCTTTTTAAAAACGGGCATTATGTTTCCCCTTTTCCCGTCAGTGGGAACTTCACCAGACTGCCATGACTTCTCAAATATGATGGATAGTAGCTTGGCAACTTCATCTGCCAGTTCACTCAGGACCTACATTCTAAGAGTATGCTCAATTGGGAGATCTGGGTGTGTAGAAGCCATTTTCTGACCATATGAATTTATGAAAAATTAGGAAGTATGCATTAAGGAAGGAATACAGCTGCAACCCTAAATATGCAACAACTATTTAGCACTCCATAATTAGCTATCACCAATAAATATGCTATCTGCCGCCTTACATACAGGTCCTTGCAGGAGCAAATATATTTGTGTTGATTAGACACGTCTTACTACCTAACTTTAGAAACTCAATCATACATTTAAAATTTTTCTTCTACTGGGTAATGGCACTTTTACACCCTGAAGGGCATTAATAACAACTTCTGTTCCAATCAATCCTACTTCAAAGAAAATGTTCTATGGAATTCATTTTTTTCTTCTTTAGGAAAAAAGACACGGGTAGTGGCAGTAATAGAGAATTTGAAAAACATGGCACTTCTGTATGGGAAAAAGCTTGTACGATCCACCTAATCCTGCTCAGAATTTCCACAGGAACTGACAGGAACAAACATGAACATTAAAATTCATCTCAAACAGATGCCACAATTAAAAAGTTTCAACCTGTTCCAGCTTTTGTACAAAAGCTCTTACTACTCCTGAAAATAGCCAGCATAATTGACATATTATTGGTATTTGCAGCTTTTGATACAGTATTTTGAAAGTCAGTTCAAGCTGTCAGAAAACTTTTTTTTAAAAATTTCACCTTATTTGCTGTCCGTAACAGAACATCAGTTACTACAACCTAAAGATTGTTGTTTTTTTTTTTTTTAAAAATCTTATATTTGGACAATATTTTCATTCACACTTTATTAAATATTCATAGATATTAAAAATACACCTGACACTTTTCAGTCATACCAAGATGTTAGCATTTTCAACAACAATCAAGCTGCAACTGTTCTCTGGAGATGACGACGTAAGCATTAAAGAGGCAAGTCTTTAACTCTGCAGAGTCACTTTGATAAACAGAGCTTTGTGTGTGCAATGTCAAGCAAAAGTATTATGTAAATCTCAAGGAACTTAATTTTGTGTTATATTAATTAGGCTGCTGGAAACAAAAAACAGGCAATCTGCATACGGATCAGTTTCCTGAAAAGCTTTGAAAACAAAATAATGAGCATTTATACACATACCTAATCATAAAATGTGGGCTTCCTGCTTTCTGTTTGGAGTTCTAAAGCCAGTGAAGAGATTGACATACATAAAGGAGCTGCCAAAAAATAGTCATGCACCTCATTTACTCTAGAGACACATACTTTGAAAACCATTGAGGTCCTGAACTGTTTAAAACATATTTACAGTTCACACAGAAAAACGTCAAATTATCAAAGGTGGAAGAAAACAAATAATTGTTAAAACCACTCCTAGGTTTATTTTTATTTGTAAACAGGTAAACTACAAGTTCATCCACGAGCTGGTGGCTGAACTGATGAATATCAGCAGAAATATATGCAATGGGTTACCAACCCAGTAGTATAGTCACTTAAAAATGACATTTTAATTTAGCTTCTGAGGCTCTGTTAATGTGCTAATTTGTCTAGCCTAATTGCTACCCTTTCTGTATTTTAGTTTTTGGCTAAATTGAACATTCTTGCTGCTGACTTGATGCAAGTGTCTAATGACAGAAAGAGATCCTTGTCCTTTTCCAACTCAGCCTTTAAATTTATCTTCTCTTAAAAACGTTACTCCATGGTACAACTTCAGTATGAAACAACTTAGATGTACAGCTGAGATTTAAATGATTGGGCTTGAATCTCATATTGGAGAAGGCAAGCAGTATGTGGGAAGACGGAAGGAAGATGAATGCAAAACATGCCTGGATTCCCCTTTCATCTTGCTGAGATCCTAGAGCAGAACAAATATAACAAGCAAAGTTTTATTGTGGCAACCTTCCTCTGCAAATACTATAGGATCAAGAAAAATGGGGCTAATCTGAAGTACTCTTCATTGCCCAGCAAGGCAATAGCCCTCAGACTTCTCTTCATATGGTTCTGAAGGACCAACTAGATGAGGAATGGCAGCTCTGACATGGAGTCAGAACATGTGTTGCAGGCCAGAGGAAAGATTTCCCAGGGGGAAGACTGAAGAGCTTGCTGGCAACCAAGCAGTTGAACTAACACTCAGGAAATTTTAGGGTACTCTGGTACAAACAAGAATCAAAACATGAAACAATTTAAAAATGGGTGAGATGAAGATACTGGTTTAGCTGGTGGTTTAGCTTCCAGTTATTCAATGCAACTGGTGCAACAGTCAGTTGAAATACAAAGCACATAGGTATGGTTTGTATTTTATAGCTTAAAATGATTAACGGGATCTCACACTTCAAAGTCAAACCTCTAGAGAAGGGTTTGTTGGGTGGTTGGGTTTTTTTTGCTACGTTCAAACAGTAACAAAATAATACCTTTTATATCTAGAATAACTACATAAAACATGATTTGTTTCCTCATAGGACACTGATGCAAAAATAGTGTCTCAAAAATCATACTTGTCAACATTCTCAATGTTCTAGAAATACAACTGCAGAAACTGCATGTTTATTAACTCCAAAAATAAACAAACAAAAGCTACATGGGTGGCATTAGCTAAAAAGACAGCCTTTAGACTCTGCTATGCATGTCCTTATTTAGTATGCTTGGTCTGTATATGGCTTCTTGCGGTATTTTTAATAACATTCCATTAGGTCTTTCATATTGCAGTTTTTGCATTAGGTCTTTGAAATGGCATACTGTTATCAAAACTGTGGTTTAACACAGATGCCTAACTCTTCTATCAGGGTAGGTCAAGCTGTGTACTATGAAGCTAAAACATTCTTTGGCTCCAGAAGTACAAGCACATATTCCCACTAAAAGAAGATCCACTTACACGAAGTTTGTCGATGTGACAAAGAACAAAAGAAAAACTAATTCACTTGCTCTAAGCCATTCTGTATTTTAAACTCTTTCTCATTTTGTGTGACGTTAATACTTCCATTCTTATCACTCTGTTTTCACTTGTGGAAGGTTTGATGCCCACGTCAAAATCCCTTTTAGTTGTGCATCAATCTTCTTTACTAGCTGCACTACACAATTATAACCTAGATGTGGTTTCGCTACCATTATATGTAATGGCATATTTTCTGTTGATTCTGTAAGAGAACAATGCTCAGAAAATGCTGAAGCACATTAAATAGCTATACTGGCCTTAAAAGCTTGTTAATCTGAGGAAGAGGATTAAAAAAAAAAAGTTCCCATTCAGAAGCATCCTAACATCAATGGATTATTCTATTTTCTATATCACAAGGGGATCAATTTCCTGAAAGCTCATCTTGTAGCAAGGCAGCATTATTCTCTGTGGACCACCTGTTCCACCTATGAAAGTCCCTCCTGATAAGAAATCATTCTTTTATACTTAACCACAATGAATTTTACTTTTAATAACATTTCCCATTCATGAAATATAATCTCATCTCTTTCCCTTCCTTAACTACACAGTTTGCTTTTCTTGCTCAATATAGAGCTGTAATTAACCAATCTCTGGCTGAGGTATAAAAGTCTTTACTTTCAATCAAGAATTAAGAGTTATGCCACGACTGGAACAAGTTACATAACTATAAGGAGTGCCAAGCATCTTGCGTCTTGTCAGCCTTCATTAAATATCAACACTAATCAAGAGATAGTAAAGAAAAAGAAAACAATGAATAATCCAGAAAAAGGCAAAAGCCCCAAAATGACATTATGATCACCTTTCTCTTTCCATTAAGAAAAAACAAATCCTCTTCAGCTCTCCACAGCTGTTAAGTCAATATAAGGATATACCCACACCTCAAATGGTTGCTGGTTTTCCTTTTTTTATTTGAAAAGATGTATTCACACCCATGTAGCCAAAACACAGGGTCCCAAACTTTTTGGGCCATCATCTTACCACCAACACTCAAACTTCTTAGCTGACCACCACTACTCAATGGAACCGAGCAGCATACAGATGTGATCTGCCCCTGTACCGCTCTGCAAGCTATCTTCTGGGCCCCGAATACTTACACATAAAGCACACGCGTGTCCGGGCAGTGCTGCAGCCCTCCAGTCGGCCGGTCATAGGGGAAAAAGCGACCTGCCCGCAACCCTGGGGCGAGGCAAGCACGGTAAGGCCCAGGAGGGTGAGGGGGAGCCGGGGACGACACACACACAGATAGGGCCGCCGGGCAAGCCTGAGTAAGGGAGCGGGCCCGTGCCCCGCTCAGGCGGCGCGGAAGCGCGGCCAGGGACCGAGGCCGCCCCGCAGCCCGGCGCTCAGCAGGCGCGGAGGGCTCACGGATGAGGCCCGGCCACGGCAGAGATAGGCCCACCCGCCGCCGCGGTACACTACCACGGGCATACAACCACACCTCCCCCACCCCCGAAATCCCCTCAGCGGGGGAACACCCCGCCGCTGCCCGCCCTACCTGAGGCGGCGGAGAGAAGCGGCCTCACGGCTACCGGCGCCGCCGCCCACAGCTCGCTCCGGCGCCGCCACGCAGGCGCACAGCACCCGCCACCAGCCCTGCGGGCAGCAAAGGCTGTCGGGAAAGCGACCACCCCGCCGGGCCCCGAGGCATGCCGGGAGCTGTGGTTCCGGGGCAGCCGCGCGGCACGCTGGGACGGGCAGTGCACCGCCAGGCCGTTGCCCCCGGGAAACGGTTCGCTCGAGCGGGATCGCGCCCTGCCCTGCCCCGCCCCGCCCGTCTCCCTCGTCCCCCTACCCTCGTGTGGCCCTGCTGTACCTCGGCATTGGGAGTGCCCGGCTGGCGCCCTGGGGCGTGTCGTGCCGCGGGAGCCTCGGCTTGCCCCGCGCCTTACGAGTATCCGGGTCCCCGGGAGCGGAGCCGGCGGGAGAGTTTGATGGCGTCGCCTAGCAGCGGCCTCCGCCGCCGTCCTCGGGGAGCGGTGAGGGCAAGGGGCGGCGTGGGGGTTGCTCTGAGGAAGGAGGCCGAGGTCGCTGCGCTCTGCGCTGCCGCCGGCTGGGGCGGCCCCCGCTCTCCCGGACAGCGGGCAGCCGAGCCGGGGGCGGCGGCGGCGGCGGCGGCGGCCGTGCGGGGCCGGGCGCAGGCATGGTCGTGGTGCCGGTGCCCGGGGAAGGTTACGGCCCCCTGTGTCTGCGCTGGACTGATGCTTCAGCCGTGCCCCGCGGTGAAGGTGGACGCGAAATAAGGCAATTTGTTAATTCAGAAGAGTCAGACCAAATGGAGGCAAAATTGTCTCTCAGCAGTATCCTGGAGGGATCGCAGTCTGTCCCTGTATCATTACCCGGGGCTGGGATATACGAATTGGAAGACAATAGGAATCCTGCACAAGATCCCATTTTGGCCGTGGCTTTGTGCTTGAGATCTGGTGCTTTGTAGAGCTCGTAGATGAGAGCTAGTCTGGGTAATGCAATTTGAAAATCAGGAGTAGCTTAAGCTGGCTTAGTCCTGGTAAACTAATACAGAGTTAGCAGAGCACATGTCCCGCATGACTATGCTGCTTCTTGGTATTCAGTCTTGCTCAAGTATACGTCACTTTGTGCTACACGTTGTACACGCCTAAGAACAGCTATTCCTAGTGGTGCTTAATTTCACTGTGGTGATGAGGTATCTGCATGGTAGCGTAGCTGCCTCTTTACGTGCTTTTCCTGTAGGCAGCAGAGGACGTTATTGTTCTGGTAGTGCTCGAACATGCCCACCAGACCTCCTTTCCTATCTGCCCTTGCTGAACTTCCTAACATCTGGCTTTTTTTATGTATGTGTCGTGATTTGGGCCGAATTGGCCACGGTGCGGAACAACAGATGCTCTCCCCTACCTGAAAGAGAGGCAGGAGAGAAACTTACCAGTTTAGAAGGAATTGAACTACTTTAATGAAATGTTACAGTAAAAAGGAAATAATGAAATATATACAAAACTGCATGAAGCTCCCAGGATGACGGTCATGTCACTGGCTGGCACTGGGAAAGTCCCAGACTGGACCCAGTGACGGATGGGAACTGTATTCAGGATCTGGATTCAGGATTGGGATCAAAGGCAGACGAACAGACAGAGTCCTCCTCGGATGCCAGCCATTGAAGAAAGAGGGCTGACCCTTTGACCCCTGAGCTTCTATACTGAGCATGAGGCAGATGGGATGGAATACCCTGTTGGTCAGTTTGGGGTCACCTGCCCTGTCCGCTCCTCCCCGCACGTGGGACCCCTCTACGCTTTTCTGCTTCCGACCCTCCATGGGGCAAATAACCAAGTCAGCTGCCCTTGGCTGTTATAGCAATAAGTATAAGCAAGAGCCTCTCTGCATACCATGCCTTGGCATCAACTATAACCATAGGTCTTGCCACTCTTGAGAGCAGTTTATGTACAATATGCTGTTAATTTCAGTAGTAAGAAGAGGCCCAGCTAAAAAGTAAAGTTACTGAACAAAATTGGTCCTGTTTTACCTCAAACCAGGACAGTATGTTTGATTCCTTTAGTAAATCAAGAAAATCTCTTGATAACTAATGTCAAATGCACATCTATTTCACACTTTATGTAGAGCGATGATCTCGGTGTCTCACCACATCTGTCAACTAAAAGCACAGGTTCTAGTTGAAGGGAAGGGATGAGCTAAATTTTGTAATGAAAAACTTCAGTTAAATAAGTTCTCTTTTATTGTCCTTAAGTATGTACATACCGTAGTACATACTGCATGCATGGGTTGTGCTCCTCACACCTCACTATAGCTGGTCTCTCAACAAGTTGGATTATTTTGTCTATGTACAGATATCTCTCCCTTTGGATAAAATTTTAAGACTGATACTTTCTTTAGACATCATTTTAAAAGTTAAGAGAAAAAGAGATTTGAAAAATAGAAGGTAAGAAAAGATTGACAGTAGTAAGGTTGTGTACTTGCTTTCAGAATAGTTTTGCTTGTCGGGCTTTTCATACCCTTAATTCTTACATCTCATTTTTTAAGAAAAAAAAAAAAAATTTTTTAAAAAAACCTTAAACTGAATCAATTAGTATTCAATTAATTAAAGAAGTAAGAGTGCCAAGATCAGTATGCGCCTACATGTGATTTTCTCGTATTTTCCTTTGCCGTCTATGACAAAGCAGAAAAGCAAAAATATATATATGATGTCATCCTTATGAAGTCATGGATTATATGGAATTTATGTTTTTCTAAAACATTTAGCAAATACTGAAGAAATGGTAAATATAGGGGAGCTCTTAAGCAGTTTATGTATTCAAAAAAGATGAGGAAAGGTTTCAAAGTCTTACAGCTCTTCTTTCAGATTGCTTAGGCATATTTTGGGGGAAAGTAGTACCAGTTCAGCCTTTCATTAAGGAAGGAAGTTTCAGTTGTTGACTCTTTAAACTGCTGAATGATGAACAGGATGTGTGATGGAACAGATCTCAAAATATCATGCTCAGCATAGAGCATTGTTGCAGTTACTGATTGAGCTTGATTATTTTTTTCTATAAAATATATATCCCTGCTGTGTCATTAGTTTTTTGAATAATAATGAATTTAATATTCTAGTTAGTTTTATTTCTTTCTAAATTTTCTTAACCATTTATCCCATATTCATAATTTAAGGCAATAAGTAGATTAAAAAATGGTCTGTTTTAAACTTGGCAGAATCTAATTTTTTAATTGATAATAAAGGCTAGAGACAGCTCCAGAGAACAGACTAATCCAAGATTTCCAATCTCTTCTGCGTTTTTCAGGTACTGCATTGACTTTCAGGTATATGAGAAGTCACTGTGGCCCACAGCAGCCAGTAGGTAAGCAGTAGAACAAAACTTTGCACCACTTGCTGATTAGATTTTTTCAGTTTCCAGGTTGTTTATTGTCCTTTCTCAATGCGAGCATTGTAATCAAAAGGAAAGGATATTTAATACAAGAGTTTAGAAATTAATGTCAAGAAATGGATTCTCATAGTATCAAACTAGAGCAGGTGTTGGTTGTGTCTTAAATATTAGAAATAATGATTCTTTGACTATAAAGAGATATTTATCCTACAGGGCTGATTCAAAGGGCATCCAGTTGTGTTTGTTCGTTAACTTAAAAATACCACATTGAGAGGTGGAGAGGAAAAGAAGGGTATTAAAGTTAAAACAGAGGTTTCGCATTTGTCCTAATCTTCACTGTTAATGTCACAACTCCCTCGAGTATGCATGGTCTGATTTTTAACTTAAAGAAAAAATGGGTTTACTATAGCCTCCTTGTTTGCAGTAGACCAAACAAGAACACAATGTTAAATCAGTGTTACAAAATCGATAGAGTTATTAGCATCATCTTGTGTGGTTCAGTGGTCAGCCCCCTTTAAATCATTTGACATAGAATTGATTTGCATTGATAATGTCTGATAATTGTTATTTTAATTTTTGTTCCAGGAAGAATCATAAATTCAATATGGCACCCATTTTAGATTGGAAGAAGCTTATGAAAGTTGATCCAGATGCTCTGCCTCGTCAAGAGGAACTAGCGGACAAATTGCTGGAGACTGTGTCCAAGGTACTCAAGGGGAAAACAGAACATGAGGGTTTTGTTATGCATTTGTGTCTGAACAGTCTCTGGTCCTTCACATAGATAAATGTTTTCTTTTGTGGATTTCATTGATATTTGTGTAAAAACACTGTTGTTTCTTTCCTTAGGTTGATGGGAAAGATTTAAAAACTGAAACTCCGGAACAACTGATACACCTTTTTAAAATTACTCAGTCACTAATGAAGGTTTGTATTAATCCTCACTTTCTACAATTCTGCAGATGCATTTTTTTAATTTTTTGTTTAAATTAAAGCATCATTGCTCTCTTTTTTTTTTTCCCCCTGCATTGAACACACTGGTTACTCCTAAGAGCATTTATATATATATCTGCTTGTAACTGTTGGGATTACGGCATGTAGCAGTGGGAAATAATGTGAATAGGACTAACATAGTTATATAGTTAAGGAACTTTAGGTTTAGAGATGGAAAATTCAAACAGTTATCTCAAAAATTGGTTAGATGTTGTAAGTTATTGGTTATGATTTTAGCTTTAATAAAAGTTTTTGTGGTAGATTGGTGGGTTAGAGTAAATAAAAACTTCACCACGAATGAAGAAACACTGCTATCCTAAAACTGATCCTATAAATCTGTCATACTTTCTTGTATTTACTCATGAATGTACTGAAAGCAAGAAATAACAGCAGTGTAGGTTAGCACGTTGGCTTTAGAGAGGCTTTTTCTACTGTTGTTAGTTCTCAGCAGTATGCTTTTGAATGTTTAGATAGACCTGTAGAATAAATTACTAAAGAAGATATTTCAACAGTCTTGAACTTCTTAATTTCAGCATGGGGAAAAATGGGAGTAGTTTCATTTGTTAAAGAGAGAAAATCAATGTTCTTTTGTAAATGTTTTTGTCATTTTAAACATGAGGTCTATGGAACAATATTTTAATTTACATTAGTAGTAAATATTTCTTTGTTTATTATGCTTTTTTTCCCAGATGAAAGCTCAAGAGGTGGAGCTGGCACTAGAAGAAGTTGAAAAAGCTGGGGAAGAGCAAGCCAAATGTGGTAAGCAAGCCTTTTTATGCTATTTTGTTAGGGTTTTTTTTAAGTTTAGGGACTGAATAAAATGCCAACTGCTCTGGAGTCAGTTGCTTTAGTGAAGCCAACTACTTGAAGACTGCGATTGTTGTTTTATGTACTTTTTACCTTGTTGTGTAATTCACTGTATCTGGTCTATTTTAACAGAAAATCAATTTAAAACAAAGGTGATGAAACTTCAGAATGAATTAGAGGTATGTTTTAAAAATTTTTTATAGAGTGCTGTTCGGTGGGTTTTTTTTTTTTAAATGAGGTTTTTTAGACTTGTGGTTTACTCTAGTGAAGAGATGTAATAGCCTATTTTAGATAATACTTTTTATCAGCTTTTGAATATTCACTAGCATCAGGTTTGCAAAAAGCTGTATGTACAATAGATTTTTTTATACTTTAATAAATCTCGTTTACTTTTAGAGATTTCTGGATTTGGTTGAAAGAAGCTAGTGAGCCCTTCCTGTTGCTTTTCCTGAACATTAGGAATATTAGTTTTAGCATCTGCTTTTTTGAGTTCTTTCCATTTTGAAGAACTGTAATATATTTATAATGTTATTTTAATGCTCTTAAGATGGCACAAAGGTCTGCTGGTGGTCGTGATACTCGTTTTTTGCGTGATGAGATTCGCCAACTGGAAAAACAATTAGAACAAAAAGAGAGACAGTTAACAGATATAGAAAAAGAATTGGAAAAAGAGAAGAAAGTGAATGAACAGGTAAGAAGGACTTTAGCTTGACATCTGTAAAAGCTGTTCCGGCACAGTTTTTGAAAAGTTGATGTTCTGAAAAGATCCTTTGAAATTAAAAAAAACACTGATGAAAATAGGACCCCTATGCATTCATTTTCTGTTTTGTTTCTGGAGTTCTTTGTTTTCATAGTTTGTGGCGTTAGTGATACTTTTCCGTCTTGTTCTAGCTTGCTCTTCGAAATGAAGATGCCGAAAATGAAAACATCAAATTAAGGAGAGAGGTTAGTAAAGAATTATTGCTGATTTCCTGTATTTTTAACTTTATTTATAAGTACATTGTTAGCTTTCTGTATTTATAATCTTTGGTGTGGCATGATGTTTAATTCTGTTTCTTGTGGTTTGACCCCAGTTGGCAGCTAGAACCAGCCTTGGAAAAGGCCTTGACTGCTTAGCAACAACTAAAAACATCAGTTTCTTACCAACACTATACCAGCTGCCTCTTATTCCATACCATTTACATAGTGCTCAGGTCCCACACTATCCAGTACATCCTCATTAACCATGCCCCACCTTCCCATTGTTTGATATCATACATATATATCATTCCTTTAGTCAGTTGACCTCGCCTGTGAAATGTCTGTAAAATGTCCATAAATGCCCAGAAATGTCCATAAAATGTCCATTAAGCTCATCCAGTCCATGACCCCGGGCTCCATCTGCCACAGTGGTCCCTCAGGACAGGAGAGGTGGTGTGTTGTGTGGAGTTACTGGGCACCAAAGACACCTCAGGTTGGGTCACTGCTACACTTGCACTGCTTCTTGAAAGGCTTGTTCTCCATTGGTTCAGGTGGTTCCTGCTATAGCAAATCCTATAACATGCAACTCAAATAATGGGTTACAACAATTTAAAGTTATATCCATTACAGTCTCCACCCTTGGTCCCTTTGGGCCAGGTAATTTGGTTTAACATTGCAGTGAACTCCTCCCCTTTCTCCTAGCCTGGCTAGCAACAAGGGGTTTCTGGTATAGTAGTTCCCATAACATACAACTCAAATCCCGGGTGTGACTTTACTCCTGATTTCTCTACCTCCTCCCCCCAAGCAGTGCAGGGGGACCGGGAATGGGGATTTTAGTCACTTCATCACATGTTGTTTCTGCTGCTCCTTCCTCCTCAGAGGGAGGACTCCTTATGCTCTTCCCTTGTTCTCGCATGGGGTCCCACCTACGGGAGACAGTTCTCCATGAACTTCTCCAGCGTGAGTCCTTCCCACAGGCTGCAGATCTCCACGAACTGCTCCAGCATGAGTCTCTTCAGCAGGGCTGACATAGCACTATGCCAGCTGCTAGTAAAAAAGTTAACTGTAACCCAGCTGAAACCATGACACTGTTTTAGAACATTTCCTGGTTACTGGTACAAGGAGAATATGGAATTTTAATCACAGTTAGCAAATACATAGTACGTCTGCTCCAATGAAACTTAGTTAATTGAGGTCAGGAGGTACCTACCTTTGAATTTACATAGGCCTACCATGCATTAATTTTGTCTTTGTGTTTTGAATTTTTAGTAATTTTCTTAAATACTGTTGGCACATAGATTTGGTGGATATTAGGCAGGATTTGATTTATACTTGCTGCTTTTGCTAAGAGTGTCTCGTTGCTCAAAATAAAGTTATAAAAGGTCAAAAGTTAATATAACAATAAATGCAAAGATAGAGTTAACATTCTTTGTTACTAGATTTTTTTTTAATCATTCTCTTAAAATATTTTTTCTAGCTGTTTTTAGAAAAAAATGCATGTTTTATAGCATTTAATACCTGTAATCTTGGCCTCTTAAGAGAATAAAATAGGGGCGAAACCTTGAGAATCATTCCTCAAAATGCCCTTCTATGTGTGTGTGTATGTACATGCATGCACAGATATAAAGAAAACCCTGTTTTATGTTGTCTTTATGTTGATTCCTATTTAGTCTTCCTAAAGCAAAGATAATTTCTAATATTTTTCATGCTTTGTTCTCTTGGTCTGTTCTCTCCTTTTTAATTCGAAGAAAAAACGCATAAAGAAAAAGGTGAGGCTTCTAAGTTTTTTAAAAGCAGACTGTAGGAATTTGGATGGGTTTTGACTGTCTTAGCTCTTTGTGTTAGCTTGCTAGAAAAGTTGTCTTCAACTCTTCAAAATAGACTTATGTTTGGGTTGCTTTCTGTGCAGAATGAACAATTGCGTCAGGATGCAGTTGACTATCAGAAGCAAATAGATTCTCAAAAAGAAACAATTTCATTACGAAGAGGAGAGGATTCTGATTACAGATCACAATTGTCCAGAAAGAACTTTGAGCTTGTCCAGTATTTGGATGAAATTCAGGTAAAATCTATGCATGCTATTGAGTCTTTATTAAATACTGCTACTGACAATAGTGTTTTTCACAAAGCTATGTCCTTTTACAGATCAAGTCATGTGGAGTAAGGGAATTTGTAATGCAGTTGGGTTCTGTGATGCATGTAGTCTGCATCTGTGAATCTAGCAG
Organism: Anarhynchus alexandrinus; assembly: GCA_008711295.1. Taxonomy (NCBI): domain Eukaryota; kingdom Metazoa; phylum Chordata; class Aves; order Charadriiformes; family Charadriidae; genus Anarhynchus; species Anarhynchus alexandrinus. The sequence continues at coordinate 5,748,161 of VUYV01000041.1, forward strand.
AGATAATGAAGTTACTGGCAATGTGAAATGTGTCTTTTATTTGCTGTTAGGATTTGCTGAAATTTATGATCTAGAGGTGAAATACTTCTGTGCTAATTTACACTTTCAAATCTTACATTTAAGGTGGCTATCAATTACTGGTTGTTCAGGTATTAAGATGTGCACTTTTAAAAAGCAGCTTTATCTTTAATTTTGCAGAATTTGACTGAAACTAATGAGAAGTTAGACATTCAAAACCAAGAAATGAGGAAGAACCTTGAGGAATCAGTGCAAGAAATGGAGAAAATGACTGACGAATATAACAAAATGAAACGAATTGTGCAACAATCTGATATTATTATGGATCAGTTAAGAAAAGAGAAAGAACAGTACAAATTTCAAGTAAGAAATTACTTATTAAATGTATACTTTTGTTACGTTTGTACTGTATTGTCACATTTTAGCTTAAATTAAAAAACATTCAATTTATCCAGTTAAAAACACACACTCTACTGAAATATCAGTCTCTAAAAGTAGTGTGATCTTTAAATTTGATGCCAATTTTAAAACTTGATTGCAGATCACAGTTTTTTTATGTACAAAATGTTAGTGATACACTCTTCTTAAGAGTCATGATCTTCCCTTGCTGCTGTAATGCTAATCTGTTCAATTGTATGTGCTTGACGTAGTATGTTTATACATATACATTGGTTAAGCAAAACGTTTTTGTGATACAGTGTTCATCCAAATTGCATTTCTAGGTTCAGGAGCTTTCAGACCAGCTGAAAGCAAAGAATGAGGAAGACGATCCACTCATGGCAGCTGTAAATGCAAAAGTAGAAGAATGGAAGGTACTTTTTAATAGTTTTAAAATTATTTTTAGGAATTATGTCAAATGTTCTGATGGTATTTTATCTTCTTTTCAGAAAATCTTAGCTTCGAAAGATGATGAACTCCTAGAGTATCAGCAAATGTTGTTTAACTTGAAAGAAAAAATGAAAATGGCCCAACTTGATGTAGACAGAAACACTATAGTGGCCCTTCAGCAGGTAAAGTATATGTGAGAAATTACACACGTAGAAATTACCATTCACTAAGTATGCTAGTAACCAAATAATTATTTAGTCTTTCATAGTTTGCAAATACTGAAAAGTGTGTTACTTATGTTTCAGAATTATGGGACAGGTTGATTCATTCCACTAGAAAATTGTCTTAATAGACAATGAACAAAACTTCTCTTGCTGTATGTATGAACTGAGCTTTTGGTAGCTGGTTCTGTTACTTTCATATTTCTCTTTTCTAACTATTAGTAGAGTGATTGCTTTAACATCTAAGCATCCATAATTTAATGTTTTTAAATTATAGTTTAGTTTCTGTCCTCTAAATTTGTTATACGTGGAAGAGTCTTACCTACTCATCAATTTTCTATGTTCCTTTGCCTCACCTGATGCCATACTATGAAGTCTGTGATAGAGTTAGCTGAATTTAAGTATATTTTCATATTCATGCAAAATTACATAGTTCTTTATGATTTTGAATTTCCTCACTTTCTTGGAAAACATAAAAAGAATGAATAAATAACACGGTCCATTAGGAATCCTGAAATATACATTATGGAAAGCATACCAGGGTGATTTCCTGCTTTGCTTCAGGTTTTTTGAATGAATGCGTCATGACATTTGTGTTATACGTTGGGCCCTTGTAGACTGAGTGGTATGATAAGATATATTTATGCAGTCTTCCAAAACTAGGAACAGATAGCTTCTCAGGAGAAAAAAACCTTAAGTACAATCAGCCTCTGATGATCAGAAGAGGAAGACAGCTGAAAATAAATTTGATAAGCAGTTGCAGAGTCTGTTTTTAGCTGACTAAATGGCTTTAGAGGTTTCTTTCTTGGATGACTGTCATTAGCATGACATTTTGAACAGTTACGTGGAAATAAGCATATTTTTAAAGCAGACCATTAAATCAAATTACTGCACTGTGTTTTAACTCAAAATGGACTGAGCTTGTTATGGTTCGGTGTATATTTACATTCTGAAGGGTTATGTTTAGCTCCTTATAACTTTGCTAAGCTCTTTACCTTTAGATGTGAAATATGATTATATTTGTCCTCTAAGAGAGTCTGAGCTTTTGTTTTTCATAACATTGGTATACAGTAAGGTTGGCAACTCTGGAGATTTTTACGTTATAATTACTTTCTGTAGCTTTTTTCCAGTCTCTTTTTTATCTTTTCCCTCTTTTTTTCATCCATCACAGAAAAAATAGAATTAAGCTCTCTGTTATATTTCTAAATTTTGTATATAAGCCCAGAAATAGTATGATATAAATAGAAGTTGCTTTCACAGTCTGTGTGTACTTACGGATCTATATGAATGCAAAACACGGTGTGATAAGAATTTTTAAAAGTTGGATGGGTTGCTGAAAGGCAGTCTGCAATACAGGTGTCATGGATGATGGATTGTTAGTCCTCCCAATCTTGAACTTGTACCTCTTCTTTTATGAGGAAGCTGTAAGAAACCTGTACCATCTGAAACTTTTTGTCATACATAGTCTTAACTCTTAGAGAACTGTTCCATCTAAAATTTATATACTGAAATGCTACCTTTTTTTATTTGTTTGAATGCTTTATTTTTACTCTTTCTTTTATTTTTTCTGCTTTGCCTTTATATACTCAACTTCTAGATAATATCTGAACTCTATGTTGTAAGTACAGTATATTTGCTTGTTCTGTAAATTGTTTTGTATTAGCTACTTTTAATTTCTTCATTTACTGTGTGGTGTTCTGTATTGGTAGCTTGCCTGTCACTAAAGAAGAATTCTTTAATGGAGTTTCTTTTTTTTGGTGTATGTAGGGAGTACAAGAGCGAGATGCTCAGATAAGATTGCTTACTGAGCAAGTTGAGCAGTATACCAAAGAAATGGAACAAAATGCATTTCTTATTGAGGGATTAAAAAACGATCTCCAAAAAGATAAAGGTAATATGACCATTTTAAAAAATGAAAAAAAAAAAAGCTCTCATATGTAGTCTTTTCTAATTACTTTAAGTAAAAAGAGCAGAAAATTAGGATCTTCTTTATAACATAATCTGGAGTGTTGCTTTATTGCTTAATGGCTGATGGCAAAAATTCCTAGTTGAATTGTAAACAGATCAAGGTTTTTCTTTCCAGGTTACTCATCTCTTGCACAGCAGAATTGGATTGGGGATATGCAAGAAAAGTTAAAAATTTTAGAAGAGAGAACTAAGGAGGCTGAGAAGTCAGCAGAATTAGCAGAAGCAGATGCTAGAGAAAAGGACAAAGAGCTTGTTGAGACTCTGAAACGAATGAGAGACTATGAACTGGTAAAAAATTTGTTAGAATAGGTGGTATTTCATCATATTTTTAGGCAATCATTTTGTCCTTCCATTTTTTATTGACTGTGTTCTAATTAGAAATTAAATTAATTACTTCTGATGCTGGGTGTTTTTTTTTTCTATTCTTTTCTTTCATAATAACATTTAGTGGTCACTGACTGCATGCAATTTGTTAGCCATACTTAATAATTTTTACAAGTTGTCAGTTTTTACATATTCTTATGGGCTTCTGAAGTCCATTGAATGATAATTGAACAGTCAAGATATGATTCTTCGAATAAACGTGTAGTAGGAGTACTCCATTTTCAAATACTCAGAGACTCCTCTGTAGTCAAAAGACAGATTTGTAGGATCTGCTTTTTATTCAGTAACTTTTTTCACTAAGCATAGTGCAGAAGAGGTTGAAAAATATTTTTTCTTATCTATGTAATGATAAAAGACAGATTCATAATTTATTTTCTTACATCTTCTGTTGGTTTTATTTTTACTTCCCATTTGGGTTTTTACAGGGAATATATGGCTTGGAAGAGGCTGTTGCTGAAATAAAAGATTTAAAAAAGCACATCAAAATACGAGATCGTGAGATTGAAACATTAATTAAGGAAGTCAATAAACTTGAACTTAAAATAAATGATTTTCTTGATGAAAATGAAGAACTTAGAGAGCGCTTAGGTATGCTATATATCCATTACGTTTTGAATTATTTGTTGTTTAAGAATTGAAATAACATTGTCATGGAAATCTTCTACTGTATCAAATAACTACTTGGAAATAATTTTGTATGTTCTACTAATATTTGCAAGTAGTTTCAGTTAGTTAGGGCAAACTACATGAATGCATATGACTAAACTTGAATATACATGACTAATCTTGGCTTACAGGTTTCTTTGAAAGTAGGAGAAGAGGTTTAGTAGTACTCTTTTGTTTCTCATTCCTCTTTGACTGTACACTCCTTAATTAATTTCATAATATGGTATTTGGAAAACATAACATACTGAAGTTGTAATGCTAGACTGAAAACCACCGAGAAAACTCTGTATGGGCTTATTTTTACATAGAAGAATTTAAACATATATATAGTTAATTTTAGGTGACATTTTATTGCCTTTTGATTTTGAGTAACTGAAGTAAAATTATGCTTCTGGTGTTTACATGGACCATAAGATGTCTGTACATATATAGAAATACTTACAGATATTCTACTATCAACTGTTTTTTTTTAAATTCTACTTGACTAGTTATATTATTTGAATGAACTGCATTCTAATGATTACTAACATTAATATTCCTCCTTAATGAATAATTATACAGCATATACTGTATTTTAGGTCTTGAGCCAAAGACAATGATTGATTTAAATGAATTCAGAAACAGCAAAACACTGAAGCATCAGCAATATAGATCTGAAAACCAGGTTCTTTTGCAAGAGGCAAGTGATAAATACTATTTTTGCATGACAGCTGCGTAATAAACATGTATTTGAACAAAATGAAATACTGATCTGTGAATATTAATACGCAGATTGAAAGACTAGAAGAGGAAAGAATTGAACTGAAAAAACAGATTCGTAAGTTGGCTCAAGAGAAAGGAAGAAGAGTTGCAACAATAGGTAGGATATTTTTTATTATATACTGTCCTTTCAAAACCACGCTGTCTGTACGTATTAATATAGCTTTGTCGTATTTACTCATTTATTTAAATTACAAGGCTAAAGACATCTCATTGAATCTGTAGGAAGAGGTGAGTGGTTGTGTATTTCTGTAGTCTTAGAGACTTGTGATGGCTATTAGTGCATCACTGAGAGTTGTGTCATTGGCTTGCAGTTCTTAGATGCAGGATGATATCATCATGATTTCCAGTATAAATCTATATAATGTGTTTCAAAATCTATATACCCCCTAAACAAATGGGAAAAATTTCAGTTCTTTGCCACCCAAGGAAGCATAATGTGCTCAAATGGAAAGGTTTACAGCTCCTTACTTTACAGGTAGAAAACTAGAACTCAGATATACTAAATGGAATATATTCCCTTGCTTGGAGACCAATTAAAAATTCATAATAATTTACTACTTGTACATTTACTTGGAATTAGGACTGGATGCTGGTGATGTGCAGATAACTGATAGCTTTACTGAAGAGAAGGGAATGAATAAGAGGAAGTTGGATTTCTTGAACAGACATGATATTGCTGACGTAAAAGCAAAGGTAGGTTCATAAAACAAGTTCATAAACGTTTATTGTATTTCCCTTTCAAAATAAACTAATGTTATTTTGTAAATATCTGTTCAAATATTTCTGTAGGTGCTTTTATTAACTGCTTTTAAAAAATACAGAAAATAATAATTTGTAATTTTTTTTAGAAGACTAATGAATATTCTATATTTTTTGTGAATATAGGCTAGCAGCTTGTGTAACATGGAAGGGAGAAACAGACTTGCAGATAGAGAAGCACCGGTTAGACTTTTGAAGTCAGAGAAAGATATAGCTGAAAAAAGTAAGGCTGTGGGAAATCGACCTAGAAGAACTTCTGGCATACTTCAGAATTTAGATCACTTGGAAAAAAATAGAAATACGTCTTCGGTTCATTTAGGTTCAAAACATGTGACAGAGTGGCAACAAGTTAATGATAGCTGTAATTCTGAAACTCTTAGTATAAAAGAGCTTTTCGTATCACCAGAGCTACAATTTATACGGACATCAGGGATAACAGGTTATACAGACAGCAGAGACATGTCAAAAGACTTAAAATCAGACTACGCAGGTTCGTTTTCTCCTTATCAGCAAGTATGTCAGACCTCAGAGGTAAATAACCAAAATTGCGGACAGAAACCATCTTTTCAGAATCAAGTGTCCATAACTTCCAATTCAGACCAAACAGGTCAGAAAAGTTTTTGCCCAGGACTATCTCTCAGCAAAAACTCTCTTATTTCTTGTGCATCTGCTCTTGGAAAGCCAGTAACACACAAAACACGAATAATGACATTGAAGGATAAGCAAGACTATTCACAAGTAAAGTTTTCTGATTTAACTGCCTTGCAAGAAGACAGAGAAGGAAAGAAATGCCTAAAAGAATTGTTGCAAGTAAAAACTTCGGAAAGTGGACTTGAAAATGGACAATCAGAACACTCAGGTCAGGTAGATCCTGTTGAAAATCTCATAGAGCAATTGAGGACAGAATTAGCACTTCTTAGATCTCAGGTGAGACAACTTTATAGTATGTGTATGTTTATATCTATTGCAGTTATTTAGAAGATAAATTCAAATAGTAAAGATGTGTTCATTTACTTTCATCTTTATTGGTTAAAGCTATAGGATAGTTCTAATAGAATTGGGCATTTTTTCTTCTAATAAAAAGAAGTGCTGAGTCATTAATTTACAGTTTATTTGTTGACATAGGATTGAAAAATATAGGCATATATTTTCATTCTTCACAACACCTGTGCACGCGCACATAGATGTGTACAAAGAGAGAATAGTTGTTATTCTAAGACCTTGCACACGACTAAACAAAGTACTTATCAGTTTTCTTATTGGTGCATACAGCCTTGTATCTCATACAAATCAATTCTTGCAACTGTATTTTAAATAAAATAGTTTGAAGATTATTTTTAAAAAGTGTTCTAAATAAATGCAGAGAAATACAAATGGTAATTGACAAACGTTAGTTGAATGAAGTGGGGACTGAATAAATCCTTTGGTATGAAAGACAGAAGATGAGATTTCTGTTAAAGGACACAGATGTTATTTGACTAGAGGACGTCTCCTACCTCCAGAGAGAACAGATGGTGTAAAGTTAGACTTTTAGAATGAGAAAGGCCTTTCATTCTGGGAAACGCCTAAGAAGTTCCCGAGTCCATTTCCCTGCCAACTGACAAAGATAATGTATATCTGTTTTCAGAAAAAAACATTTCCGATGAAAAATTCCATTGTTTATTAAAATGATCTCTAATGATAAAATCTTTTAGATTCCCAAAAAGTTTTTTGAAAACTTTTTATAATCAGTGAAAGGATGAGTTGATTTCAGGTTGCTTGCTGAGGTTTCTTTTATTCACATGATAAATCATATAAAAAAATTATTCACCGGTAGCTTCCTAAATTGGTAGCTTGAAATGCTGCGTTAGTTTTCTGTATAGCAGAAGGCGTTGCTTTGGTTGCTAGAGATACATTTGAGGCATGGATCAAGCCAGTCCCTCAGAGCCTCACAGACTTTTGCTCTGTACCAGACTTGTTCCAACTGCTGCATGGCCCAAGAATGCCCAGTTCCCTAGACGGTGTTATATGGGATACACCTTGTTTAATTCTTCCAGTGAATCCGTCTATGTTGCTGTTGCATTTCAGGCAGGACATTGTGAAATTTTCATGAAGGCATACTCCAAATTTGAAAAAAGGCTGGGACTAGAACATTAGATTGCTAAAATTAGAATCTGTGTATTTTTTATCTGGGAGAAACCATCTAAGAATGTGATGAGGAAACATCACGGTTAAAATGTATAAGATAAGCAAATAGGTCTTTTCTATCTTTAACTGGAATGTTGTGGAACTGATGGCATTTCTGTTGAGCCTGTTGAGCTGTGTAATTGATCAGTGGAAAGTATAAGTCTATATACATCAGGCTTTTTTCAATTATACAACAATTTTCCCATGCTGCAAGAGTGTGCTTTGCTGTTTCTCTTAAAATACTATGTTAGCCAAGCTGTGGGGTGAATAATGCCTACTAATTACATTTTCAGTAGAAAAGAAGTACTGTGTTTTTTTTATATTTTGGAAGATAAGTCTTGGAAATATATTTTTTTTTGGTATATAAATGGAGACAGAATCCTATACTAATAACTTACTGTTGGGTTTGTTTTTTTTTTAGAATGAGCAGATATCCAGAGATTTGTTGATCAAGAGTATGCTAAATAGTTATACAGAATTAAATCTTGAAAGATGCAGAAGCCAGGCAGTGCAGGTAGTACAAGGTTTAAAAAAAACCCCCTAAACAAATGGGATATATATTTATATAAAATTTATTCATGGTTTAATAATTTTTTCCTGATAATTTTGTTGCTATGAAGATGAGGCTATTTCTTTGGTTGTTGCTTTCTATATGACACCTCATTTTAGTTTACGTACTATGTAATTTCACTGTTGAATATGTATGGATTAGCAATATTTTCAAGTGTTTCTTTTCATTTAACCACAGAGTCTTAATGAAAACTCTAATACTAAAATTCCTAAATTACAACTTTTGTGTCTTCTTTGTTCTTTTTTTTTAGAATGAGTATCTTGCAAATGAATTAAGTGTGAGAGAGAGAGATTTGGAGAAGAACAGGACTGTAATAGCCAAATTTCAATCTAAATGTAAGTTGCAACCTGTTTTTAAACTAGGGAATATTATCAGGTACCTGCAGATAGTTTGCTTATTTAATTGTTCTGGTTTTGTGATTATGACCCCAAATACTTGTGTTTACAGTTTTGTTTTAAATGCAATTTACTTTGATGTCTTTCACAATGATTGAATTTACTGTGTACATAGAAGGTTATTATACAATTATCCTGATATACTTCTCAACTGTGGAAACTATGGTTGTGAATTGATCCAGATGTGAACACAATGATTACAAAACAATGAATGTAAATGGCACTTATCGAATTGGATTTTCTCTGAATTCTCATTAATGACTTTTTTCCTAAATTTTGTGTTTATATTAATGTATATCTTTGTGTGCATGTGTACATATATTTGCTAGTTTAAAACTTAAATGAGTGATAGTACATGAAACATAGTTTATTCTTACTAAATACATTAAACCAGCATCTTTCATGTTTGTCCTTCCTGAATCAGACCTAATAAGGGCTTTAAGGCTGTGAGTGATCCCAATGATAATAATTACACAATTTACTTGTGTAATTGTACTGCTTTCCTGGCTCCAAGAAACTGTTGGGGAATTAAACCCACTTGCTGCTTACATATATATGTATGTTAGCTGAAGTGCACTGCTTGAAAACTCTGAAATAAAAATAATGCTAATTTCTATAGACAATAATCTTATTTTTTTCCCAGAGGATGTGAATTCTAAAAATTCTTTTTGACTTTTCAAAATAACGTTGGTCAAACTGCTCCAAATTTTGCAGTTCACTCCTGGGTTTTCAGGACAGTTAGCCATATTGTTAAGATGCCAAGAATGTCCTGACAGATTTGGGTTTTTTTTTTAAGTTTCCAGACTTCTTGCTCTGTGCTGGGAACTCTGGAATACCACTGAGAGATTAATGGTGGCAGGAAAACTGTATGTCTTGAGACTCCTTATTAAAGCCAAATAATTTAAATGTTCTTTTGTCCCGGCCTGCAACAGGAATTCAGGCAATTCCTATATATTTCATTGTTATACCCAAACACTTCCAAGGTAGCCACGTTTCTGGATTTGTGAAAGTCAGTCAGACAGGCTACTAAGGAAGTGAAAAACGTGGCAGGAAACGTTGAAGACTGGAAGGTTCAATAGAGTGAAATGTGCTCCTATGAGGCATTTAATTATTGTTTTGTTGGTATTTCTTCAGCAAAATACACTCTATGGATATTCCTAGCAGCTCGACTTTTAACTTCCTGATTAGTTACGTCTATATATAATATGAGCATTCTTTTTATAGATCAAATCAACAAGTATTATGATGAAATGTCCTAGGAAACCTTAACTCATTTATTCAGTGCTTTTAGACACGTTTACAATTTTTATTACAGTAAAAGAATTATCGGAAGAGAATAAACAACTTGAACAGGGAATGAAAGAAATATTGCAAGCTGTCAAGGAAATGCAGAAGGATCCTAGTGTGAAGGGAGGAGAAACAGCCTTAATAATCCCTAGTCTGGATCGTTTAGTTAATGTAAGCTTGATTTCTAAAGTATTATTTGGCTTCATAGGATTTATAGGCTTCTTTTTTTCCTCCTCAATTATTGGGTGGTTGTATAATTAAATAGTACCTTCCTTATATATATGCTTCCTTAGCTACAAGTAGGAGTAATTAGTGTGATACCTCTTTAAAGGTGCAAATCAAGAATATACAGCAACAAGATATTGCCAATAAAAATTAAAAAAAATCTTCAGCTGGATAGTATAAAACTATCTTTGGCAAATTTATTGTCTCAGTCATAAAGCATAGGTAAAAGTTCGTTTGCATGTCTTTTATCTCTACGGGACCTGCAGGAAATGTTTAAGAAAAATTCTTTATTCAAACATCTTACAAAAAAAAATAGTGTTTTTACAGGGAAATTTAACCATTTAAATCACAGGCTATGGCAAATGTACCATCAGGAAACTGCTAAGTAGATTTTAAAATGTTAAAATTTCATGCTTTTTGTTAATTTCTTGTAGTCCAAACTTGAGGGCTCTAGTTTATTATGAAAAAGCAAAGCTTTTCTGCACTTCTTTCTTTTGTTAATTAAATGTTTACTGCATTAGGCAATGGAGTCAAAGAATTCAGAAGGAATCTTTGATGCTAGTGTGCACTTGAAAGCTCAGGTTGACCAGCTTACAGGACGAAATGAAGAATTAAGACAGGAACTGAGACAGACTCAGAAGGAGGCAACAAATTTCTCTAATCAGCTGGCAAATGCAAATGAAAAGGTATACAATTAATTTAATACAATTTGTTTTGTACTTGAAAAGTGACTGCTCTGATTATTTAGAATAAAGCCACACAATGTATAATAAAGCCACACAATGAATTTAGCTTATGTGAACAGTGTAATTACACAAATCTTAATTAAATTTATGCATTTGATCTACCAATTTGTCCATTTTAAATTCAAATCTTACTCTTCTTTATCTTACTTTATCCTTGGAATATCCTAGCATGTTGAACACCAAGCATGCCTATCTTTTGGGGATAGCTGTACCCAAACAAGCTCAGAGATTTCTTTCTTCAAAAAGCCAGTAGTCTTGCATTTGTTATTTATAAATAAGTAACAGAGATTAAGCATTCTAAAATGATGAATTGTTCTCTGAAATCCTGTATCGTGTTTTAAGTTGTTCAATTGATTCTCTGGAACGCTTCTTCCAGGGCAGGAAGGAGGAATGGACTATTATCTTACAAGAAGCCAAATTTAAGTTTGCCCTTTAGAACAGCTTTGGTGATGCAAAAAGATTTGCCAGTAGCTAATATTCTAGAATAGTGTTTTATGTACTGTTAGAGTAGAGAACCAGAGAGCTTTTGAAAGGTTAAATGAAAGGCAAAGTTTGGTTTAGACTAAACCATCAAATAACCACTTCAATAATTCTATCCAAAACTTTATCTTTTTAAAAGGAATAGAGATGCATTGTGTTTTAAACAATTTGAAAAAAAACTGTGGTGAATCCTCAGATATATGAAGCTGCCCTGATTGCTGGAGTAATTTGATAAATTTGGCTATTATGCATTAATGATTTAGGGAATAACAGCTTTTTTAAAAGGTTTTTAAAAGGAATATAAGTGAAAGTGAATTAGGTTGTTAATAACAACTGATGTAACACAGGAAAACAGTATATTTTCCATCAGTGATTATTTTTTAGCTGAATAGCAAGAGTTACTTGTTTACATTTCTTTTCTTTAGATTGCACAACTGAAAAATGAAATTTGCCTATTACGTCAGTCAGAAGGTGCCAATATTGTCTTCCAAACAGTGAATCTTCCAGACGGAATGGTTCCTTCAAGTGTTAATATGATTAATTCTCTGAATGAATATTTAATACGTCTTATACAGGTAACTCATTTACTCCTTGATATCAGGAATATTTGTAACATATAGCTAATTCCTCCAAAATCTAATACCATGCCATGTATGGATATGGGAGAACTCTCCAAAATTATTTTAAAGTTCTGACATCCAGTAAACTCTTTGGGCTATTCTGGTTTTTAAAAGCTGTAAGTATTTTGCTGTGTTGTAAACCTGGGACCTAATACTAATTAATTTTTTTACAACAATTCAGATATTTTTTTTGTTTTAAATCTGAATTTTCATCTGAATATTTGCCCACTCTTCCTTCTACTTCTGCAGTTGCACTCTTTCTATGTGAAATTGTCTCTTACTGCTGTCTGGGTTCCACACCTGAGTCTGCATGTGCAAATCCTACTCTAAACAGTTTTTCTCTATACAGCAAAGATCTCTATTTACCATATGAATTTTCATTCTATTATTTGTCAAAAATATGTCAACATTTTTAAAAAGAGGCATAAATACATTGAAACCAAAGCCACTGACTCCCATGGGAAGCAGAGCAGACAAGATTGTTGTAAAGAAGAATTGATTCTTTAAGAACTGGAGTAAAAAGAACTTACCTTTTTTATTTTTATTAAATTATTTCGTTCTGTCTTTGTTCGCTTTACTTTTGTTGATTAGAGAATATTTTTCAACTGTATATGGTTATAAATTAGAAGAGTATTTGGGAACATGAGAAGAAAACATTGCTTTCCAGTTAGATATTCAATTGGTATTCTTTGTGGGCTAGCAACCTGTCATGGTGTTTTGAACTTTGAGGGATGTAATCCACAGTGCAATTTATGCACTATTTCATACCTATTAATATGAATGTCAAAGTTTATTGGTCTTTTTTTCATATGTTGCTTCTTAAGAAAGACACACTTCATATCTGCAGTTCAGACAGTTCACGACAGAAGCATCTATCATGAAAAACACAAGGGAGAATGGGCATTTTGATTAATCCTTTCATGTTTAAAACCTATATTAATCACTTCAATATTTTTATTTGGAAAATAATCATTAGGAACTAGAAAATAAAGAACAGTTGCTCAAAAAATTAGAAGATGCAGTAGAGGACTACAAGCGGAAATTTGCAGTAATTCGTCATCAACAAGGCTTGCTGTATAAAGAATATCAGAGGTATTGTTCTCTTTTCTTTTTTCATGAATTACAGACGTTCAACTATCTAAATGTTTAATAATTTAGAATACAAGATTTGCTGCAGTGTTGAAGTAGTTCTTTGGTTAGTGTCATAAATGCTGCTCCTGCTCTTGGATATGGACTGCATATATTTTCTTTAGTCCTGTAAAGATTCAGAAAACTCTTACAAAACCATTTTCTGCTGGACTCTTTTCATATTGCATACTTTATAACGAGGATTGCATTGTGCTTTCTGCATTCGATACCTTGTATTTTATTAGAACCTGCTATTATGGACTCTTCAGTCTCATTTTCTTTTGCTTTCATGTATGGGTCCTAACGGTTTTTCTGAAGGGGAAAAAAAAGAAAACTGTTATCCAAATACAGTCAGAGATCTCTGTTTCAAAATTTTATACCATCAGGACTTCATAGTTTGTTTTCTTTCAGACTCTTACTTCCTTTATGTCGTCATTGCATCTAATTTCTATAAAATACCTCTTATGGTCAAAAAAAGAGATCTTCATCTGTTAGGAGCGTAGGGGTGAATCTGGTGATTTGGGTTCTTCAATTAACAGACTGTTAGCTGTGGTCTCTCTGTCTGTGGATTGGAATGAATGGTCACTGGATGAATTTTGGAATAAGGGTCTTTTATCTTTTAGGACCTTCTATTTGTTCTTTGAATCAGTTAAGACTTGCCAGATAACATCATCTCTGAGGCATAAAAGCTATAACTTTTTGAAAATATTATAGGCTATGATATACTACCTCATGTACTGCTAGATTAGGTATCGCCAACGACAGGGATAAGATGATGATTCAAGGCTCCTTCTCCAAACCTGTTCCAGATTGAAATTAAGGGAGGAGATTCTTTGACTTTGCATCCCATAAAGACTCACTTTCAGAGCCTTTTCTTTCCTTTTCCTCCATTATCTTCTTTTATGGAAGAAACTAAGATATCTTCTTTAAACAGAAGATACTACTTCTGAAATATGCTTGATTATTTGTTTAAACTAGCCTAAACTATCCTATACAGTCTATAGGAACTTCCTTATTAGACATGTATGAACAGTTCATAGACTTTTGTTGCAAAATAAATAAATAAAAGTGAATAGAGGAGGGTAGTTTGGGCCAAAGCAAAGCTGACTCTTTTTATGTTTTTGTTTGTTTTTCACTGAAATAGAAAAACTAGGGTCAGAAATTGTGTCCTGTATACATCTGAAATAAAATTATTGTAATAGAAAGAAAGATTTCCAAAACCATTGAAAAAATTGAGTTACTAGTACAGCCATTGCCTGCCCTTTTGTTTAGAAGTCTGACCTCTAACGCAGAATTTGGATATGGGAAACCTAAGTTTAATTCTGTCCACTTCTTGAGGGAAATTTGAACCGACATCTTTTAAAGAAAAAGCCAGCTGCTATGCTGTGGGGAATTCTTAGACCATGAGGAAGCAGTCTTTTCCCTATGATACTGTAGCATTCTGTATGATTAATTAAAAATACTTCAAAATCAACTTAGGAATTCTGTCCCTCGGGAACTGCAGAAGCTTTGTTCCCCTTGGAAGTTGTCCCTCTTAGCTAATCAATGTTCAAGTGCTTCATGCAAAGGAAACAGTTATGGAAAGAGTCATTGATTATTTGCCAAAACATTTTATCTAGCTTTAAATCTCATCAGCCAAATTCTGATTGTGATTGTGAATTCCCAATTGTGAATACCTGCTGAAATCTGTTGGGCCTAGTCTACTTCAAAAAGAAAAGGCCCATCTCCAGGCTTAGAGCATGTAATTGCTGGTAGTATGATTTTTGTCTCCCTTCCAGTTTCCAGAGAGGTCTTTAAAGTGGAAATGTTTTTATTTGCAAAGTTTTACACTTTGCCTATTTTTAGGAAGACATGTGCAACAAAGTAATTAATTTGAAATACAAGTGCCTAACTTAAAGCAGATTAAATCCCATGTGTGTATATTTTTGGGGAGTAAGGCACCTCTATCTCTGCACTATAGTACACATATGAAGAAGAGATACTTCAACTTAAGAATTATTTTAATCATTAAACCAGCTGCAGCCTAAAGAGAGGGGATAGTTTTTTAATAATCCAGCTACTTTTTATAATGTCTTTTTTCAAATTATGTTACTGCTAAAAATAAGTATCTTGGTTTGCAGTATTTCAGGGTTGCTGTTTTAGTTACAGTTTTAAAAATCAAGTCTTTCATCATTCTAAATGAAAATATTTAATTACTATTTCAGTCAAAAGGAAAGCTGGCAGAAAGAATCAGCAGATATGAAAGAGGAAAAGAAAAAGCTAGAAGAGCAAAAAGAACAGGATGCTACAAAAATAAAGGCATATTCTGTAAGTAGTTTTGTTGCTTTCATTTTTCAAAAAGGTTTTAATACATAGCACAGAGGTTTTAATACAATACTGTAATTTGTTAGATGGGGAAAATGTTGCATGGAAAAACTGCTCAGTTCAAATCAAATCAGAAGGGAAGTGTTTTTTTGATTTATTAGTGGGATGTAAATAACTGGCAATCAGTGAACTATACATTCAGAATCAGTATCAACAATACAAAAGGTAAATCCCAATATTAAGACACATACAAAATGTTACTATAGACCTACAAATCTCTAAGCACCATTCAGGAATTAATCCCAAATATTTCTCATCCCACACATCCACATTCACAGTTATATTCACTTCCTGGCCCCTTCAGGTTACCGGCACACACCCCCTCTCCTGAGAGTGCAGGTTCACTGTGTACACACGTCCTGTGTGTGCTCCAGAGTTCTGTGTACCCGTGGGGTTGCTCTGGTGTTCTGTCTGTCTGTGCACCTCCCTGTAGCCTGCTAATCCATGCGCTGGTGAGAAGTTGCCCCAGGAGGTCACATACACACAGCCGGGGTGTGGGTCCCTGCTTGTTGCACTTGGTACCACCAATCCGTTCGCTGGAGTGCCAAGGGTCATGGCATCCGGCAGGGCGGAAGCGCCCACATCTGCAGGGAGAGTGGGGTAACTAAGCTTCTTTTATACTAATTTTCAAGCTGACTACTTCTTTATTTCAAGTCTCTAATTTTTTGGTTACTATTCAGTCTGGTTGGTGGTCATCTTCCTCTTTAACATTATCAGTTTTGAGCTAATGGCCTCACAGACAATCTCAGGTATTCTGTTCACACACACTATTTACACTCACACTGCTCTCTTAACAGCAGCTGTTAAGAGAGGAGCAGTGCAGGCACCCCCGTGGAAAACACATTAATTTATACTAAGAATTAAGGTTATTACTTTGAATTACATCTTATTTGTATATACCTGTTAATTTGTATGTATCAGTATTTCAAAAACAGGAGACAAAATTAATCTTTCTATTTTGATTTACTTCCACCAAGACTGAATTCAGTATTCTATTAAGAAAAGAGAAAAATAACTTTTCAAGAAGATGGTATTTAAAAGTTCCTGGAATTGATGCAGGTTCCTAATCACAGACATAGCGCAATTTTAGATGGCTTTGGGTTTCTTTGGGCAGATATCCAAAGCTGCCAAAATATGACAGAAGACATATGGGACACACATGTCCTTTTAGAGAAGCAGGCACAGGGCAAGGATATCACAGGGTCTTGAAAATTACTGTGGATGCCTAAGTTCAGACGGCTGAGTTCTCACCCTTTTCTTCTGCTGAGGGGTAACTGTAGTGGTGTGTGGTCCTGCTTATAATCATGTTTATAGCTGTAATTGATTTTCAAAATAATTGTATCCTGAGGCAATTATGTCTAAATATATTTCTAGAAAAGTGAAATTGAAATTGTTTTGCCGATGTATCTACTGTTTAAAAAAATCGAGAGAGAGAGGGCGCATGTGCCATCTTACTTAATTTGTTCAGTATCTTATTCTGTATTTCCAGAGTCACAGGAGTAGATTGTAGCAGGATTAAGCTATTTCTGGGGTTTAAATGTCTTTAAAATATAATGGCGTTTTATGATGTTAGCGGTGCTATCAAAGTATTGCTGAGTTCTTTTAAGAAATTACCGTTTCCCGATAGCTTTTGTTTCCAGACACACATCCTATGTAAAGATAAGAAATACATACTATTATTTAGTATGATTTTTTGTTAGTGTATAATTTTGGTTAGAATTAGGTGAATGTTTTCAGATTAAACATTTCTCTGAAATTAATTCGTTGTGAGTGATCAATGAAAATGTGTTACTTGCTCTTAAAATCTTAAGAGAAACAGGCTTCTTGATCAGAAAAGCCAAATCTTTGCCAGTTGTCACAGAACTAGATTTTTTTCATTGATTCAGGCTTCCAGGACTCTGGAGTTTTTTTCTAGCTACCTGCTCACTCTACTTCATTAGGCTCCTAGGAATCTTGAATTTTACAGCTCCAATTTCTACTCCCTGTCACCTTGGCAAGCTGATATGTGCGACAGCAAAACTAAAGCTCACATGCCTTCTGCAACCTGAGTTGCTGTAGTTCCCTCTCCCCCCTGCCCCACCTCTCCTCGGATTTATACAGGCGTGCAAACATGTGTGTGTGCACACACACACAAACACACACATATTTCAATAGGAGGGGTCCTGGTTTGATCCTCAAAATAGGACATCATTAGTGTTTGTTAGGAAACACAGGAATTCTATTTGGTTTAGAAAATTGTTCCAATACATGTGTTTTGATTCTGGTAAAAGGGGGGAAGACTGATGACAATGTATGCAGAGAATTATTTTTTGCTCTAAATTTTGAAAATATTAGCATTAACTAAAATTCCTATTTGTCAGTTGGATGTATTTAAGCTTCTATTGCTGAGAAACTAATGATTTTGAAGATCTAAATTTTTTCTTAAGATAAAATATTGTATGCTTATGCATGTGTTGAGTGCATCTATATATTTTATTAGCAAAAAGAAATTATTTCAGACAGATTAACAAAATTTTACACTAGGTTAAAAAACGTACAAGAAAGCTTGTCTGCATAGTTAAGTTTTACCATATTTCTTTAAAAGGTTCTTGTTGAAAAATTATTTTACAGAATTTACTCAGTGCACTTCAGCTGGATCCTGATGAAACAAAAAAAATACTTGCAGAAAATAATAGAAAAATAACCATTTTACGAGTTAATGAAAAGTCACTAACAAGGCAGTATACCACTTTACTTGAAACGGAACGACATCTTAGAAAAGAAAATGAGAAACTAAAGGGTGAAATAACACATATGGAGACTGCAGTTCTAGGGAAGATTGGAAACTTGCAACGATTCAAGGTATAGTTTATAGTAGTAGTACACGTTTTTATTTTTACAATTTGGCAATAAATACACTTTTTTTAAATGGAGGCAGTACTAGTTTCTTGAATGCATTCAACAAGTTTATTGAAAGTGTTATATGAAACCAAATCTTACTTTTTCGCCTTACAGGTTGCTAGGGCCTGTGTTAACTCATCTTCATAAAATATGTTTTTGACAGGGCCTTATGATTGAGAGCCAACTATTGATAAAATTACCCAGAGGGTTGGAACACCAGAGAAATTATGTCAATGATTGTTGCAAACAATTTATAAAGATGGACAGTAATTTAGTAAAATAAACCAGTATCATGTTCTAAAGCATTGTATTAAGTGGTATTCTTTTTCCATGGAGTAATTTTATTTTTTCTATTTAAAGATCTAGCAGACCTTAGTAACTCATTGTGTTGATTATTTTCATAGGAAATGGCTAGCTTTAAGATTGCAGCTCTGCAAAAAGTGTTGGATGGTAGCGTGCCATTGTCTGAGCTAGAACTGGCTAATAAGCAGTATAATGAATTAACTGTTAAATACAGAGATATGTTACAAAAAGATAACTTGCTCGTCCAACGAACAACAAACATGGAACACATGGAGGTAATGTTTCTGTTATGTTTGAGCCCTAAGAGAAAAAAAACTCATTACAGTTTTTTTCTGCATTGGTTTTTGTTCTCACTTAGTAGAAAGATAGGATGAAAGTCCCAACACTAGAACTGGTGGTTATAACAGTTCCATAGTGGGTATGAGATGCTGGAGCCAGTCTTAGTGTTGCTATCGAATTTTAATTTGCTTACCTGGTATTTTTCAGTGGATTAAGAAACAGACTCAAAGTCACAGATTTTATTTCAATGGGCATACATAGAAGCATTTTGTTTAATTGTATTGGTGGGTTTGGTTGTTTGCTTTTTAAGTTAAGCTCTGGGTATGTTCCCTCACAAATTATTTTTAGTTCTTTGGTTACCAAAACAAGTCTGGCAGAAGGAATATTTGCTATCATCTTCAGTTTTGGAGGTCATAAGGAAAGTAAAATGAGTGTAAACACTTCCAAAGGTTTCTGCCAAAGTAAATGCTCTCACTAATTCTTAACTTACAAGAATGAAATGTTCAGTTCCAAAAGGCAGTAAACCTTTGCAATTTTACTTTAATTAAAAAAAAAGTAAATAACCAAAGATTGTTCACAATGTGTTTGCAAAATGTCGTAGGGACTGCAAATATGTAGCTATTCCTTTGAAGTAGGAGGGAGCTTCTTTTCAAGAACTGTGAAGCTGGCTTCAAGGATACATTACTACCTCCCACTTTTCATTCATGTCAGAAATAATAGTCAAAAAAAGTAGTGGTTTAACTAGTAGTTAAAACTCATGTCATGTTCTTGTCTGTTGGGTTTCTGTGGTTGATAAGGGTTAAGTACATGTGGTGGGTAGATTTACTGAACTATTAAATTTGCTTGGGAACAGATAGGTGCATTTGTGTTAGCTACAGAATAAATGATTCTTTATTTTATGAAATTTTGTGTGTATGAAAACTTTCATTGCCTATTTCAGCAATTTCACAGAGCTAGAGAATCATCAATAGCAAACTAAAAATGTGTGAAAACTAGAAATTGGAAATTAATATGAAGGATTCAATTTGGTTTACTGTTTAAGGTGGAAATTTTTGTTTCTATTTGGAGGAGTGAAGGAGTACTTACAAAACTATGGCATCATATTAGATGCCTACAAGAGCTAAAAGGAGCATATGATCTGTCTCAAACATGTATTTATGTGCAGGATGAAATATCCTGTGCGGGATGAAATATCCTCCAGAAGTAATTCTTTCTTTCCTATTGTTAATGAGGTGTTTAGTATGACAACCATAGATTTCCTCATCTAATTCTAGACACTCTAGGAATCACAGTCAGTGATGATAAATATTCGTGGTAATAGTAATTGACAGTAAGATACAACATAGAGAGCAAAGACTAGCATTTTTACACTTAGGAGGAAACTTATGCTCTTCTATTGCCATATATAGATTATGGGTTGTGCATAGGCAAAATCTGTTAATTTAAAAGATTTTATAGATACTAAGCATCAAATCTGCTACAGTTAAATAGTTTGCTATTATATTGCAACTCTTTGTCATACAGCATGAGAATGAATCCTTGAAAGCACAGATAAATTTATTGAATAAGGAACTGGAGATCACGAAAGAGAAACTTCACACAGTAGAACAGGCGTGGGAACAGATGACTAAGCTGGGCAAGTATGAATGTTATATTACAACATTAAAAATCAAATGGTATGTCCTGAGTAAAAGTAATATTTTAAAACGTTTTAAAATATATTTATCTTAAAATTAACCTACCCAAAAAGTCAAAACTATTCATTAATGGTCTTAATTTTTTTTGGTGAATTTCCTTTTTTTTGTTTGTTTCATTTTGTTTATCTATTTGACCAAAACCAAGTTTGGTATTTTCATCTGGAAACTGTTCCACATTGACTTTTTTTGTGTTACTGGGTCAAGGGTTTAAAAGCTGGAACCTATAAAGCACCACCACCTGCTTTTTTTTTTTTTATTATTATTTTTTAATAAGGTGCAATAGTTTCTAACTTGATTGTCACTCAAAGTACTTCAAAGGTTGTCAGGAAAATTATTTCTTTTTCCTGGTTCACGTTCTGTAACAGAGTATTTTTTCTTGGTAGCTGGGGCTTCTTTGTGTACAGTTTGTATTCCCATTATTCAAGAACTCATCCACATCTGTTTCTTTTACAGATTTTAAATTAAATTTCCTGAAGATTTACCAGCTGAATTAAGGATAAAGTGAAAGGCTACATTGAAAATAGTTATCAGTCTTAAGAACCATGGTTGCAGATAAACCCATTTATAATTGATTATAACATTTTATTCAAATTAGATACTTTTCAAACATGTAATAAGGCAAGATAACCATGCCTCCAGTTTAAAACAGGTGTTTTGATAAAGTTTATCTGACAGAGATAAAGCAAAACTCATGTTCTGTTTCATGGTGCAAATAATTTTCGTGGCTGAATCAGCTTGTGTATTTCTTAATTTAAATATTTTTTAATGTAGGGGATGACAATGCCATGGACAAGGCCACAAAAGCAATAACCAACAGTGAGATTTTATCCATTTCTAAGAAAATCACGATGTTGGAAATGAAGGAACTAAATGAAAGACAGAGAGCAGAACATTCTCAACGAATGTATGAACATTTAAGGAATACTGTAAAACAAATAGAAGAACGTAATTTTGAATTGGAAACAAAATTTGCTGAGGTAAATCTGTGGGGATGTAACAACATAATTTGACACGTCTTAAAAGCATATTTTTGATCTTTTCAAAAAGTATTAATCTATTTTGTATCACGACTGGGAAATAAGCTTATGACGCAAAATATAGCTGCCTTTAAGAGCTGCAATTTTGCATGCACAGGACATTTGTAAAAAACATAACTAATTAATTTGTCAGTAGTTTATTTCAAACATTAGTTAATCTCTGTAAAACACATGATGAGCATCTTGACAGTTTGCTAGTTTTTCAGTAGACTGCTAGAAAAAAGTCTGTTCTTGACCTGTTTTTTCTTGTTTCTAATTCATGTGATCCCTTTTCTGCTAATTTTCCCTTAATTACCAATGATTCAAAAAATGTTAGACTTTGCATCCCAAATGATAGTGTCATGATTCTGTTACAGACTGGCTGTGTCCTCTGTCACATGCCAAATGTTATCTATAAGACAGGAATAGAAGGGTAGTCATGTGCCATTGAAGCTGATGATCCTTAGTATTCTTCTCATATCGTTCTTAATCTTGGGGAGTTTTTTGTCCCCGCTATTCATATTTGAAGTTTGTTCCATAAATTCATTATTTAATAGTAGACTTTGTTATAATTTCCAGTCTAAATTTATTTATAGGCAGTTGTAGACACTTGTTCTTGTACCAGTATTGACAATTTCAACACAAAGGAAGAAAAAGAACAGTCATGTTGACAGGAATGTTGATAGAATGTATTCATTCCCCCTCCTTGTGCTTTGCTAGACTTTAGCATAGCTATTTTAGATTGCTGTTGTCTGGAGTCCCCATTTCTCTTTTTAGTAGTGTTTGTTACACTGTTTTGATTTGTATTTATTTGGGACATGGAGTAACTGAAAGCGTATAAACCTTTTCAGCAGCAGTATTGTTAAAGCCTTTTCTGATGGCATGACTTCTTTTTTTTCATTAGGAAATACCTCAGGTGATACACCCTAGGATCACATTTCCCTTTTTCTCTTTTGCCTGTGTTATTATCTGTCTTGCAATACATTTAGGTCTGCTGGGCTTCCTTCATTTTGAGTTGATGAACTCCTAATGCCCTGATTTTTTCTTATCGGTTCCTCTGCGCATCCATTTTTTCTCATTTCTGTAGCTCCAGGACATACATTATCTGTTTCATATACTCCTGTTGTCAGTGGCTCCTAATCTGGTATCATAGATACCTCAGGAATTAATTCCTGAGGCTTCTCTATATTGCCTAATGCTTTTCAAATATCTGTCTTTTCTTAATGCTCTTTGGTTTGAATTGAAACATTGGTTACTCAGTATTTAATACTAAATTTGAAAAATGAGTGTGCTTGAAAGAATATCACTTAATTATGAAAGTTCTTTTTAGAAAGAACAAAAGAACTACACTATTGTGAGTCTTGGCACTTATAACCTGTATTTGTGTTAGCAATTCCGATATACTAGATAATAGAGAAATGTATAAGTAAGACTTCATTTCCTAAAGAGTTTACAGTCTTAGTCTTTTTTTTTCTTTTTCTCTTATTTTAGTTTAAGAGCATGTTATTGCAGTAATGGTTTTAAGAAAATTCATTAATAAAAATTGTGTTTAATTTAGAATCCTGTTCTGTGCCAGCCTGTGTATCCATTCCTATGTGTATGCAATGCTGCAAACAAAAAGACGTTTAAGCAGAGAGGCAAGGAAACTGTTTTCTGAACACAGCTGAATACTGTTTTGTAATGACTGAAAAAGAAAAGATACTTTTGGCACTGCTTTTTCTTTGCAGGGTTGGGAGCAGTTGTGTGCTTAGGATACCATTTTGTTTGTTTCTCATTTTGTTTTTCTTTTAAGCTCACCAAAATCAACTTTGAGGCACAGAAAGTGGAACAGGAATTAAGAGATGAACTGTCAAAGAGTGTAAGTAAAGCAGTAAGTGATGCAGATAGACGACAAATTGCAGACCTAGAGAAGCGCGAGATGGAGCTCAAGATTGAAGTATCAAAGTAAGTGTTGAAGTAACAAATTTTGAATGCAATATGTTTAGAAGCATACAAAAATTTAGGCTGTATAGGCTTATGTAATACACTACTTACGTATTACTAACAGATAATTTTCAATGCATAGTTTTTTTGGCATTTATATATGCCAAATTTGGAATTGAAAATTAACCATTTAATTCATGACTGTAAAGAAAGTAATTCGCTTCATTTTGATTTGAACAAAGAATTAAGTGCTGGCCTGGATAGACATGGGTAAGTGTGCACTTGGATACTTAGTAGTATTTTTAAGCTAATTAATTAAGGTTTATCTTGTTTCTGTGCCACAACCTACCTTAAATGTATGAAAATCTCATAAAAGAAATTGGAAAGCAGTTCTTACTTTCAAAGAGTCAGATATCTCAAAGGTTCAGCTGCTGCAGTGGGGCGGTTGCCATTTACTTAAAACAGAGTAACTTTGTATGCATAAATTGAAAAACTGACCTTTTTAGCTATGTTGATATGGACATTTCTCTTTGAGTAAAGTAATGTAAACCTGTTATATTCCTAAAAAGCAAAATCTGTGGGCATATTTGCAGTGATTTTTGACACTGAAAATGAGTGATTAGACTTGGGTAAGCAGAGAATGGAATTGAAAGTGAAACTTTTTGACCATTTATGTCCTGAAGTGGGAGAGAAATAGAGGGCAGAGACAGTTAGTTCAGGTAAAAACTGTGTCATTGTTTTCGCGGTGTAGGTTACTGGTAACAAACTTCTGTATAACTTACAGGAAAATGTCCTGTGAAAAAGTTGAGAGGCAATACAGAAGAATTTTCGTAACAAGGACTGATTAGTAGAGAATGCTGAAAAGAACAATGTCTTCAAATGTTTTGATATGAGGAAACATGCTAAACATCTTTTCTTAGCATCTTCTATGTAGAAAAAATAGGTTATTCAGTGGTTAAGTGACACAATACTCTTCTTTTCCCTGCAAGGTTAAGAGAACTGTCTGATGTAGCAAAAATGCAGGTTGAAGCTCTGGAGGCACGCCAGCAATGCAGAGATAAAGAAGTGGAGTCTCTTAGAATGCAAATTTTAGACTATCAGGTAAAATTCAACCTTTATTAACACTGCAGTTTGGATTTTTTCCCCTGGGGCGAGAAGAAATGAAGTAATTTTACAGTGGATTAGGAAACTGCAGAAGTATTTCAGAAGGATCTTAGCAAGCTAGTCCTTGTAGTGGCCATACTCTTTCAAGAGTTCTTTATTACATAATTATCCCCTTCTCCATTTTTTTTCATTTCTAGCTGTACAGCTATTACAGATCCTGGGATTTTTTTCCAAGTTATTTAGGTAATATTTATTCCTCTATGATTTATAGCTCGTGGTCAATATTTAAATATAATATCAGGAAAGTTTGATCGTTTTTTACAAGACAAGCAATGACATGCAGAGTTTTGCAGTATGCTTACTCTATTGCTTTGTTATTAGCTGAAACAATTTCTTGGGGTTTGTTTTCATGTTCTAGAATGGTTTGAGTCCCTAAATACAACACTTTTGGCAGCTTTTACATTACCATATTTTCTAAGTTTAGGCATTTTGGAAAGAGAAAGACACACTTTTTAAGATCAGTATCTGAAGAGGTGTACTTCTAAAGTGTGACTAAAGAAACAACAGTGGCAACATAAAAAGCTGGTTTTAGAGGCTAATTCTTGCTCTTACCTATTGACTAAAATGCATGCAATATATAAAATTTAAAAAAAAACCAAACTTGTTTATATTTACATATACACTTCATTAACATTTAAAATGAAAAATAAATTTGTTCTGTATATTTTGTTCTTAGGCACAGTCAGATGAAAAAGCGGTTATTGCAAAACTGCATCAACATATCATATCCCTTCAAGGTAGTGAATCTGTTGCTGTAGGCAAATTGGAGACGCTTAAATTGAAACTACAGAAGATGGAGATCCATAATCTACGTTTAGAACAAAAGCTTGATGAGAGAGAGCAAGCCTTATATTTTGCCCGACTGGAAGGAAGAAATAGAGCCAAACATCTACAACAGACAGTTCAGTCTTTGCGGCGACAGTTTAGTGGTGCTCTGCCTTTAGCACAGCAAGAAAAATTCTCTAAAACAATGATTCAGCTACAGAATGACAAACTGAAGATTCTGGAAGAAGTTCAGCATGCCCAGCAGGAGCGTCGAAATGCAGAAAACAGAGCATTAGAGATGGAGTTAAAACTGAAAAGTTTAGAGGAATTAATAAGTGCATTGAAGGATACAAGAGGAGCTCAAAAGGTTTGCTATTTTACAGCTTTGAATAGCTTTGTTTATCTGATCTGCATTTAAATTACAGTTCAGTTCAGCTTGTTCCCTAAGCATCTGTTTTAGTGTAGAACTTAATGATATCAAAATACACTTTGTTAGAATATGACAGCTTTTTTTGTTTTCCTATTTAAAAAAAGTAATACATCATTAGTTATTTGCCCTGTAAAAGTCAGTGCAGTCACATGTACTAATTTTTTTTTTTGTGCCCAATTAAATGGCATAGAAGTAGAGGCTAACTACGAATTCAGTTATATTAAATTGCATTAATTTATGCATTGAATTATGAATTATGAATTCATATTATGACCAAATTATGAATAAAATTAAATTATGAATAAAATTAAATTAAACACAGGGTAGCATTCTGAAGTTCTGTTTCATGAGCTTGCATTGAAATCTTCACTACAAATCCGTGTCTTTTAAAATAAATCCAAGGTCAGTAATTTAGGCAGCATGGTCAGAAATGTTATTATACTCCTGTAATTCTACTTAATCATATTTTGCTATTGTAAACAATGTTGCCTTGAAATTTGAATAAGGCTTTCTCACTTCTTGTCCAGATCACTGTGTATTATGTAATATGGTTATATCTGTCATGACTAAAGATGTCTGCATGTAAGCAATGCTTGTAGCGCTCTTGGCTTATTTTAGTTTTAAGACAGTTTTCAAATATTTTTCTAGAGCATTTTGACATAAATACGTCTGTTAGTCTTAGTACATTTGCATTTTTGAATACATACAGTTTTTAATGGTTTTGAAAATCTTTTACTGTTTTGGAAAAGTCAACCAAGCTTCTTGCATGCTTTTTTTGTTCGGTCTGGACAGATGCATAGGGTATAGCTTAGTTAGGTAATTTGAAAATTATTTGCAATGCACTTCCATCAGTGTAGGGCAAGTCTGTTGCCTCTCTAATTGTCTGCTGCAGTCATTCCTCTTGCAGTTTCATACTCTTGCCATGCGTTCTCACTCAACAGAAAGGAAGAAGCTTAAAAAGGCAGAACTTTTCTCTTCCTGTTGGTTGGATAAGTGCCATAGTGCCTCAAAGTCAAAGGGTGTAGCTGCATCTAGTTGGCCTGGGGGCTTAGTAAATATAATACTGTGTATCATTCATTATTAGGTGATTGAATGGCATACGAAGACGGAGGAACTCCATCTGCAGGAACTTAAACTCAATCGAGAGTTAGTCAAGCAAAAGGAAGAGGTGAAGTATTTGCGTAATATTATTTCTGAATATGAACGTACAATCAATAATCTGGAAGAAGAAATTGTACAGCAGAACAAGGTATGTATTTCTGCATGCTATTAGAAAAACAGCCTATTCCTTATTTCACGCAGTGATTTTAAAAAGGACGATTCTTCCTATTAAGTTTTAAACATAGATATTTGTATCTTGGTTCCATAATTCTTTTTAATAGCACATTTGAGTATTTTACATTTTGGTACCTCTTTTTTTCTGTTTAAGTTGGATATAAAATTCCCATTGCCTTCAATAAAGAAAATACCTTTATCAAACATTTGTTGCAGTTTCATGAAGAAAGGCAAATGGCTTGGGACCAGAGGGAAGTAGAACTGCAGCGCCAATTAGACCTGTATGATCATCAACAAAATGAAATACTTAGTACAGCTTTAAAGGTACGTGCACTGAATTAACTAAAAATAGACCCATAAGCATGTTTTTCGGAGTTGTCAGATTACATAAATATGAATCTCTCTGTGCAGTTAGAAGAGGCTACAGGATCAGTTCCAGATTCTAGTTTGCCACTCCCACAACAACTTGAATTGGCTTTGAGAAAGAATCAGGAGCATATTAGAACAATCCTGGAAACTAGGGCAACCTGCAAATCACTGGAGGAGGTAATTAAATGCATAAATTATCATATAAAGGGAGAAAGTTTGTATTTCTATGCCCTTAATATTTTTTTTAATATAACAGATGTATTTTTATAAATGTCACTCAAATGTGCCTATCCCTTACAAGTATTTAACACAGAGAAAATTTAAATAATATAATCATACCATGACTAAAATGAAATATTTTTTCCATTAGAGAAAATTATGGGGATTTTTTTTTTTAATATTTTAGAATGTTCATTTAGTAGGGTAAGATGCTTTTGCTCTACAAAATTCAGTTGACTGTAGCAAGTTAAATTTAGTAAGTGGTACATCAAATTTAACAAGTAGCATAGCAAAATCCTTTTATCTTAGGTTGCTATATTGAAATTCTTTTACAGAAGATACTTTGTGGTTCTTAAGAAATTTGAAAACCACCACCT
The DNA here is from genome assembly GCA_008711295.1 of Anarhynchus alexandrinus. NCBI lineage: Eukaryota > Metazoa > Chordata > Aves > Charadriiformes > Charadriidae > Anarhynchus > Anarhynchus alexandrinus. Next base: position 5,776,446 of record VUYV01000041.1, read on the forward strand.
TCTTAATTTGGTAACACAAAAAGAGTTCCATAAGTGTCTTGTATCAAGCAAATAATACATAAAGACATGGTAATGATATTCTGGGACTTTTTTCATCTAATAGCAAACCCATGCAGTCAGAACTGCATGCAAAATGTTTTGTGTTTATAAGTTCATTTAGACAAATCTTTCTGGTACGTTTTTTAAAAAGTAAGATCTTTTTGCAGCGTTTGAATTCTGGAAATGCAACAATTGTGTTTCATTGTAGAAATTAAAAGAAAAGGAAACTGCTGTGTGGAATGCTGAACAAAATATTTTATCAAGAGATAAAGTTATAAATGAACTAAGACTTCAATTACCTGCAACATCGGAAAGAGAGAAAATAATGGCTGAATTAGGCAAACAAGAAGATGATCCAAAGTACAATCATGCCATAAAAGTTGCTCGTCAAACCATCGCAAATATGCAAGCAAGATTAAATCAAAAGGAGGAGGTGTTAAAAAGATACCAACATTTGCTTGCTAAAGCAAGAGAGGTAGTTAAACTTTTTGCATAAAATTTCTTCTATTTTTAAGTTGTTTTACTTGATTTTTTGTTTATCTCATTGCTAGTGAAATCTTAAAAAGTTTCTGACCTCAGAGGTAACAGAGCAGAGACAATTAGTAATTTTTTATGTAGAAAGTTCATGTAGAAGTTTTTAACTCCTCAAAATAGGAGGCTTGCTCAGTCAAGAGGTTACGCACATGATGTCTCTCTAGGAATTAAATTAGCGTGACAGGAAAAAAATTAAAATTTTGCTGTGAGAAGGTGTCTCGGTATATTTAAAATTTATATGGGATTTTCCAGTACTTGCAACAATGATCTCTGGCCTGCATCTTGTAGTGAATTTGGAAGGTACAGGAAGGACGAACATTTATGGAAAATATGCTTCTTAAAGCATTTTATTTATTATATTTGAAATTAAAGCATATTTTAAAGCATAAACATTGTATCTAAGCATACTTTATATTATTTAAGCATACTTTATGTTCTTTATTCTTTATACCCTCAATGCATAATTTAACGCATAAACCTTGTGTCTAAGAGCTACTTCAAGACTGAACATGCGTTAGCTGTAGTGTGTTTGGATCAGGAACGCATTTCCAAAGCATATTTCCTGTCATCTTCACTTAGTGTGCTTTGGTAAACATGTGTAGCTATTTCTTCTGGGAGAAGTCAAGTTTTTTGGTTTGGAGCTAAACCAGAAGATGCAGTCTAAAAATGAGCCTACTGTAGTCTGTCTGCTAGCAGACATTCAATCCACAGGATCACGTTATATTCCAAAGTAATTAGACCTGAAAAGTACATAATATGGATATCACTATCCATATTGGTAGTAATAGTTGGTGAAGATCAACACCAGCTGTTTTGCTCTCCAGCTCCTGTCCTGTTGCACCATACTACTTGCTACAAAGCTTAAAATAGCAACAGAGGATTTTTTTCCAATAGTTTTAAAAAGGAAAAAAAGAATCATTGATTATAGCAAGAAGAAAAGAATTTTAAAAACGGCTAGAATTAGAGGAAAATTTGGGAAGCCATACTGAGCAATGAGTGAGCAATCAACATGAAGGTACTGTAGTTTCATGACTTTCTGGAATAGTGTGCATCAGTGGAGTGATATTTTTATTTTGAACTAACAGGAACAAGAGGAAATAGCAAAGAAGCATGAGGAAGACCTTAGAGTTCTACACCAGAAGTTAAATTTGCATACTGACAATTCCCTTAATAAATTCAAACAGACTGCTTTGGTGAGTTATGTGTATTTGTGGGATTAGTGAATTTGTTCCCAAATTTTTAGAATTGTTGCTCAAAAGAACAGCTTTGCAGTCAAAAGTAAATAATAAACGATGACAGCAAAAATAAATGGATGGTTGGTAAAGAATTATTGTATTATTCTTGAGAGAATTTGCAAGAGATGGATTACAAGTCAAGTGTAAAAAAACAAAGTTACCACCTCAGTATATATGAGCATTTTTCATATCATCCTAATTTAAGGAGGATTCTAGGAGAGAGAGTTTATATTGTGTTTTCTGTTCTTTTCATTCAGTCTGTGGTTATGTTAAACTAACCCATTTCAATACAAATTTTCTCTTGACACTTTATGATAAGGTGAAACCTGTATTTAACTGGTTATTCTGTGGATCATTAGATGCACAAAGCTCTTTTCAAACCAGTGTGACTGTTTTCTTGGTGGACTAAGAATCACATCTCAGTAATTAAACTTGGTAGATATTAATGCTTGGTTATATTAAGGATTGAGTTTAAAATGCATCACTAATGTTTACCTTCGATTTACAGCTTAAAATGTTTGTCACATGCATTTGCTCTTTTTTACAGGAGTTAATGAAAAAGTCTTCTTTATCACATTCCAACAACAAACATTTTCTCCGCTTAGCTGAAATGGAACAAACTGTAGCAGAACAGGATAATTCTCTTGCTTCTCTTGTTGGAAAATTAAAGAAAACATCCTCTGATTTGGAGAAACAAAAACAAATTACTTTAATGAAAATCAAAGAGTTTGAGACTATCAGAGCCCAGTAAGTTTTTAGACTGTTAACATTAGTCACAACTGGATTGGATCAAGTCAGTTATGTATTGCTGCTACAGGACTGGTCTATCAAATTGAACATGTTTTTGCTGAATTTATATTTGGCTGAAAAAACTAACTCAAAAGTGTTACTATGGTTGGTAATAGTGTATTATTTTTAATCTGTAGCCCTTCATTGAGGCTAATATTGAAAAACTGTGGCTTGGAAAAATGCCTTTCAGTTGTTAGCTTTGTGCCATTCAGTGAAAAAGAAAGTATTCAAGGAGTCTTTGTATGAAAGTTGTCTTTAAGCTACTGTGATATTTACTGTTTTGTGGTGTTTTTTTGTTTGTTTTTTTTTTTTTTTTCTCATGATACATCCATTTGGGCTTCCTGCATAAGGAGTTTAAACTAATGAAAATTTAACCCCTGTTTGAAAGGAGAAAAGTATGGTGCTTTCTTTACCTGTTAGGGTCAGGAATTAGAATGAACAATGCTCTAATCTCATTTTTATGATCTTCTTGAGTAATTTTCTTACTAAATGGAGGACTTTTTTGCTGTTTCCAAATCTATATGTCGTTTGTTTTAACAATAATAAAATATATAACATCATTATGTATTTGGAGTTTGCTGACTTAATTATTGCAATATACCCTATTAATGCTTATTTTTTATTAGGCTTCAGGAAAAGCACACAGTTGATGTGGAAAAACTAAAAGATGAAGCAAATGAATTGAGGAACGTGTTATCTCAGATGGAGAAGGAACTAGCAAATGTAAAAACTGAACTAGAGATCCAAAAAGAAAAGAACAATAGAGCACCCACAGCAACACTGAAAAACCTGGTGGAACAGCTGAAGAGCCAGTTAGCTATAAAAGAGAAGCAGCAGAAAGTTAGTCAACAAAAATTAATCCCTATGTCATATAAATGTTTAATGCTGCTTAATGCTTAAGAATTCTATGTATTGTACAGCAGGAGTTAGAATATAATTGCATAATATAACATAGTAAAATATAATTGCCTTTTCTTGTTTTATAATGTTTATATTAGCAGCTTCTTCACTTAAAAGAACTTGAATTTATTATTTTTAGGCTTTGAGTAAAGCACTTCTGGAACTCCGAGCAGAAATGACTGCTAATGCTGAACAGCAGATTATTTCTGCTGCGTCACAAAAAGAGGCATATATGAATGTCCAGGAGATTGTTGACAGACAAACAAAGGGGCTTATGGTGAGTACTAGGTAATATCATTGTATTGCATTATTGTATTGTTGATAATCCTGATTTTGGGGGTTGCTGTTTTGTTTGTTTGTTTATTTTCTTCTAGACACAGATAGAGGAATTAAATAATCAGATAACAAAACTTACAGATAACCTTAAAATAAGTAAAACCAGGGAAAGTTCTTTGTCTGATGAAAGAGATGAGCTGAACCAAGAACTCCAGAGAAAACAAAAAGCATTTTCTAAAATGCTGAGAGAAAAAAATGAAATGGAAAAAGAAAATGAAGAACTGAAGAAACGGATTAAGAGGCTAAACAGTAGCATTCAGGTAGAAGTGATTTTTAAAAACATGTTCGATCTTGGTCAAGTTTCTGCATAGATGTGCTGGGTGTGGGGGGAAAGATTAAGTACTTTTGGTAGGCATTGAGACTTACACTTGATTTTAAAATTTATGTTTGCTCATCAGCTGTGTTACATGTGAGCTATTAGCTTTTGCTGTTGGAAGCATGCCTCAAATAAAAAGAAGAGACTGAAAAATACTTGCTGCTTGAAATAATTTTGAAAGAGTCTGAGGAGCCAAATCACCACGTTTAAAGCTTCTTTGAAAAGTGGAATTTTGTGATCTTCCTGGCTGTCCTTATTTCTCCTTTCAGAAAAAAAAAAGTAAAGGTTTTACAGTAGAATTGTCTATTTTTTTTAATTCAGCTACTTGCTGATTATTCAGTTTTTTCAGTTTAGAATGCAAAGTTACATTCCACTACTTTAATAACTTAAAGATAATTTCTAAAAGGTCATTTAGGTTGTAAACTAATTCCACCAATTGGAATTAAAGTCCTTATTCTTTGAGTGGAGAAAAGTACTTAGGTAGTGTTCATTAAACTTTAAGTTTGTGAAAGTTTGTAATTTTTCAGAGCAAAGCTGATGAACAAAATCTGATAGATGCACTTCAGAAAAAAATTAAGAAGTTGGAGAGTGAACTTGAGAAGAAATGTGAAGAGACAGAACAGAAAGGTGTAAGAGAAGACAAGGTATGTGGTATTTAGATTGTAGCTTTGAAAGGCATCATTAGCCTAGGTGTCGGGAGTTCAGTTCTCCCTATTGCCTCTAAAAAACCCCAACCAACCAGCCAACTTTGATCAGAAGAAAAGCAGTTTCCTAACTGTAACTCCAAGTTCCCCCTGCTCTTTTTTATTGCTCTTGTTGCTTAGTACTGATATATTAATGTTTCCTGCCCTTTTTGTAGAATTAAAGATCCAATACAAATCTGAGACAACTAAGATTTTATAGGTAGCGTGAAATTGATTACATAAGTGCTGTCAAATGTGCGTTTGCGAAATCAACGCAATAGTAAAAGCATGAAGTATTTCGGAGCAAAAGTGTGAATCGTAAAAGGGGTGATGTCTGTCTAAGTCATTATTCTTTACAGTAATGCTCTCAACATACAAGATGTTCTGAACAACTGGAGATGTGTTCATTTCACCAGTTTTTTGATTGGTTTTTTGCTTGTTTTACTATTTCAGTAACTACTTACTGGCTTGTCATAGTAATCATAAGGTATACTGGAATATTGTAGCATGCTTATGTAATGACATTCAGACTATTTATTATATTAAATATTATTCTAGGATTGCACGTATGCTTCCAATTAATTTTAGACTTTTAAAATACCTGTTGCTTAATGTGTAGAGATATTTTTCTCAAACTCGGCATGTTTCTTCCTTTTTCCAAGGCTTTGCTTCCTATCTGTCCCTTCGTAGCAATAACTGTGTAGAATGAAGACAGAAAAGAGAGTACAGGGGCTAACTGGAGAAGGGATAAGTCCAATTAAAAAAAAACCCCAAAATTGCTTACAGGAATATTGGCTGTGATTTTTCAGTAGCCTTTTGTGATCACGTAGTTACAGGTTTTAACTGATGTATAAAGTTACTGAATTGTAACTTTAAGCAGAGATGCCATTTGTCATAGGGAAAAATAAACTAAAATGACTAATTGTACAGCTGTGCAGCAGGGGCACATAAACTTCTGGTGAGCTGCAGAAGACGGATCTGCTGTAAATTGGCATAGAAAAACACTTTTTCTTTAATCTCTCTTCTTTACTAACATGTAATTCAAAGTAAAAGGATACATTGCACTAACACCTCCAATTTCTTTAAATGTGTCACTCCTTTTTTTGTAAAATGAATATTAAAATCTAAGGAAGAATTTGGTAATAGCATTAAACTGCATAAGCTTTATATAGCAGTCACTACAGCATACTTAAGGTATCCAGCTGGGCCTGCTATTTACCTTATACTAAATAAGGTAAATAATATATGCCTGCTGTGGCTTCATGTTTTAAACTGATAAATGAAGAATACATCATTCTTTGTTTTCTAACCTGTTTGTTTAGTTTGCTTTAAGAAAAAAATTCAAAAAGAAAGACATCATTTGTTTATGTGCTTCACAGACCTCCAAAGAGGAAATAATTAAATGGGAAGAAGGTAAAAAATGGCAAATCAGAATGGAAGGATTGCGGAACAAACTAAGAGAGAAGGAAAAAGAAGCAGATGCTGTAGCCAAACAGTTGAATACATTGAAGGAAATTTATAGCAAGTGAGTTGGTTTTAATAGATTCTGCTACAAAATGAGGACATAAGGGAAATCCAAATATGTTTGCCATGTAATAATTATAACAGTTTGTTATATTTATAAGATTGGTGCCTAGAATTTGACATTGCTATTGAGATTAAAAGTATTAGTTAATTTTCAAGCAGCAGGCCACTCCCGTAGTATCCTTTGCCTTGCAGAAGGCAACAACCTTTATTAGAGGAAACCGTCTCTGAATACAACAAATATAAGTCCTTTATTATGCTTCTTGTATGTAGCATTCTGTTATTCCCATGAAATAAATAACAGTTTTATGAAGACAGGTTGTTTCTCAATGCTGTGTTATTTAAACAGATTGCTAGGACTGGATGCTGTGCTACTGTTATAACTAGTGCTACTGCAGTACTGACGGTTCTAGGGTTATGAGGTGGAATCCTTTTAAAAAAAAAGACATGCACAAACCCTCTGCAAATTTTACGTTTACCTGAGTACAGTAATGGCAGGGTTTTACTGATAAAAGATGCAGAAGAGAAAGGAAACTGTGATGGTGATTGTAGCCATTGTCAGATTGTGGTTTGAAGGTGTTTCAAAATGGCATTTATTCTTATCAAGTCTTGCATGAATTTCACATAAAACACAGGCAAGACCAGCAAGTGGTTTATGACGTGCATGATACTGACTTAATGTTCATTGTTTTTTCCAGGTTTGGGTTTTTGGGGAGTTTTTTTTTTTGTAAAGCTGTACTGTCTATAACGTGACCTTATTAAACAGAAAAGGGGGGGTGGTTCAGTGAGTAAATAAATTGCAAATGTGTATTCTTTAAGACAGAAAATCTTTTCTCCTAAAGAAAGCAAGTTAGTAAATAAAGTTTTGAATGTAAATTTACTGGATGCTGCAGGACTGAAAAAGAGAAAATTGCTCTACAGAAGAAACTGAAAACTACTGGTGTCACTGTTGACCGTGTTGTTGGAGTGAGAGCCTCAGAGACTGAAAAAGAACTGGAAGAACTAAGAAAACGGAACATAGATTTAGAAAATGAAGTTGCTCACATGAGGTGAGAGGCATTTCAAAAGAACCTATAAAAAATAAAAAATCTAAATGAGAAAAAAATCTGTGGAAAGATATAGATAGTCTCTATTAGACCACCCGATTCAATAAGGGAGAAAACAGATGGGAATTTCAAAAATTCTTTTTTGAGTCTATGACAAGCAAACTTACAGCTGCTTGGGAGCAGTTGTGCATGTTCAGATAATATGCAGCATTGGTTCATTTTTTTAAAAAGCTAAATAATATGAAAAACATTGGCTCCTATTCTGTAAAATTATAATTACGAGTTGGTGAAAGTTACTGGAACTGCTAAGTTGCAGTTAGGGAGTGTATTCTTTATCAGTGTATCCACTGTTACAGTGGATAGTGTACCTAAGTAATGGAAGCTATACACATCTCAAAAGAGCAGATTCCTTTTACCAAAGTAAGTAGTTTTGATTCATAGGGATAAGTAGAAATAGTGTATATGGCTGCCATTGATTTAGGGTAACTACCCCAGTAATGTTAGAAAATCCAGTCTAGTAATCCAGAAGTTCATGTTTGTTTTACATTAAGGGATGTTTTTTCTGCATTAATAGCCATTTGTTTGTTTTGCCTTGATTCATTTTTTGATGTAGAACACAGCAAGCAATCCCACGAGATTCTGTTGTAGAAGAATTATATTTCAAAAATCAATACCTCCAGGAAAAGCTTCATGCATTGCAGAGACAATGTTCGAGAGAGACATATTCGAGACCCTCGGTAAGTTGATAATGTGACCATATTACCTAGAGGAATTGCAGCTAAGTAACAAAACTCTTTGTTTTCCATTTGGTATTCTGTGTCATTTAGCTGACTTTATTTCAAATGATAGTATTCTAGAACAGGATATGAAATACTCAGATTTTAGTGTTTAAAAAAAAAAAACCAACAACAAAACAAACCTAAAAAAACCCCAAAACTTACCGTTCCTGTGTTCTACAAGTAGAAGCTGAAATATTTAACATCCTAGCATATATGGAGAAATAAGGAATATGTATTTTTAAATATATGAGTCTGCAACTGAGAGACTACTTTTACATTTCATATTGATTGAAAAGTTGGGATACACAGAGTTTGGGGAAATACTGAGCTGCATTTCAGTTACATTAGGTGTTGTGGTTTGTTTTTTACAAGGTTCATTATATTGCAAATATTGCATTATTAGGTTATCTTAATCTTTTAAGAAATAGATTTAACAGTACATTCTAGGTTTCTCTACTTCCTGTTCTGTTTTACTGTCTTCTGCTTTTCTTTCATGCTTCATTCTATCTTCAACTTGAATCAGAGTACATGTGACCAAACTGAACTGACCAAGCCTGTTCCTATCAGTATCAGTAAACAAAAATATTTGAATTCCCTTCAAAAGAAATCTATTTCAAATAGGGATGAAATCAAACATCAAACTAATTGTAGCATTACTGATGGCAATGAAATAGCTGAGGAAGCAGACATGCAAACAAGCATCATGCATAATGAAGACCATGAGGCTACTGCGGATGCAAGCACAGAAGTGTCTTCTGAACAGCATCCTGAAGATAGTGAGAAGTGCAAGGACACAAATATTTCTAGGGAAGGATTGAAAAACGAAAATATAGCAGAAGCTGATGAAGAGAACTGCAGTGAAAAAGAAGAAAACACACCCCAACCTGAAAATGGAAAACTTAATGAGGAATTTGAAGAAGAGGAGAGGAAGCAAGAAATACTCAAGCAATCAAACGTTGATGAAGAAGAAAGTATAGAAGAGCCTTTTACTGATAGAATGAGCAGCAATCAGTCTGATTCAGGGGAACTTTCTAATCAAGCTAATGACTGCGAAGCAGAAAAAATAAATGTGAATAATGAAATGAATCAACACACTGCAGAGGATAAACATGAAACTTACCGAAGTGGTACAGAGGGGGTTGAAACAACCCCGGAGTTTTGTGAAATGCCCGAGGTTTGATACTGTAGCAGTCCTCTAGCGTTTCTTTTGTGTAAATAGTGTAGAAATAGAATAGTAGTGATTTTGATAACGCAGTGGTTTCCTATGCGTGGTCTACAGAAATATTGAAGTAGTCACCAAGTAGTCCATAAAGCAAACCTTATACTTTCATGATAGGCATGTGTGTCAGCTCACAAGTAAGCTACTGTCAATTCTAAAATTTTGATCCAGAAAGCTTACAAATAATCACAATGATACAGGCAGCTAATTGATGACCTTCATTCTTTAAGAGACTTAAGATGTGTTATTACTTACACTAAGAAAAAATATGCTTTATTGAAGGAAATATTATTCCTATCCTTATTAGTGATGAATTAATGGATCATATGGTTAATTCCATAATTACATAAGTAAAAACTGCTGATTATTACATCATTAAAAGGTTTTACTCTTTGCTAGTCAGGCATAATAATTTACCATATACTTATGATTGAAATTGGCAATATAAGGTATGCACAACACACTATGGAGCAGAAATTACTAGCCTCTATGGATAAAAACTTAAGATTGTAGCAACTAGCAGACTAAGAACTAGAGTTATATATTATTCTTTCCGACTTGCTCTGTAGTCTGTTTGACTTCAGTGATATTCCTTATGCCATATGTACTATTTAATAAACATATCAGAATATATCCTTAAAATTAGATGCTGTTCCCACTTACAGTGTCACAGCTTACTACACTCAGTAGCTTTTTTGTCTTTTAGTCTTTGATATTTATTTCTGCCCAATAGTTGGAGAGTTAATTTTGATTTGACAAAAATTTTACTGGTTTATGGTGGTTTGTAAACTTCCCTTGAAGGTTAAGCAAGTTTAGAAACTGTAAGAGAAGGAGTTGAAGTCAGAATAGATTAGATCAGAACTGGTGATACAACTGTTATACATTTTATTTCTGGAAAAGTACTAATTTTCTGTTGCTCTTTATCAGCTACAATTGATACAATGAATAGTGCATTACCACTTAATAATATTTTTTTTTCCCTCCGTTTTCTCAAGACATCAGGAATAGGATCAGATGATCAATATCGAAGAGAACAAGAGATTTTAAAGGAAAATTTAAGATTGTCATCTGAAAACGTTGAGCTAAGATTCCAGCTAGAGCAGGCCAATAGAGATTTGCCACGACTAAAGGTAACATCTTTTTACCTTTAGTCCCCTTTACCCTGACATAGGTTAGGAGATTGCTTAAAAAGAAATGGATATCTTTTCTGTATATACCGTAAGTTTTTCCTGGTTTTATGGAAGATGAGAAGGTTGAATGGCTGATAAAAATGCTGAAAAATGTCATTGCGATAAGAAATTGCTTTCTGTTTACATTTTTCAAAGTAAATCAACAGTAATTTTGTTACTGTTCACCTCAAACTGAAATCTAAGTAAGTTGCTTTGGTTTTTTAGGACCAAGTAGGTGACTTAAAAGAAATGTGTGAGCTTCTCAAAAAAGAGAGAGCAGATGTTGAACGGAAGCTGGGCAGCATTAGAGGGGTAAGTATTAGAACAACATTTTTCATCATAATTAAATGAAACCAAAATACAATATTTTCTTAAAGCTAAATTATTTCAAAACACCCAAAAGCAAACAGGAATTGTTCTTACTTGTTTATTTTATTGCCAAAGGGTTATAATAAGTTAATAAAATTCAGTTAATGGGACCATTAGATGAACTAGAGCTACACTATTAAATATTTGCACTATATCATGGCCTGATTTTGTCATTTGGATGTTATCTTCAGAAACATAATTTTACAAAAAATAGGAGTTATGGCCCTAATAATGAAAATGATATTCATGTAGTTATGTAAATTCATAGTTTTATGATTTAAAAGATGGGATTTTGATTTGATGAAGATGTTAGAAAGTTATTGTTAGTGTAGTTTTTTGTTTGTTGTACTATGCAAGATGACACAGTTAAGTTCTACCCTAGCTACTGTCAGCTACTTTAATAGAGCAATATTTCAGAAGTTGCAGGGGGAAAAAAGGCTTCTTGCCACTAACTTGTCAAACTATTTGTGTGACCTTTTAAAGGAAGCTGAATTTCTAAAAGCCCTTAAGTGTGTTTGTAGCTCGTTCAGTATACAAGGAGAATGAGTTTTACTTCTCATGGCTTACTACTGGCAAAGATTGTATATTTCCCATTCTTTTACTTGAACCTTGCATGGACTGCTTGTGTATCTGCCTGTCATCTTATACAGAGGTAGTTTTTGGATAAGGAAATTTAGTCTATAAAACTGTTTCATGCGAAGGTTCTGAGGTGGCAGCAAATTCCGACTCTTCCTCTCTTTTCAGGCACCAAGATGTGACAGGTTTTTCTTGAACTTTGCTGTGTACCAACACAAACCTCCTAATCCCTCCAGTTCTTTTAGAGAAGCAAGAATAAGTCATTTTTATTTCCAAAACTTGGTTTATGTAGGGGTCCAGGGTGTAAAATCTTCCCCATTTTCCACTGTACTGTGCTCCTTACCTATGTAGAAAGAAATGCAGGTACTTAATGGCCCCAGCACTAGAAACAGCAGCATCTTTATTATTGCTGGGGAAGACAGTTGCTACAAAGATGATGAGAACATAAATGCATTTGAACATCCTTTAACAGCTTTTCTACCTCATAACTGATCATGGTGAAAGAAGAAAAATGGAGAAATTAAAAGCTTTTTCCCTCCATCTTTATTTATCACTCTGCAAGGAAAATAATGCCTTAGGAAAGGGAGAAGATTTACTCATGCTTTAAGATGTAGTTCTTCTGTCACTTTAATCTAGCAGAAGTATGGTTGCTAAAAAAGGGGCCTCTTTTCCTCCCTCAAGCTTCCAGCCATTCTTTTTTTTTTTTTCCCCTCAGAAAGTATTAGCATTCAAGCAATTGCATGGTCTGTTGGATCAGGGAATTGCTCTAGAAGAAAAGCTAAAAAAAAATAAGTAGTACTTTGATTGATTTTCCTAAGGTTTCAGTTTAGTTGATAAAGTACAGCAGATTTTGAGACTGACTGCAGCTTTCTTGTGTAACACAGAAAATGAAGGAGCTGATGTGTTGACTCTGGGGTGAATATATCACTAGACATTTTGGGGAGCTAAGTATGCAAGAAACTTTAGGGTTCAAGTTACACCAAAATATAACATCTTTTTCATAAATATAAATTGCAGTGGGAAAATAAGCAATAAAGTAAGATTTGGAGTATCTCAGAATGCTAAAATGAACTGTTTACTTCCTTTTACTTTTTTTTCTTCTTTCTCTATAGGCTGGTAGAAGTGGAAAGACAGTCCCAGAACTAGAAAAAACAATTGGTTTGATGAAAAAGGTCGTAGAGAGAGTCCAAAGAGAAAATGAAGATCTGAAAAAAGCTCCAGCTGTGGTTTCTAATGAGAAATTACTTAGTCTTGAACATGAAAATGAGAGGCTAAAGGTACTGATTTATTTCCACTAACTATATTTAAATAGCAGTTCATATGCAAATCAGTTGGAAAATGGAGCAGAAAACCTGTTGTTGACATTGATTGGCACAAGTATTTTGAACATAGAAAATATGAAACATGTAGAACACAAAAGCAAAACTTCATTTTAGCATAACATACTGCATGATTTATGTAAAGGTACTCTGTACCTTAAGGATATATTTAAATATCTGATGCAATGTTATATTCACTATGCTGAGTGGCTGTAACTATGCTGTGCTTTAAAAATGGAAATCTGCAATTTTCTACTAAGCAATCTATATGTGTTTTAACAACCTGTTTGATATTTAGTCTGAAATGGAAAAAATGAAACTTCATTTGAGGGGCCAGCTGAGTATGCATAATGAATCTAAAACCAAAGGAATGGACAAAGTCATTAATGAAAACGAGAGGCTACGTAAAGAACTGAAAAAGGTATGATCATTGTAATGCATCCCTTTATTTCCATTAGTTACTGGTTGTGGCAAGTTACCTTGTTTCATTTTGTTTTGTTTTAAATGATTGATATGGAATGGACACTTTCCTAAGCACTCATATTGCTATGACAGAATTTTTAATTATATGTGGAAAGGAGACATCCAAGGAGCAGCCCAAGACAGAATTTGGAAGTTGTAGTGCTAGTGATCGTGGATGCACTCTTGTCATCTAATTCAGCACTGACTGACCCTATCTCACCATCATTTTAGATAACCCTCTGCTTCATGTGAGGTTAAGTATTCCATAGACCTTTGTTTTTATTGAACAATAGGAAGCTGACAGTGGAGAGAAGCTACGAATAGCGAAGAATAACTTGGAGATATTAAATGAGAAGTTAACTGTACAGCTGGAGGAAACCATTAAAAGGCTAAATTTGGCTGAGAGCCAATTTGACGGCGCTGACAGCAAAAGCTGGAAGTCCGTTGTAACAAGGTAGGAATTTAGAATGAAGTGAGGAAGATAAGCACAAGTGTTAATTCCTTTTTAAATAGTAGCAAACAAATTAGACTTTCATTTTCATTATTTTTCTTTCCTCTTTTGAAGATAGTTTTCTATTATCTGTGTTTTATTTTCTGATTCTACACTAGTACATAGAATCAGTATACAGGTTTCTAATATGAATCCAGGAGAGATAATGGCCTTAAGTACTGGCCTTGTTAGCTGCTTCTGTACAGTAGCCAGTTACTTATTCCCTTCTTCGTATCAGCTGGACACTTCTGCATAGTTCTGGTAAAGGGAGTAGTTTGTGTTCCTTGCTGCTTAAATGTATTGTATTTGTGCTTTGTGGAATAATGCCAGCATTTTTGCAGAACACAGAAAGTATGTCAATACCTTACCACACGGATAACTATCTGAAACAAAAACTGGAAGCCAGCAACCTGCATTTTCCACCTGGGCTGCATTTGAATCTACATTTAACCATGTGAATGTGCAGAGGTTGTGTTGGAAAACCCACTGGGATTTCTGTGCTCCTTGGGACATGTAGACATAGCTAAAGATATTTCATGTGTGTTCTGAAGGCCCTGAAAGCTAATTGCAGTCAGGCAGTTGATTATGTTATCTGTAGAAGAAGGGAAAAAAACTCGGAGACTAGCACTAGATTATCTTTTCCAATATATAAAATCAAATGTGGGAATTGCCATTTCCTAGATTTTTAGATAAAACTCAGACTTTGAAATCAGCATCAAAAAAAATTTTTGATTTGGTAATAATAGCAAATGTCTACAACTTTACCAATAAGTTATCTGAAAGTTACCTATCAGTTGTTTTAAAATTCAGGTATTGCTTGCATCACTCAACATGGAACAAACTAAAGAAAACAGTTTTATGACACTGATTTCTGCTTTGCAACATAGGCATACATTTTTAATTTATCTGTACTGCCACAATTAGTTCAGATGTTTTTTCTATGACAACCTATTTATACAGGCTGGAGATCTTAACTCTACAGCCTGAACAACTTTAATTGCATTCATTTCTTTGCTAGAAGGAAACTGTTTAGTTCTATGATTTGTGGTTTGCTTACAGAAATGATTTTGGCAAACAGTCACCCCAAAACCATTGCCGGTCCCATTTTCAATAATGAGCTCCACACAAAGATGCTAGTTATGTGTCACACTAACATGTTTAATAATGAACGGATTGATACAGAATATGAAGTTTTAAATAAGATGCATTCACATGAAACATGCCTGTGAGTCATCAAAGTGGACAAGGAAGGAGAATCTTACCCGTCTTGAGGCAAGAGTTTTTAATTGGTTATCTCTTGTACCGCCCTATCTCAGAAAAGGACAAGAAAATGAAACATTGCTTATGCTATTAAGAGAAATAAACAGCCTGTGTCCTGCATAAGGGTATAAGAAAGCAAATACTGGGGAAGAAATATTTAGTCCTGGACTCCTGGATGTCCTGGGAAGAAATATTTTGGGAAGAAATATTTAGTCCTGGGCATCCTCAGGATGAAATAAGATGACGTGTTGCAAAAGTAATAGTTGTAAATAGAGGTGAAAAGTATCTACAAAAAACAGAACCTCTGGCAGCAACCTTATTAGGGGAGAAAATCAGCTGGACAAGAGAGAGACTTGTGTGACTTCATCTTAAGTCAGATGACTGTTGAGCAGTCTATCTATTGGTGTCCAAGATGCTGCCCATTTCCCAGCCTTGCACTCCCACAGGATCCCTTGGGGGAGTTCTAGTGCTTCTCTGACATATTGCTGAGCCATTTCACTTAATTGAGACTTCAGAAAGCTGTTCCTTTTTTTGTTAACCTTCCCCCTAACTGTGTAGTGAGGTAAAATGTCTATGCAAGGTCAGATGGCAGCCATATTTAGCATAAGGAAGGAGGGCAAAACTGGCTGCTAGCCACAGGAGGAGGAGGACAGGAATGTGCAGTGAAGATAGTAAGCACTTAACAGCTATCATATCAGGTCAGTAGTTTGAATACTGTTTTTCTTTTAGTTCTTTACCTCTTTGAAAAACATTTCTACTTAGTTCTATTTAGTTGATGTAGATAGGTAGTTGTATATACATAGAATCATAGAATGGTTGAGGTTGGAAGGGACCTTAAAGATCATCTAGTTCCAAGCCCTGTGCCATGGGCAGGGACACCTCCCACTAGACCAGGTTGCTCAAAGTCCCATCCAGCCTGGTCTTGAACACTTCCAGAGATGCGGCATCCACAGCTTCCTTGGGCAACCTGTTCCAGTGCCTCACCAACCTCAGAATGAAAAATTTCTTCCTGATATCTATTCTAAATCTACCCTCTACCAGTTTGAAGCCATCGCGTCTCACCCTATTACTACACGCCCTTGTAAAAATTCCCCCTCCAGCTTTCTTGTAGGTGCCCTTCAGATACTGGAGAGCTGCTGTCTCTCCCCAGAGCCTTCTCTTCTCCAGGCTGAACAACCCCAACTCTTTCAGCCTCTCCTCATAGGAGAGGTGCTCCAGCCCTCTGATCATCTTCGTGGCCCTCCTCTGGACCCGCTCCAACAGGTCCATGTCCTTCTTATGCTGGGGGCTCCAGCGCTGGACACAGTACTCCAGGTGGGATCTCACAAGAGCGGAGTAGAGGGGCAGAATCACCTCCCTCAACCTGCTGGCCACGCAATAATATATATGGTTGTACTTAATTGTTCTTGCTTATTTAAACTGGTGTGAATAAAAACTTGTATTTGCATTTACTTTAACATGATTTTAAAGGAAGTCAATAAGATTAGGATGTTACTAAACTAGAGAAGCTCATTGGGGCACTTTAACACACAATCCACCTCACCAGCACATCTTCCAAAGCATGGACATGGTAATAGAAAGTATTTGATAGAAGAGACAAAGGTGTTGTCCAAGCGATCCTTCAGAAGGCTCTTTGGCAGGTAGCAAGGTGTTGGAGATTGTATCGCTATCTGAAAACCCACTTCAGATGGGAGACTGGACTACATGATCTCCAGAGGTACCTTCCAACCAACATTTCAATGATTCTACAAAAACCTGTTTGTAGCCTTGTATGGCTCAAAGCAAAATGGAATCCTCCTCAGGCTGCTGTTACTCCAGGGTAAACATAATTTCTTGTGGAACATTTTTTCCCTTGGAGTCTTCATCTTCTGTATTTCTACAAGCCCTTTTTTCAGTACATTAATTTATTTTCTATAAATTATTAAATCATAAGAAAAATACTGTCAAAGGTATGACCTGACCAGTATGCACACTGCATCAATAAAAGATGTGCCTGGTTTTAGCAGGAGGTAGTTTGGCATTTATGTGCAATACCACAAAAACATTCCAGTCCCACTTTAATAAAGTATAGACACAAAGTGAGATCCACAAAGGTGTGACATTTGGAAAAGCCTTTATTCTCAGATTAAAAATGTATTTTTCATTATGCTTCTTTCAGCTCACTTATAAGTAAGACCAGTGATTATTTCAAGGCCAATGCCCCAAACATATTTCAGGGTGTATTTTATGTCATTTAATCTCCTAAAGATATTTTAATCTCTATTTCTGCAGAAGTATTAGCTTTTACTCTTATCTTTTTCTCAATAAAACTACCAGGATGCATGAAACTAAGGTGAAGGAAATGGAAATGGATATTGCTAAAAAAACCCAAAGCATTACTGACCTTAAACGGCTGCTTCAGGAAGCAACAGAACGTGAACACAATGCTGACAGAAACTTACAAGAGCTTAAAGAACAAGTGAGTAAAATTCAGCCAGATGACTCTGAGAATAGATTGCTTAATATTAATTGATTTCTTTCTAATGTCTATACTGGCAGAGTACACTTTAATTTATCTAGTCTATGCTTTTATAGGTTTTTTCAGTGCTAGTTGCCGTAATTGTACATTTACGTGTTTTAGCCAATTAATGAGGTTTACCACATATTATCAATACATATTCTCGACTTGCAGTCTTAGGGGAAAATTAGGGTTTTTTCTACTGTATTCTTCTGCAGGTTTTTTTTAATTATAGTTTCATTGATCACATGAAAGCCTGTAGGTACAGATCCTTCAAATGGTCTTAAAATCTTGTTCCGCAAAGTGAGTTTGCCACAGGGACCTCCCTCTTCTGTCCAGGTCTTTTTTAGGGGTTGACTTTGCCACCCTGAGGGAGATCTTCATGCCTATTTCCAGTGTGGCCTCTTACATGCAGTCCTTAGTAAGTCTTACAAATATTATCTGACACATGAAGCGTTGATGAATTTTAAACTCAGGTACCTTTGAGAAGATGTATCAAATTTTGGCCTTTTGGTACTCCAGAGATATAGCCCTAGGACTATCCACCTAGATTAGCTTCCATCTTCTTATTTACTGGTATGGGCATCGTTTTCTTCCCCAGACATCGTGTACTGGCCATTCTCAGTGTAAGGTACCAAATACACCACTTTCAGTATAGGAAGTCATATATATTATGTAAGCAAGTAAATGTGTTCAATAAATAGAACTTGGAATTGAGTCCTATAAAACAATTATTTTGTTAATTTTTGCTGTTTTCCCTTTTCTAAAGTCAGCGTTATTAACATGAAGTGTACACAAGCAGCCAAATTTAACACAGAGATAAAATTCTTTCATTATGTGATATTACTCTGGAGCGACGCACTTCCCAGTTTCTTTCATGTCTCAGATACTGAAGAAGTGACGTAGTCACGGTTAACTACATTTCAAAGAAACAGAGATTGGTTGTTAAAAAAACGCAAATCCTTACCATTTTAGGTAGTAGTAGAACAAAAGCCTGTCATTAACAGTAGCCTTATTAGAGTTCATAAATTGTCACTGCATTCAAAAACTATATAGTCTCATATTTACAACACTAATTTTTTGCTCCTGCATCTTCTAGTGCAAGGCACGTCCAGAGGCTAACTCCCTCTCTGGTGATGGACCTATTCTAACTTACAACTCCAGGTCATTTCTAGTCAACATACACTCATTTGGGTTTTCATTGCAAAATCACAGGCTGTTCATATGTTTAATAAGGAACCTGGACACCTAGGTTTGCAAATAAGCAAGTCAGTATTATTTTTAAAGCACTTAAATATCACTTCCTTAAGCATATGTATAAAATATGCTAATATAGCTACTTATCTAACTTCCTTTGTAAATGTAACTTTTGAATACTTTTTTCTTCACCCTTCATGAAATGTGTAGCAATGATTTACACTAACTTTAAAAAGGCTGTAGATAATTACCTTTGTGGAAACTGTCAGTAGATGAACACTTGGGGTTTTTTTCTCTGTGATAACCTAATACTTGGTGACATCCTTTGTATTACTTTCATTCATTTTTTAATCCTGTATCAATGAGAACTCCATCTAACCTGCATTATCCATGGATACTGTTTTCAAGAGTAAAACTTTCTTAATTTTTCTTTTAAGCTTGAGCTTCTCAAACACATTCCTGAAGGCGCAAGGACAGAGCAAAGTCTCATCAGGGAGATTCAGCTTTTAAGGTAACGTACTTATAAATAACTAAATAAATACCTCAGCCAATATACATGAATAAGAATGATCAGGAAATGGGCATTGTGATTTTTAGTTACATATTTCATATTCTGAAATATTTTAATATTTTTTTAATTATTCTAAATTTATTTTATATTCCAGATTAACTAATAATCGATTAGAGAAAGAAAAAGCAGAACTAGCTCACCAGGTGGAGGATTACAAGCACCCTATACACACACACACAAGTGAAGGTCCTGCAGCTGGTAATCATTTTCAATACCTAAAATAAAGATCTTCCTGTATTTTGGCCCTAAAATTATTTTTATTTAATATGTGTGTGCAAAATGGTAATATATCTACAGAATTATTTGAAGTATATTAATGCTACAGTAGTGCAAACTGGAGCAGATGAAGGTCTTGGATTTTTGAGTACTTATACAAGCTTTTTAAAGAGAAGCGTTAGTAAAAATCTCCGTAATACATTATCAAGAAACTCTAATCTTCGTAGGATTTCCATTTCCAAGAAGATGTGTAGCTCATGCCACCATTTGTTTTATAAACCTCAAAAGACGGCTTGTAAGATGTCAGTCATTCATTGAAAGCCTCATGCCCACCCCTTTTGCCTTCGGTTCCAAGCTGCCAGAAAAATGAGTGTCTATTTCCAGATACCAGCTCTGTGAATGATTTAAGACTTAGCAGGCATCGGTCCCATGGGACAAGCAGAGCACTATGGAGCAGCGGACTGCCATATGACTGGGAGAAAAAATAAAAATTAACCTTCTTGGAATTATGAATATAATTCAGAAGATCCTTATATGTTATTTCCAAGTTTCCTGCTTTTAATTCAGAGAAACGGTACATGTCATATTTCTCAGAAGTAACAGACTAACGGACTGGCCATTGGAGTATTGTGTTATTTTACAGGAACTAACCCACCGCCTAATTTGTATAAGAACTAAAGAAAAGCCCAGATGACTTGAATTTTTGGTGGTTGTTGATCCCAATTGGGTTTGCACACTTTAACTGTTTCAGCTTTCAGGAGATGCAGAATTACTCTAATGTTAAAGATTATTCATGCCACTGATTTTCATTACCTTAAATTTTATAACAAATTATCATTATTTTTGCAGGACATAATGAAACTGTAGAGAAGGATAAAAATGACAAATTAATGACAGAAGTAGCTGATCTCCGGACACAGCTGAAAGCCTCAGAGTTGGAAAAACAGCAATTATTGGTGAGTTGCAAGGACCATCCTAGGCAAGATAATGAGAAAAATTGCAGTTAGCTAGAAAGAGCTATTTAATAGCTGAACTAATATTTTATGACAAAGTCAATTTCCAGACATTATGTTTATGAAGCCTATTCTGTTGTTAATGAATGTGCTGTTCACGGGTAGACTTCTGTGTCTCTAGAGAACGTGCTTATTCTCTCATCATTTAGCCTCTTAGGAAATACATGTCAAAACCAGCTTTTTTTGCCTTTTTCTTAAGTTCTGAATAAAGGTGGTACTCCTTCATTCTTTTTAATAGGAAGAAACGAATAAGCTGAGAAGAGAACTAGAAAACTTTGACCCTTCCTTTTTTGAAGAAATTGAGGATCTGAAATATAACTACAATGAAGAAGTAAAAAAAAATATTATCTTAGAAGAGAGATTAAAGCAGCTTTCAGAAGAGTTTGGCATTCAAGTGGATAGTCCAGGCAACGTTTCTGTCAATTAGGCTAGTGTTTCGTGTCCTCAGCAACGATACAGAAAATAAATTCCAGGGTAGTTACATAATACTGATTTATTTGTCTGTTTTTATCTTGGAATGATACAAGTCTATTAAAGTTACAATAGTTTGGCACATACCTAAGAGAGCAGAATTGGATTAGTCAACAGATTATGGTCAGCATTTATATACAACAGTCAAAATAAAAGTGATTTTTACCTCTCCCAACTCCTTTGCAATATTATATTTTAATTCAGAACAGTAATTTGGGTTATACACGGGTGTCAGGTGAAGTTGAAACCTTGGATTTATCCTAAAAGTTGAGAAACTCTTAAAATGTGCTAAGTATGCTAAATTCCAGATTGGTAAGAGTATGTAATTTGTTCTTGCTGTTTTGTGCTATCATACTTCTTAACTATGGACTCAGGGTCAGTGCTGGATGTCTGTTCTTACATCCTTGGTTATTTTTACCTCAATTTTAGAAAATCCAAGAAGAATTGAAAATAAACTTATAGTATTTCAGCCAAACTAATAGTATTTTTATAGATAAATTATTTTTCATTTTGTATATTTTACATAGCTGGATGTATACTTTTATAGCACAGATAAAATAAAGCCAACTCAAATGATCATGCATTCTCACCTTTATTATTTATATGCCATCTTACTTAATATATGCTTGATGAAGTTTCCTAATTGACAGCCAGTCTGAAAATGGGTATTATTAAGCCAAGTAATGTCTCTCTCATTACTAAGGATGTCCAAAATAGAACTAGTATACTTTCTATTATATACTCTTTTTGTCCTGAAATAGTGGAAGTACCTGTAGGATGTAGCTTAATTAGGTTTTCAAGTAATAGGATAATGCTGCAGCTTACCAGTTAAATAATACAGTAAAAAGTTTTCCACCCAGAAAAAAGATGTTACAACTAAAAAAAACCCAAAATTTATCAAATTTCAGAACTAATTCTGGTCCCACCTGAAATATGTCCCTTACTGTTAAAAAACAACTAGATCCTAGATCTGAATCCTACATATAATAGTGTCATAATAATTATATTTACAGGAGTGCAACCTATGGAACTTTTACAGTTGATTGCATTCATTAGCTAAGCTATTAGTACCAGCCAGTGTTAGACAACAATTATAACAGTTTCCAGAAATGGGTTGAAAAGTTAAGGATTTTTCAGAATTGAAAATAAACATTCTGAAAGCTAGATCTCTTCTCTGGATGTCAGATCTCTCGTTATATGAAATTAGTCGTTTAGGAAAAACTTAAAATCATACAGTACCTAGGCTGCTGCCTAAGCTAGAAGATTATTTGTAAAGAGTTCTGTAGTAGACACAAGTAAGAGGAATGCAGCACATACGACAATTAACTTCAGAGAAAAATCATCTCAAGCATCAAACTTGATATCTTTGAGTCTGTCAAATCTTTGACCATCCAAGTTGGAAAACTGGTGAAACAAACTCTTTGGTTCAAAGTCACAGTCATATTTAGTTCTATTAAAAGAAATTACAACAGGCTGAGAATTCAGGTATGTCTCTGCAAGTGGCCAGCGTAAACCAAGATGATGGCGATGGAGCTAAAATAAAAAGAAATAAGATCAGTTTAGAGATTTTTGATCTAGTAGCCAGCAGTTCCCAACGTAGGGTGCGTGGGTGTGTGAGCTTTAATTCTAGGATCCTCTGCATTAGGGCACTTATAACCAGTCATCAGTTATCTGAGTAACATGAGTAACAACGAAGCACAAAAGGCAAACTAGAACTAAGATGTGCTTCACAGCTTCAGAAATAATATAAGCTTGCTAATTAATCAAAAATCACATTCTTATTAACGATACTTGTTCTATAAATCAACATTACAAGAAATTAATTTTCTAAATAAAAGAATTAAGCTTTAAAATGTTGAGTGATTCCTATAAAGACAGGCAAAAAAAAAGTTATTTTACATTCTCAATTATTTTAAGTTATTAGCATAATGTAGATAACGAAGAAGTTTAATATGTTGACATTGTAGTGATTCACTGGCTTGACTAATTCTTCCGTCACCTGATTTGCTAGGAGAACATTTACTACTAAAGAATTCGGAAAACAAGACAAAAAGTGAGTACCTCATAATACTTCACATATCATGAATGATTATAGTGCTTTCCACATGTCCATCTATATTACTTACCTTGATTAAACACCCATCATGGCAGTGCCACACAATTCCTTCAACTTTACCCTCACTGCAGCCTTCAAACCAAGACAGTATGTCATCATGTTTCAAAGCAGGTGGATTCTTTATTTCAAATGCTCCATGTGGTACAAGAAGATGTACAGGCTGCTTTTTGCTTCCTAGTCCTGTGTGAACAGAAACAAAAAACTTCCTGCTAGTTACGTGTGGTAACTTAAGATTTTCCTCATTTTTGTTATTATGGCTACCTTAAAAGCACTATAAAGGTAGACTTCTATTAGATACTACAACATTGTCCTGCCTTTAAGACAACAGTTAAATATACTTTTAAGTATCAAATGCAGCTGTCTCCTCCTCTTCTAACTTTTTATATAAATAAAATAAACCTGACAAAGATTTAGACATTTGTCTGCTTTGTCCTTGTGGTCACCTCCTCAGTAACCATAAAGCTACTAGCTAAATTCTTCATGCTTCAGATCACAATCCATAGCACAAACATCTTAATTCCTGAAAACGTGGCATATTTTCTTATGAATACAGATTGACACTTAAACCAGGCTGTTAACAAACACACTGCCTCTTCACTGACTGTTCAACATAAATCTTCATCTAAGAATACAGTTATTAGAATTTTTTGTTGCAGTTCCTTTACGTTCCGAGAAAATGCTTAGACCAAGTGCTACTATTTTTCCTATCCATCTTGCAAGTTATCCCAGCAAAGCTCAGAAGTTAGAACTCCCTTGTGTTCATACCCAATTGTTTTTGTTATAAGGCTTTTAAAGGGAGAAGCAACAACCAAAATTTAGCTTAAATTACATTTCCTTAAAAAAAATGCATAATATTTCATAATCTTAAAATTGCAACTTTTGACTAACTCTAGGGACTCAAAAAACGTGGCTGAATAAAATTTTCTACTTTAATGGACTTAACAGCATCAGAAGAGCAAGTTAAAAAAAAAGTCAAGAAAAGGCACCAACAAACAATCTTAAAAAATATTTTAATATTTTAATAGTAATATTTAAAACAATTTTCCAGTCATAATATTTTTTGAAAGACTGAAGCAAAGCATTTTTATAGTAACACCTAAAGAACTTGCGGGTGGAAGGAGGTTTAATAGTCTCATGACAACTCAGCTTTCCGAGGTGAGTATTTTTGGGTGATCTTTGAGCTAGCCCTTTCTTTCCTTTCTAAAAATGTTACGTTGCTACCTTTGTATAAGCTTTAAAAAAAGTTCTAAGAAAATGCATAGTTTTCACTCAAAAATAGCACTAAATAAAATATATTTAAGAACAGACCGTAAAAACTTACCATATGGATTTGCATTAATATTAGTCCCAATAAGCTCCAACGTTTGTTCTAAAATTTCTGATAATGGCACCGGACTGATTTCCAGAAGCCCTGGGTCAGCATGGTGTTTCAACACCAGTGCTATTTCAGCCTCATAATTTACAACAGATGAGTGCCAGCAATACTGCTTACTATTTTTCTCCACAGGCACCCAACCTATGAGAAAACATTGCATTTTACCAAAGGAAATATCTGAAGTTATCAAATTACTATTAGAACTGTACGTGCATTAAAAAAAACCCACAGTTAACTACAAAAAGAAAAAGTAACAAGAAAACCTATGTTGTATCTCAGAGAAATGTCAGAGGAACGCAAACGTGACAACTATGCCTTCAGCTGAAGCCCTCTTAGTCTGTACAGCAAACTGCAATTATTTTCAGTGGATCAGAAGAACAAAGCCTTTCTAGATAGCGAATACATGACATTCCAATTGTTTTCTGAGTATGTTAACTACTACTTTTAACTCTGGAACTAATTCTAATTCACTTTAAAAATGGATTCCCCCCCCCCATTTTACCTGTGCTGCGTCATAGGTACCTGGCATATGTCCGTTTTCATCGGGCAAAGGATTGCCATTAGAGAACTCTATGTCCTTTGCTGGAATCCAGGTATCGGGAACAGGCTTGAAATCCTCTTCAACATTCCAAACAAATTCTAGACATACAAATTTGACATTTAGTTTTTGGCAAACTGCTAGCCAATTTTACATTTTGATTGTCTTTCAATGCAAGTATTAAAATACCACTGATCTAAACCTTGTTTTACAGACAGTCCCAGTTACTTTGTACAAGCACCAACATCTGGCACACTCAAGCACTCTACAATTAGGAAGGGTTTAAAGAAGCACAGTAGCCTTTAAGTATTTTAAAAGTTCAAAACTAACAGATTAAAAAATAGCTACCTAAATAGCCAGCATTATACTTAAACTAAAACAAGAAAAGTAGAATAGCATAGAAGAGATATTTCAGTTGGAAGGGACCTACAAGGATCATCGAGTCCAACTGCCTGACCACTTCAGGGCTGACCAAATTAAAGCATGTTGTTAAGGGCATCGTCCAAATGCTTCTTGAACACTGACACGCTTGGGGCATCAACTACCTTTTAGGAAGCCTGTTCCAGTGTTTGACCACTCTCTCAGTAAAGGAATGCTTCTTAATGTCCAGTCTAAACCTCCTCTGGTGCAGATTTGATCCATTCCCACATGTCCTATCACTGCGTACCAGGGAGAAGGGATCAGCATCTCCCTCTCCACTTCCTCTCCTCAAGAAGCTTTAAAGAACAATGAGGTCACCCCTCAGCCTCCTTTTCTCCAAACTAGACAAGCCCAAAGTCCTTAGCTGCTCCTCATAGGGCATTCCTTCCAGCCCTTTCACCAGCTTTGTTGCCCTCCTCTGGACGCATTCAAGGATCTTCACATCGTTCTTCAATTGTGGGGCCCAGAACTGCACACAGTACTCACAGTGAGGTCACACCAACACTGAATACAATGGGACAATCACCTCTTTTGACTGTCTGGTTATACTGGGTTTGAAGCACCCTGGCATGCAGTTTGCCCTCTGGGCTGCCAGGGCACACTGCTGGCTCATAATGACCCCGCTGTCGATGAGCACCCACAGATCCTATTCAGCAGGGATGCTCTCCAGCCACTCCTCTCCTGATTTATACTAGTGTCTGGCATTGCCCTAGGTGCAGAATCTGGCATTACAACTTGTTGAATTTCATCCCATTGATCATAGCCCAGTTCTCCAATCTATCTAGATCCCTCTGCAAGGCCTCTTGTCCCTCTAGCAAATCCAAGGCACCTCCCAGTTTGGTCTTGCTAATGGACCATTCAACTCCTGCATCCAGATTGTTTATAAATATATTGAACAGAACTGGCCCTAGAATTGAACCATGAGGAACACCGCTGGTGACCAGTCACCGGCCAGATGTAGTCCCATTCACCACAAACCTTTGAGCTCTGCCCTTCAGCCAGTTCTTCACCCAGCGCACCGTGAACCCACTCATCCCACAGTTGGACAACTTGTCCAGAAGGATGCTGTGTGGAACAGTATCAAAAGCCTTACTAAAATCCAGAAGTACTACATCCACCACCTTCCCTTCATCTACTACGTGGATAACCTTATCATAGAAGCATATCAAATTAGTTAATTAGTTCCCTTTGTGAACCCATGTTGACTGCACTTGATGATTGCATTATTCTTTAAATGCCTTTCAGTAGTACCCAGTATAATCTCTATAATTTTTCCCAGAACTCAGGTTAAACTAAAAGTCTGTAGTTCCCTGGGTCTTCCCTCACACCCTTGTTGTACATTGGAATAACACTGGCTAGCTTCCAGTCAGCAGGGACCTCCCCAGGCTTCCTAGATGATCGAGAAGGGTCCTCCATAACATCTGCCAGCTCCTTCAGTAATTCTGGGATGAATCCCATCAGGGCCCATGGACTTGTGAATATTCAGCTGATACAGCTGGTCCCTTATAATTTCAGCGTCCACAAATGGAAAGTCACTGTTCCCACACTCATGGTTGTCTGACTCAGGGGACCGGGCAGCCCAAGGTCTATCAGTATTATTACAGACTGAGGTAAAAAACGCATTCAATGCCTCCACTTTTTCTTCATTCCTATTAGGCAGATGACCATCTTCAACAAGTATCATTCCAATGTTTTCTAGACCTCACATATTCAAAAAACGCCTTCTTGTTATCTGAAAAACCATTGGTCAGTTTCAACTCTAATTGAGCTTAGGCTTTTCATGTCTTCTCCCTGCATATAGGAACCACGGCTCTGTAATCTTCTTGTGAAGCCTGACCTTGCTTCCGAAGATCATACAATTTCTTTTTCCTCTTGAGCTCCACGAGGAGTCCCCTGTTCAGCCAAGCTGGTCTTCTGCTCTGCTTGCTTGACAGGACACAGTGGAATTGCCTGCTCCTGTGCTTCTAAGAGGTGGTTCTTAAAGACTGCCCAGCACTCATGGACTCCTAAACCCTCAAAAGTAGATTCTCAGGGTAGTCTGCTAAACAGCTTACTGCATAGCTTAAAGTTTGCTCTCCTGAACTCCAGGGTAGCAACTCTGCTGTCCTTTTTTCTTATTACACTAAAAATTTTAAACTCAAACATTTCATGATCACTGTGGCCAAGGCAGCCACCTACCATCACATCCCCCAGGAGTCCTTCTCTATTCACAAACAGCAAGTCTAGGAGGGCATCTTTCCTAGTTGGCTCACTGAGTACCTGTGACAAGAAGTTATCTCCTACAAACTTCAAGAATTACCAAGACCTGCTCATCACAGCAGTATGATATTCCCAGTTATGTCTGGGAAGTTGAAATCTCCCATAAGGTCAAGGGCTACCGATCCAGAAATTTCTCCTAATTGCCTATGGAATAATTCATCAGTGCTTACATCCTGGCTGAGCGATCAGTAGCAGACAGCCACTGCAACATCTCCTTTGTTTTCCATTTGCCTAATCCTCAACCACATCATCACTACCTGTACGAGCTGTGCAGCCAAACCTCTCCCTTACATATAGTGTGACACCTCCACCTCAGCTGCTGTGCCTATCCCTCCTGAACAGCCTGCAGGTCTCCATCCCAACATTCCAATCATAGGACTCATTCCACTAAGTCTCACTAATACCAATTATATCTTAGCTCTGGGAGCTGACCAACACTTCCAGTTCATCCCGCTTATTTCTCATACTGCATGTGTTTGGTGTAAAAGCATTTCAGATACGCTCCCGAGCCTTCCATGCTCCCAGGAACAGTGTAAACATTCCCACTAGCATTCCCACCGTTCGTCAACGGCATGCCAACCCTTAGCTTACCTCCTGCAACCCTGTTGGCATCCCTCTCCCCCATCGATTCTAGTTTAAAGCTCTCTCGAAGTAAAGTTAAGAGTGACATGAAAAAAACTGAAGCAGAATCACTGACATTTCCTGTGTCAGACTAGAAGTGTTTTTCCAACTGGATAACTTACATCGCTAAAAAAAAAAAAAAAAAAAAAAAAAAGAGAGAAATCTTCACTAACCTTTGCAATCTTCCAGTGAATACAAGAATCGTTTAAACCTTTTTTCAGCTTGTTTGTTGGGTTTTCGATCCAGCCTTGCCCATAGATACGGTTGACCTAGAGTTGCCAGAATGATAAACCCAGCAGTTTACTGAGGTAACCATACCCTGCAGAGTATTGCAATCAACTCTTTAAAAAGCAAGACATGAATTCTCATTTACCACTTGAGAAATTTTCTAGCCAAAGACACTATTCAAATTCATAAATTAATTACTGTATATGAATCTAAAAATCTATTTGTAGAATCTTGCCTGGTTCAATACAAAGTTTACTCAAAATTTCAGGTAAAGACAAGAACCCCAGTGATGCAATGAACCACAGTCTTCTCATCTCCTCCCAACCTCCACACTTCTTTTAATACTTCTCACGGAAATTAGACATCCTTTACTACAAAAAAATCTACTTTGCAAGGAAGATTTACTAATAAGAATTATTAGAACGAAAATACTTCCTTGATTGGCATGTTCACTTAAACCATATTTCATGTATGTATGAGAGTAAAATCTAACAACTTAATAAACACCTCCTATGTTTACAGTAACTATTACTTTGAGGTCGGGATGTTTAATGACAGTTGAATTTCACAACAGCTGTAATCCAATTAATCATACAAAAAAAAGTGAGAACTACGTAACACAAGGGTTCTAGTCAGCATGAGAAATCGGCATATGGATCTTCCTTATTACCTTTATAGGTAGTTACGTAACAGCAGGTTCCATCCACCTTTTCAGTAGGAATTGCATTGTATATGTCTGCCTCTAACGCCTTTCCAGTTATAGTTTCAGTGGCCAAAACTTTAAATGGCTGAAAAGAAGACAGGCATTTTAAAACCTCGTCATGTTGATGTTACTGCCTTGGTTCTCATGTGCCTTCTTGCTCCTTACAGCTGGACTCTCTAACTCCAGGATTACACATTATATTGCTGATTTCTAAAACTATCTAAATACACCAATGTTTCTTCAAGACATAACAGTTTGGAAAGTGCTCTGAGGAAGAAGAACAAAGGCAATCAAATTGCAAACTCTCTCCCTCTTTTCCATTCTCGATTAGGATTTAGAGACAACTTTGCCTTCCACTTTACATACTGCATATCAACTAGAAGGGTTCCAGTCCAACACTGTGGAATTTTGAGATGTGCCTTCCTGTATTACGATAGCAACAGAAACTCATCATGACTAGCTGCTCCGAGCTTGCAGTTTGGAGCTGAAAGTCAATAGCACCATGTTAGTGCACAGACCAGTGGAACACAAGGTGGCAAAAGCATCCTGGTGTTACATACTTAGTATGAGTGCTGTCAACTAAACCCTTTTCCGCTTAAAAAGCACAAAGAAATCAGTGACCTGGGGGTTTGAAACATATCCAGTCACAACTAGTCCAGACTTCTAGGAGGACTTCTGTAACAGTTTCACTGCAAACATGCAATCAGTTGTGTCTGGAATCAAATATTTTCCTGCATCATCACCACCCTCCCTCCTCTCTTCCCAGTCAACTTTGGCTTGCGAGCTGGTCACTGTCTCCTTCTGCTAGCAAAACACAAAGTCAGTCCTTGCCTTGCAAAAGTCTCAAAACGGAATTGGGAATTCATAAAAGGAGAACCTTCTACATGCTTTCATTACATTATATGGCTGATTTACATTTCAGTAATCAGATTTGTAATCGTATCATATAGCATATATGAAGATTTTATAAAGATTATATGAAAAAGAAAATTTTCAGGGTAGTGAGAAAACATACCAGTGGGTTTTCCCACCACCACCCCTCTTCTTCCCTAGCAGTCATAAGCCCCTGAATTATCCTTGCCTGCACTCTGAAAAAAACCAAAAAAAATTAAAATAGCGTGTATATACTGGTTCCAGATCTAGTCCCTGACAGCTTTTTGTACATGAAGGCACAATAATTTAGGGAGTGTCACTGTTTAAGCCCAGACAGCAACTAAGCACCACACCATCCCTGCATTACCAACATTGCTTTCAGCACAAAGCCAAAACACAGCCCCACACCAGCGACTGGGGAGACAATTAACTCCATCCAGGCCAGAACCAGCACCGGCAGGTACCCTCACATGACTTCGTACCAACTCAGTCCGTACTGAGAGTTGAATAATTATACTACTGACATTTTGGCAATCATTTCAGCTCTTCCGTCCAGAAGACTTTCTCACCCACGGGAGAAAGTCACCCAGGTGGATTCAAGTTCACTATGCAGCCGACAGACAGCAGTAGGTGCTGCTACTAAAATCAGGAAACACAAGCTGGAGGTCTCCAGCTGGACAGGGGAATGCCACCCCAACCTGCCCCGACACTGCCTTTTTCATCTAAGGAAGAAATAACTAGCGTCGGGCTCCATTACTTTCACTTTGGTAAGCATTCCACGTCTTACAGCCTCAAATGAATTCTTCCCTCATAAGCCTGATATTCCTTTCACCACAAAAAAGGAGAAAAGAATAAAAAAGGAACAAAAATGAAGCAAGCTTATTTTTCCCCCGCAAGGCTCACAGGCCAGGACGGCAGGGTGGTTTTACAGGAGCTCCCAGTGCAGTCACGTTGGAGTGACCTCATTCCCTGCCAGCACTGTTCCCGACACTCAGAAAAATCAAACACAACGTCAGGGTGAACACCTGGACGCAGCTGCCAGGAAAAGAGCGGGACAGAGCTGACACGGCACCCAAACGACCCCTCTTTCCCGCACTGAAGGGGGGAGCCTCATGCAAACCCCTACCGTGCATTCCGCTCAAGGTCTGCAGCGAAACCTCTCGACACTCGGGTCTCCGCCTCCCCGCAGCGGGTCACACACGCTCCCTCCTGCCGCTACTGTCGCCTCTCCCCCCCGCTCCGCTCCGCCACCCGCGGCCCAGAGACCCCCTGCGCCCGGCCCCCGCCCCCCCGCCGGGACTTCCGCCCCCCCCGCCCCC
>VUYV01000042.1:0-24777 GCA_008711295.1 Anarhynchus alexandrinus
TTTTTTTTTTTTTTCTAGATAGGTACCTCAGTGCTTTCCATAAAAATATAGCTCTGATTTTTGTCCTAGTGTTACAATGGATAAGCAGACTACGCCAATTTGCTAAGAGCTACTTTGTTGAAGTGTTTACATCCATTATGCTTAGTCATACAGAGCTGGAGCTGCAAGAAGACTCGGCAATCGCATCAGTGAACACTACAGCACCTGAGCATTGTTGCTTAGGGAATTCCCAAAGCCTGGAGTTATGCATCCAGGTTCTCTAGGCAATACCTGAGGAGAGACAAGCAGCTTAAAGATAAATCTATGCTGCAGTTATTTGTATGACTGCAACTTACGTAAACAGGCAGAAGTTAGCTTTAGAGTAGCTTTGGTACAGACAAGAGTGTTGCCATTGCAACATAGAAGTCAGAGGCTGCTTCTGCATTTTGCATTAGAAAACTATTGGATAAAAGGAATAAATAATGTTATGACAACATATCAGAACCAAAACTTCCCTGTCCAAGTGACCTTATTTCTGGGTCATAGAATCATGCTCCCTTTTGCTTATTCACTCACTGTCTGCCCCTTGAAATTTGCTTTCTGCTGTAGTAGCATATATGGTGAACAGAAGGGTGGTGACCTTTCCTCTATAGCTTGCCACCAGGCACTCTGCACAGGGGCAAGAGAGATGTGGGTCAGTTCCCTTCATGCAGAGATTTTTCACTTCCTTGACAAACACTGTAACAACTAAGCAATTGAATAAATTGCATATAAAAGGTGAATGCCTGCTGGACGACTCTAGATATATTTCAGAAAAAAAAAAGATGAGCCTGATTTTGGATAACTTGTACAGCCAAATGACTGAAGTTGACAGTAAAGCACCTAAGTCAGGTGAGAAGAGAGCTAATAGTTTTTTCTCTTACTTTTAAAGGTACAGCTGTCTTTCATCATTGATTATATTAAGATTTAAGTCATTAAAGAAAGCTTTGATATATTTTTTTTTTAAAAAAATAAATTATTTTGTAATGTGAATGTTTTAGGAAAGGGAAAGTCTTCATTATAAAAAGCTCTTCATGATCTGCTATGAGTTAGCTTAATCTAACCCTGTTGAGTGTTCTGGGTGTTATAAATTCCTCTGTCACATTGCCAAATTGGATTTAAGAATTCTACTTATAAGAAAATATTATGGATATGAAATGACTAAAAAGTAGGAATGGCAAATATCAACCTACTTACATGCTGGCATGGATCTGGCCCTATCTTCCTTCTCTGAATCTAGGCCACTGGAAAGGAAAAATTGTAGTACAGTTTCAACAGCCAGACAAGGGGGTAAAGAGCATGTGCATCACATCTCATATTAGTCATGTTTCAGTTCTCCAGACAAGAATAACAGAAGCCTCAGGACACTGCTTATGCTCTTTGTGCAAGGGTTCATGCCACTGTGTGCAGGCTGTTGTAGGAGCATAATCTTGCAAAGGCTGAAGTAGTTAGCTGGCTTGTCGAGGGGTAACTTCCTCGCAGAACAAATGGGAGCAGACGTTGACAATTTGCATCTTGCAGTACACAGCAGTCTGCTGCCCCATGTCCAGGGCAAAGCTACAGTCAAGCCTAAGGCAAACAGCAATTCCAAGTTAGGGATGTTCTTTATAGTTCTGACAGGCAAGATAGAATAGAGTTAAGGTCATTGACAGATAGCCCAGTTAAGAAAGAAAGTAACTTTCAAGGTCTATAAGAAACATAAGTTCTTTCTTAAGGTCACTTTGTAAAATCTGGCCAAGATGTTCATTGTTTATTCACTCAAGGGTACAAAAGTGATCATGAAGCAGTGTTGTGGATGTATTACCTGAACTACCACTAACTAATCGCTGTATATTTGGACCAGTATTGGAAGAAAATGTTGAACAGTATGACCTATATCAAAATCCATTTTGTTCCATTTTCTGGTCTAAAAGATTATTCTTCAGAATCACATTTGAAGTCATCATTTAATTATATGCCGTGTATGCCATTATATGCCATACTGTCACGCAGACACATACAAGCTAACACAGTGTTTTGTCAATCTTCTGTAGCCGTAAGTAGTTTCAGCAACAATATCCATTGATTTTCTCCTTTACAAAATTCCTTGGCAGTTTGTTTGAACTTCTTTCCAAGGATGATCAAGCAATCCTATTTTTACTTGTATTCTAGCGTGTTCTGGTAAGAGAAAAAAATGTAATATAAAGTTAACATCATTTAAAAAAAATGTATGCAGTTTTCTCTGAAAGTTGCAGGAAAGAGAAAGTGGCATTTTTGTTTCTGTCTAATGAAATAGGTGCCTAGAAGAACAGAAGATGAAAAAATAATCTGTTAGCAAAATTGTCAGTAAAAATTTGTAAATATCATGTTACTGGTTCACGAAAAACATGGTACCCTGGTGGTATTAAGTAAAAATTAAATAATATCCTTTGTCTACTATAACAAATTTTTTGTGAATTTATCCAAGCAAATTAATATATTGACTAATGCAATGAATTAGTGTACACTGAAGAGGCGATTATCAGCTGAAGAACAAATAAAGGAAGGACATGCCCAATTAGTCAGTGATTCAGTGCAGGTGGCTACCCTTGTTTAGGTTAAGTAAGCAGTCTCCACAGGTGATGACATTTCATGAACTGTGAAAGAAACCTTAACAAAGAGATAAAGCATAAAAATCTCTCATTTTATTTGAAGGCTGAGATTCAATCTACAACTTGACAGAAAAGACGGTTCAAGCTACAACTTTAAAATGTCAAAACAGACAGCTGCTTTTAAAAATAATATTAAAAGAATAAACTCATGTTGCTGTAATTTTGGCTTGGGATGCAAAGATGCATTTTTCATACTTTATGCAATTTCACTTGCCATCTATTTCTCTTTTCTAAGAGTAGAAATCGTATGGGAACAAGCGTAAGAATCTGCATGGGGGAATCTTTTGTGTTTGGTTTCTAAATAATTTGAATACATTTGGCTAGCAGCTTTATGCAGAGCAGGTAGAAGAAAGAATCAATCATTTAGAACTTTCTCTATAAGTTCAAGTTGTTGAATAGTTTGCTACACCATGCTGACAATATTGAGTTTTCATTAAGCTTTACAGGAGACAACTCAGACAGAATTAAATCAAGTAAAGATAGGTTGACCTCCTACTGCTCACACTGGTCTTCACTTTTGTTTCCGAACAGTAGGAGAAAATCCATTGTGAGCATTTGCTTTTGCAATGGTCTGTTATATTATTTCAGCTGTGCAACTGCTATAAGAACAGATAACTTCCTTGCCAAAACCAGGATGAAAGCACTTAAAATTGTCTGTGGGAAGCCTGATGAAAATTTACAACCGCCACAACTTGGTCACATAGATTTGCATGTTTACACAACATGGAAGGTGTACTGAGCTCAAGCTTCTAAGTTTGTCAGCCAAGGATGTATTCCCAGAAAAGAATTCTACATCTCCTACGCAGTCAGGTAAACAAAAGTTTGTGTGTAAAAGTCTAAAGAAAACAATTATGATAGCAGTCATACTAGTTCTTCATTGCTTAAAGTGCTTTTCATCCAAGGGTCTTTACTTTGTTCTAGAAATCTATTAGCCTTTAAACTATATCTTTTGGAAGAAAATTGAAACTTCCTTTTGTTTAATCCCTTTATTAAAAAAGGCAAAAGTCTGAAGTGATCTTCATAATTTAGAGATTCAGATGTGATTTATTTTATTAAATCTTGTATCTCCGCTCACCTCACCTTTCCTGTCATGTCCACTTTTGAAACTCACTATGCATTTAAATTTAATAACCATGCAGAATTAGACCTGTAAAGGTCCTAGGCAATTTACCTTGCCTTCTCTCACAAAGGCTCAGAGATTGGTCCCCTGCCAATTGTTTCCCTATAGTCTCCCTAATCTTTCTAACTCTCAACTAGCCCTTACTGATATAAAGCCATACTATCCCAAGCTAGAGCTATATTGCCCTTTGATGAGCCAAATGCTTATAAAATTAAAGTTAGAATTAATTAGTTAGTTTGCTGATAACTCAATAGATTATATCAAACTACATATTATGAAGTATTAAATACGGAAATGTTGGCACATAAAGATTGGGTCTAGTGAGATGCTAGGTCAATAAGCAGAGACAATCCACTCCTTTCCCCATGCTCTAAACAGTATGGGATTATGGTACTGAATTACTTTACGGTCAGAGCCCATGTCTACTTCTCATTTGTGCAGTACAGAGAATTTTTACATGATCTGGAGAGTCCAGACAAGGTCCTTAGTCCCCATGTTGTTTCCCTGAGCTTTGCCTACAAAAAGCAGAGAGCTCACTATATAGTTGCAGCTATTTTCTTCCACTTTGCCCTTTCCATTTCTCCTTTGTCATTCCATCTTCCCTCATGCCAGAGAATTCTTTCCACAAATGCTGGCATAACTCCTTTATTCAGCATTAAAAGGTATAGCTCATCACTAAACTGAGGTGTCAGTTGCTGTACTGGCAAGCACTGAGACATCTGTCTCCTTCAATGTTGGAAAAGATGGACAAGGAGATGAAGTGTATCAGATACCATTGCCTTGGTCCAGCATTTCAGGAGACACTGAATTCATTTTTTACGCACTTACGGGAGCTACTTCTTTCTGTTCATTCCCAGTAATCCTGCTGTTTTATGGCCCTTGTCCTCTTCTTGGTTTAGAGTCAGCACAGTCAGCAAAAGTAGAGTGAACATTGGTGCCTCCAAAGCCTTTTTTGGGGGGTTTCTGACAAAAGGTGATCCAAGATTGCTAAAGCTTTACCCATTGGAAATGCAAAAGTTCTGGCCATAAGACTTTAATGGCATGGCATTACACTTAAAATAATGTCAAGCGACATAAGAAAGCACCTAGGTTCATTTGGACATCTATATGAGCTCATAATGAACTTTTCAAATTTTTCCTTCTATAAAATGTCAGCTATAATTCAGGGATTTATAATTAATGTAAGTATGATACTATTAGATATAATTCAGTAACTAGAATTACTTTCTAAATTTTTTTTTTATATAGACAAAATCAGATGAGGATTTTTTTCCTGAATCTTGGAATCACGGAATCACGGAATCAAATCTTTATAACTTTCCTCTCTCTAAGAAGAATAAAAAGAATGAAAACTTACACATACCACCAGAGATCTCTAAGAATCTCAGAGAACTAAATTATTGCATTACAGAAATCCAATGGATTAAAATTTTCCTATGATGGGCAATATAAGTCTTTTTTAACTAAAGTATGAAGTTAAATACAGAAGTAAGTCACATGCACAAGCACAGAGCAATTGATAGTTATTGCTCAAGCACTGATCTTAATTTGTTCTTGGAATTATAATGAAGGAAAGGTGGTATGTTAAATACTATGATTGACATCTCTGAAATTATTTTTCTGTCAAAAGATTTACAAAGAAGTAGACATGCTCCAGTTCATCGTGAGCAAGGAATAGTGCTGAATGCTTTTCAGATTCGATTACAAAATCAGTGAGTACAGCAAATGCAGTAGATACTGTGACAGTATAGAACTCCCACACAGAGACTACAAAAACAAATTCCTGTTTTCAGCCTAACCCTTTCTCACACAATTAGCTCTTATAATATTGGACAAAGAGACTATGCACACAAATTATCTTCTAAGGAAAGCATA
Source organism: Anarhynchus alexandrinus (assembly GCA_008711295.1). Classification (NCBI taxonomy): domain Eukaryota; kingdom Metazoa; phylum Chordata; class Aves; order Charadriiformes; family Charadriidae; genus Anarhynchus; species Anarhynchus alexandrinus. The sequence goes on from VUYV01000042.1 coordinate 5,644, forward strand.
GCTTCAGTTACCGCTTAATGTCTGCACCCCCTGCCTCCCAAAACCCAAAAAGACCATGGTAAAGCATTAGATTAAAGGATAAGTGTTTTCAATTGGGAGCAATGGTTCAATTAAAGTCAAAAGGCACTGACTGTTGCTGTGTCTGCTTTTACCAAGTTCATTTCTTCATGATTTTGGAACAGAAGTAATCTGCTCCTTAATAAATTAGTAGGTAGAAGTAACCATTGAAATATGCAGAAATAATAAAGGAATAGAAACAAAAGTAAAATTTTTCTACAGCACACAAAATGTCTCAGTCTAATGTATCCTGGAGGAAAGTATTCACAGAAAGTGCTTATAAAGCAACAGTCAAAAAAGATTAGGATAACTCCTTACAAACTAGACATAAGTTTGAATGCAATAAGGTGGCAAAACAGTTCCTGCAGAGACCTGCATAATCAGACACACTATTCTGAGATGATCCCACTATGATTCTTTTTCTAGAAGCAGCCCACAAAAAGTACATAATATAAAAACTAAGGGTCACATAAAAAGGAATTTGGATGTGTAAAGCTGATATAAACATTTCATACCTAGTATCCTTAGCATACCACATGTTATTCTCAGAGGTATTCTGTAGATACTCACTCTCAGCCATACAACATACTCCATACCATCTATCCCAGAAGACTTTACACTTTTACAGTGTTTCCAAGTCTTTTCTAGGCCTCACCTGCCTCAGAGGAACCATAAATGCATCAAAACCCAATAAAGCTATGGAAGGGTTTCTGCCCTGCTCTCACCAATATCTATCATCACTTCTTAATCCACCTAAGGGACCAGTCCTTCCTTTCCCCCTCAGCAATGATTTCACTGCTTGTATGTGCTGTAATATGCTGTCATAGGCTGCAAGCTCCTGAGAGCTCTTAAGCAGTAGGAAAGCTGTGTCCAGCAACAGTGAGGTGCTGGATAATTTATCACAAGGGTACACTAGTCACAGCACTGCACAAGCTTTTTCAAGATCACACCTGAGTAACAGAAGCCTCAGGAAAGATAAAGGGAGTGTGTCACAGGTGCTTTTATCAGGACCACATAGAATCATAGAATTGCTTATGTTGGAAGGGACCTTTAAGATCGTCGAGTCCAACCATCAACCTAACAGTGCCAAAACCACCACTAAACCACGTCCCTAAGCACCATGTTTACATGTCTTTTAAATACCTCCAGGGATGGCGACTCCACCACTTCCCTAGGCTGCCTGTTCTGATGCTTGATAACCCTTTCAGTGAAGAAATTTTTCCTAATACCCAATCTAACCCTCCCCTAGCATAGCTTGAGGCCATTTCCTCTTGTCCTATTGCTTGTTACTTGTGAGAAGACACTGACCCTTTCTACAACCTCCTTTCAGGTAGTTCACATCTCACATCTAGATATCACATCTCACTTTACATATCAGCTAGCATGGATCACTAATTTCTAGATTAGAAATAACCTTCATAGCCCTCTGCAAAGAATAGATTATTAGTTCTGGGCATGTCATTTCTGAATTCCTGTCTTGATCATTTCAGGTCATGGGAAACTTTCTGTTTTGCCTTCTAGAGATCTGACACACAACTGTCTGTGCATCAGCTACTTGTCAATCTGACCTCACAGGTGTCTTCTTGCAAGGCCATATTACCATCATCTTGTCTACCTATTGGAAACTACCACCTGTGACATACCTGTATTCATTGCAGAATTCTGGTAAAGCAGAATGTCCAACTTCACTGTGACCGTCAGCGACAGATATGTCCCCAAACAGTTTGTCCCCAGCGGATCTCAGCAGACCATTAATGTAGGCATATTCCTGCCCCAGATAAGGCCAGTAGTTATCAGTATTTTAAGGTATTCTAGGACCTTAAGTGCCAGTTCAGAAGATTCAGACATGCCAGAATCACCTACACTGAAATTATTCTTCATGCATGAATATTTGACAATTCCTGATACAAATGAACATCTTATTTCAGCCTACAAATTCAACTTCTATGGCATGAAAACATCACACTGAATTCTCAGCAATGAGAACTACCTCCACTGTCATGTTGCACACAGTTCTGTTTTGGTGTTCAAGATAGTAAAGGAACTGTCCTCAGCTCTGTCTCAGTGACCTTCACATGTGCCATTAAGTGGTTCATTATCTAAAGGAGATGTCTGTTGAATCAAGTAGGTGTCAAAAATGAGAACATAATAAGAATCACTATGCATATGCCCAAATCTGANTACCCAATCTAACCCTCCCCTAGCATAGCTTGAGGCCATTTCCTCTTGTCCTATTGCTTGTTACTTGTGAGAAGACACTGACCCTTTCTACAACCTCCTTTCAGGTAGTTCACATCTCACATCTAGATATCACATCTCACTTTACATATCAGCTAGCATGGATCACTAATTTCTAGATTAGAAATAACCTTCATAGCCCTCTGCAAAGAATAGATTATTAGTTCTGGGCATGTCATTTCTGAATTCCTGTCTTGATCATTTCAGGTCATGGGAAACTTTCTGTTTTGCCTTCTAGAGATCTGACACACAACTGTCTGTGCATCAGCTACTTGTCAATCTGACCTCACAGGTGTCTTCTTGCAAGGCCATATTACCATCATCTTGTCTACCTATTGGAAACTACCACCTGTGACATACCTGTATTCATTGCAGAATTCTGGTAAAGCAGAATGTCCAACTTCACTGTGACCGTCAGCGACAGATATGTCCCCAAACAGTTTGTCCCCAGCGGATCTCAGCAGACCATTAATGTAGGCATATTCCTGCCCCAGATAAGGCCAGTAGTTATCAGTATTTTAAGGTATTCTAGGACCTTAAGTGCCAGTTCAGAAGATTCAGACATGCCAGAATCACCTACACTGAAATTATTCTTCATGCATGAATATTTGACAATTCCTGATACAAATGAACATCTTATTTCAGCCTACAAATTCAACTTCTATGGCATGAAAACATCACACTGAATTCTCAGCAATGAGAACTACCTCCACTGTCATGTTGCACACAGTTCTGTTTTGGTGTTCAAGATAGTAAAGGAACTGTCCTCAGCTCTGTCTCAGTGACCTTCACATGTGCCATTAAGTGGTTCATTATCTAAAGGAGATGTCTGTTGAATCAAGTAGGTGTCAAAAATGAGAACATAATAAGAATCACTATGCATATGCCCAAATCTGAGCAAGAATATACAGAAAGTCCTTCCAAGCTGTTTGCAGGAAAGCCCCGAATGCAACCTCAATCTCCAGGCTGAGCAAAATATAACAGAATTTTACTTCATATAAGTAAAAATTTCACCAAGTACAATGGTTATGAACCATCCTGCTTGACCTAGAGATATCCAGCTCCTTCTCTCTCCTCTTCCTCTCCCTCCTTTCCTTCTTTAAACAATTTTCTCCAGTTTTCCTTGCTGTCTCCAACCTTTCTGTGAAGAGCAGACTTTCACTTTTGTTGTTATGACAACAGCAGAAGCCTGGCTGTACTTACTATCCCATGCCACACTTGTCTGTACCTCTCACTGAAAACATTTTTCAGATATAAGAAAATGTTCATTCCCTCTCATCTTGGCTGCCAATCATCTGGCAACAAGTCGAAAATATTCTTTACATGGAGTACCAATAACCCCCTTCTTCCTTATCAGGAAAAAAACGTATACACACGAGATTTCTCCTAACCTTTACACCCCACAAGAGTGCTTTGTCAGAACGGACACATTTGAGTCTCTACCTGTATGGCTTTGGCTGGGATGAAGTTAGCTTTCATCATAGCAGCCTGTACGGTGCTCTGCTTTGCATTTGTGGATAAAACTATGTTGGTTTATGGCTAAAACACACCAATGTTTTGGCCATTGCTGAGCAGTGCTTGCGCAGTGTCAAGGCTTTCTCTTTTTCTCACTCTGCCCCTGCCCCCATCCCCCCAGAAAAGGAGGCCAGGGGCGAGCAAGAAGATGGAGGGGTACAGTTAGGACAACTGACTTGAATGAAAGAAAGGGATATTCCATAACACATGATACCATGCTCAGCAATAAAAGCATAAGGAAAGGAGCTGGAAGGGGAAACATTGGTGGTTATGATGTTTGTCTTTGCAAGTAACTGTTACCTGTGCTGAGGACCTGCTTTCCAGCAAGTGGCTAAACATGTGCCTCTGTATAGGAAATAGCCAATAAACTCCTTATTTTGCTTTGCTTGCACACACAGCTTTGCTTCACTTATTAAACTGTCCTTACCTCAACCCACAAGTTTTCTCGTTTTTGCTCTTCTGATTCTCTCCTCCATCCCACCGTGGTGGGAGAGTCAGTAAGCAACTGTGTGGGTGCTTAGTTGCTAGCCAGGGTCAGCCCATGACATTACCACATTCATATATCCATAAATACATACACAAAAAATATTTCTCGGCCTCCCTTGCCCTATATTCATTCCTACTCAGCTTTCTTCCAGTTTTCATGTTTAAGCCATGACTTTTTGAGAGAACCATGTAGGTCACACCTGATATATATAGTAAAGCAAAGGGAGTAGTACTCTCCACACTACTACTGAAGAGAAAAAAGTAAGACAGCTACCATGCATGCTTTCATCAGCCTCTTCTATAACAAAGTCTCATTGATTTACCCTATTATTGCTTTCATCCTGTTGTAGGCATATGACTTTGGATCAGGTACCTAGAACTTGCACTTAGTTGTGAGAGGATGATAAAAAGGACTTTCTAGAAGGGAAACACTTAAGAGAACAAGATTCTATGACAAAAGCAAAATATTTTATTGCTACAAAGTTGTGCTTTTCCTCTTGAAAAGTATAGCAAACTTTGCTGGTCTCATAAAAGGCTATTAAAAAGAAATAAAATCTGAAAACTGCAGCCACAATAATTCTGTATAAGGCCAGCAGACAGTACTCAAACTTACGTATCAAAGTGGTCTCAGGTAACCTTGAAAAGTGTACCAAAGGCTAGCTGAGGAAGCTGCCTTTGGAAACTACAGAGCTTGTTTTGTTTGAAAGACCATGAGATTGGGACAGGTTAGAGAAGGAACTGCACCAACCCTGTTATTAAATTGCCTTGTTGGGCAATAGAAAAGGAGTCTACTGGAAGTCTATACCATTCACGATCCATGATAATATTTCATTTATATCTAGATATGTGGGTCACCTGAACTTGAGAAGAAATATAGCAGCTCACTTCTGAATCCGCGCACTGGACAGATTTGGGCATATGGTTCCTATCATTGTAATCGCATTGCCTCATGGTACAAGGCAGTCGTTCTTTTCCACCTTCTAAAGCTTCTGGTACTGAATATTATTAAAGAATGGATATGAAGCTAACTGAACCACAGGCCTGCTTCAGAATAGGAATTTTATATGTCAGCGCAATATGACTATTTTTTACTATTTGCAAGCAAGGAAAAGGGAGATATTATTTAGCACTCAAAGTCATTAAGATTAATAATAAGAAATAACTATTAAAAGAAAATGAAAGCTGAATATCATGGGGAAAGAGTTTGTATAACCATATACACCAGACTCCATATGTGAAGAGCTGCTGAATTCCAATAATTTCCATTAGTTTAAAACCAACATAATAAGTACACAGGGATATACTGTGGAGAATAATCCTATATCAGCAGAAGGAAATAGACAAATAAGTAATTTTGGACTGTAATTTATCTGATTTCCTCCAGCAATCTACCAAAATAAATGGCATATCTATTTCATGGCACTATGAATGTTACTTTTGTTTTGGGGCGCAAAGTTAGAACTATAAATTTCCAGGTTAAGCAGTAAAAAAATCTGCCATATCCCATACAAAAAAAAAAAATAAAATAAAAAGGGGTGAACATTTCTCAAAACAATAAAAAAGTACTCCAGGTAGAGAGGTTGCGTCTCATGCCAGAATGTTCCCAACAATGAATAAATGAACAGGCTAGTCACATACTGGGTGACATACTAAAAGCTGTGCAAGTTATTTTACATAACCTTCTTCAAAGTATTGCTGATTAAGTTAAAATTGGATTTCTGTTCAGACTGATTATCTAATATGATAGAAAAATACACAGTCCAAGAACAAATTTAGATTTCTGTGGAAAATTAAACTGTCATGTGGGGCTATCCACTGAGGCATTAAATATAACTATATAATTGTATCTGCAGATGACAACTGTGATATGACTGAACTTCAACTGATTTCCAGTGAGGACTTAAAACAAACATGTACACAAAGGACAGATACTTCCTTTGAAATATTTTGAGGGGATAATGGATTTCCACAGTACACTTTTCATAAACAATTGCTGTACTTGAAACTTCTGAAGAAGTATCACAAGTATGAAAGTCTCTGCTACTGAATTCCAAAGGTAAAGAGAGTTCTCTATATGGTCATTCTCACAAAAGAGCAAAACTGAAATGCTATAAGCCACTTGAGTAATCATCATCGAATATCACTCAGAGCATTTTGCCAATTTTTTTTTTCTTTTTTTTTCCATTAAATGAAAGATTACCAAAATATATTATTTTAAAACAATAAGCTTTGATTTCAATCCAGGTCAAAATACCTGTAAAAATAATATAGCTTTTTGAAATTAAAATATTCCTAAGGAACAGGTACACAAAATGTAGGATGATTTTTGATCAGCTCAACAATGTAGTTAAGAAATTAAACAAAAAGGAGTGACTAACAACATCTACACATTTATTTAATTACTACTTTTGTACAATTCAAAATCAATATTCTATTTATGATTTAACTGATCTTTCCAAGAAAGATTGTGACTATGGTTATGATTGACCAAAGGCATAACTCCAGATGGACACTTCACTAGCTGTCTTTATTTGAATTATTATTTTCTGGTTTTCTATTTTTAGAATAGTCTTTTCCCTGTGTATGATGATGGGACAGGCTTCAGCATAAGTTTGGTGTTCTAACTCAGGACAAAAAATGCATGTAAAGAAGTGTAGCAGTCAGAAAACAATGGTAGGTGAAAACTATGACCTTTGTTGCTCTCCTGAAATAGCCTTAACATGCAATATGAAAAGGATAACCAGAGCAGTTGGATGTTCTTTTCACTACCCAAAAGTTCCAAGGTCCCAAGGGTTTTCATATCTGAAGGACAGCTGTCAAACAAGAGCGTATAAAAATATACATGTCATCCACACCCAGCAGGGGTAGAATACCTTTTAAAAGATTTATAATCTTTATGCTTTTACCAGTGGTTAAGCAGGGGAATATTGGTCTTGTTCCACAGATAGCGTCCTTAAACATCTTTTAATGCTTTAAAAGTTGCAAGTCCCTAACAGACACATGTGCAGAGTTTATCATAAATATAAAGCTGTGTTGCTTCTATACTTTTAAGATCCCTGTCTGAAGAAAAACCTATCAGGGTGCAATGCAGTCATATACAAATTAGAACAACACCTTTAATTTGCAACAATAACAATAATGTCTGCAGTGAGCTACATGGTGGCAAGAAAATACGTGCTGGAAAACAAAACTTGTTCCAGGCGCTTACCAATTTTGCAGATTTTTTTTTTTTTGTTGCAGCTAAAGAGCCAACATTAACATCTAGCATTAACATTTTGTATAGCTTTGAGTGATTATGTAAGGCAAGAATGCAACCCTTTCTTGTCATCTAAAAGACTGTATGTACTATAAAAATAATGACTACATTTTACAATATATTGATAGTCATATTCACTTGAAATATTTGTATGCCCTGAAAATAATAGTTATTCCATCTTCATGCAGAAAAATTTTCTTTAAACTACTCACAAGAAAAGATAGATAAATACGAACCTTAGGTAAAGGTAGTAGTTTAATATAGAAGTAAGCTATCATGATTAAAAAAACAGAAAAAGATAATGTGCTTTCAACATTAATACCATAAACATACCTGATAAATCACATAAGTAAATGTTCTGGATGATGAAAATGACCGGGAAGAGTAAAGGTACAGTCATGACCCCTATCGGGGTATACTGTAGGAACACAAGGCGTACAGTAGGGCTACTATACGGTAATAGTCAAAGGAGAATCATTGAATCTGTTAACATTAAAGACCTGTGATGTGAAAGTGAGATGCCTGGAGGAAGAAAGAAGTCTCTAACTTGTAAGACACTTCAAGGGCATCTTGCTGTACCTGGAACGTTCCTTTTAGAATTGCTACCAGGGTATATAAAAGTCTTGACAAATAGAAAGCTAGCATTTCAGGCTAAAATTTAAGAGTCAATGTAAACCATAGCTTATTCTTCTGCTATAAATAAGGCAAAGTAGATATGAAAGGGAATATAATGAGCTACAATAGAGACTGATGTAATTTAAGGTAGCTCCTTTGGAATTGAACTGGATTTACATCCAATGAGGATTCTTTCTTACAAGCTGCTTCACAGACTTAAATAAAGCAATGGACAAGGCAAGCAGGTGATATAAAACATATCAGAGGAGGGCATTGCAATAGATTGATACAAAAAAGTAGTTCTATATTAAGACTTAAAAGGATGTCGAAGGCTAAGGCCCACTTGGCTATAAAACTGGCAAGGGATGTCAAGGACAATAAGAGGGGCTTCTTCGAGGACATCAGTAGTAAAAAGAAGACTAGGGAGAACGTGGGCCCGCTGCTGAATGAGGTAGGTGCCCTGGTGACAGAGGATGTAGAGAAGGTGGAGTTACTGAATGCCTTCTTTGCTTCAGTCTTTACTGCTAAGGCTGACTCTCAGGAATCCCAGACCCTAGAGGTAAGACAGTAAGCCTGGAGAAAGGAAGACTCTCCCTTGACCGAGGAGGATTGGCTAGAGATCATTTAGGCAAACTCAACACCCACAAATCCATGGGCCCTGATGGGATACACCCACAAGTGTTGAGGGAGCTGGCAGATGTTATTGTGAAGCCACTCTCCATCATCTTTGAAAGGTCATGGAGGACAAGAGAGGTGCCTGAGGACTGGAGGAAATCTAATGTCATGCCAGACTTCAAAAGGCAAGAAGGAGGACCCAGGAAACTATAGGCCAGTCAGCCTCACCTCCATCCCTGTAAAGGTGCTGGAACAGCTCATCCTGGATGTCATCTCTAAGCATGTAGAGGAAAAGAGCGTTGTGATCAGTGGTGAAGAGTCTAGTTGGAGGCCTGTAACTAGCAGTGTTCCCAAGGGGTCAGTACTGGGTCCAGTCTTGTTCAATATATTCATCAATGACCTGGATGAGGGGACAGAGTGTACCCTCAGCAAGTTTGCCGATGACATAAAAATGGGAGGAGTGCCTGACACAACAGAAGGCTGTGCTGCCGTACAGCAAGACCTAGACAGGCTAGAATGCTGGGCGGAGAGGAACCTAATGAAGTTCAGCAAGGGCAAGTGTAGGGTCCTGCACCTAGGGAGGAATAACCCCATGCACTGGTACAGGTTAGAGGTTGATCTGCTGGAAAGCAGCTCTGCAGAGAGGGACCTTGGGAGTGCTGGTGGACAACAAGTTGACCATGAGACAACAATGTGCCCTTGTGGCTGAGATAGCCAATGGTCTCCTGGGATGCATTAAAGAGAGCGTGGCCAGCAGGTTGAGGGAGGTCATCTTCCCCCTCTACTCTGCCCTGCTGAGGCCACATCTGAAGTACTGTGTCCCGTTCTGGGCTCCCCGGTTCAAGAAAAGGAACTACTGAAGAGAGTCCAGCAGAGGGCTACAAAGATGAATGGAGCACTTCTCATGAGGAAAGGCTGAGAGACCTGGGTCTGTTTAGTCTGGAGAAGAGAAGACTGAGAGAGGATCTTATCAATGCTTACAAATATCTAAAGTGTGGGTGTCAAGAGGATGGGGCCAGATTCCTTTCAGTGGTGCCCAGTGACAGGACAAGGGGCAACAGGCACAAACTGGAACACATGAAATTCTGTCTCAACATGAGGAAAAAATTCTTTACTTTGAGGGTGGCAGAGCACTGGAACAGGCTGCCCAGACATGCTGTGGAGTCTCCTTCTCTGGAGACATTCAAAACCCACCTGGATGCATTCCTGCCCAACCTGCTGTAGCTGAACCTGCTTTGGCAAGGAGGTTGGACTAGATGATCTCTGAAGGTCCCTTCCAACCTCTACCATTCCATGATTCTGTGAAATTCTGTGATGTGTTACAATTCAGTTCTGCTGACTCTTCTTTGTGGTATGACTATGGAAGGATTCCTAACTCCCATAGTTAAGAAACTGGAAATGGTCAAGTAAGCCCAGAAAGGGGGATCAAAAGAGGGACATACTGAGTGAAGGAAGCACCTATAGCCAAAGAAATCCACTTTTCAGTCATAACAAATTTTATTATGAAGTTAAAATTAATTAAGATTGGTGAGAAGGAAAGATATATGAAGAGATGTACACATTCATATTGGTTGTGATTGCTTCTGCTGATTTCCATAGGCTGCAAATCAATCCCTCGTTCTTCTAAAAAGGGAACAATTACCAAAGCTTTGGTAAATAAAATGTCTTCAGAGGAAACACATACAGATGAAAGCCTGGACCTAGTGGAGTCCTGATCTAGTTGAAGATGTCAGATCACTTTAACCCCATTGTAAAACTTTGAAAAATGTCCAAGTAAACCAAATTCTGTGTACATTTGAACTGAACACATTTGGTATGTCGACAACCTTGGATTATTAAACTGCACATATATTATTTTACAAACATTCCCAGTTGTCTCACATCTGTCCTGCATAATGGTTTACATTTAGGAGTGGGTTTGAGGAGATCATCAATGGGCAAGGCTTTAGATAATCTCTAATGTGTTACAAGAACATGTAAAACAGGAGTTGGGCAAACTATGACCTCAATGATAAGCAATTATTAATGTTTGAACTATTTATCAACTCTAATATTTTTACTAATTCATCAGTGGTTTTGGAGCACCAGGTCTGTTTTAAACCAAAAAAGGTTTTACTATGAGGCAGTTCAGACTTTGCCATTAGGTACATGCCAAAAATTTAGAATTAAGGCAATGCTCTTAGTGCTTTCAAAACCTTTGGGCAAAAAAGGGAACATAGTCAATACAATGAGCCAAGAAGTTATTATTAATTCAGATAATATTTTAGCAATCCTGACTACCTGATTAATATAGAAATGCCTTGTCACTAAGGCAATTAAAATTGTTGAACATAAACTCTCTACTCCTGGTGGTGCTTGCCTTTCCAATATCCCTCTGGGTCCTAGTGTCAGTGGTACCAGTCTTTTTCAAGAAGCAAGCTTGTCAGCATCCTGGGTTCCTCAATAAAAGGAAAATGCTATTCAAGGTAGGATTTATTACTCCTTGGTCTTGGGTAGCTTGAGTTTATGTTGGTTATCAGAAACTTCTTCCTTCTCACTGCAGAAAGGCCCATCAGCCGATTTTCCAGAGTCAACTGAAAAAGCAGTTGTGTTTGGGGATTTTTTTACACAGTGACTCCCTCAGTTTGCCAGAACATTCCTGTATACAACCACCTCAGGCAGGTGAGGCAATAACAAGTGCTAAACTGAATTTATAGTTCAGACCAAGGTGAGCCCAGGTAGGTCCTCAGACCCTGCAGCATCAGGTCAATTCAAGATCTGAGGTCTTTTATGAGTAATGATAAAATTATATTTAGTGATTTACACTCTTCCTATCATGGCTTAAATCTGGCATAAAAAGAGAAACATTTTTTAAGAAAAATTGGCCACTTCTACCAGACTGGTGAATACGTTCAGTCAAGATGCAGCTTTTCCTTTTGGGAAATATGGTAAGCTATGTTCAAGAAGAGTATGAGTCTTGAACCTATTCTCTGGCCTGGTTCCCTTATTCTACTACTTTAAAGACATTTAGTACGTAGCCTTAAGGCCTATGGGAGCTTTGCCAAGAACTTCATGAATCTTTCTTAAAATGCATATATTTAAAAGGACTTTCTGAAAAGCATTTGGGAAACAGTTATGTCAGATTTATCACACATCAATGCCATAAATCATGTTCTAACACTGGAGTCAGTACCTCAATAAATGAATTAGTTAAATATTGTATATGGTATAAAAATAGTTCTCACTGAGGAAGAATGTGAGAATCTACTGTGAACACCCTAAATACAATATGATTTACATATTCCTTTCTGAGGGCTGGGGAGAGGATGAAAGAGGATTAACTCAGAAATTATCAATGGACTAAATGGACCTGGAGAATCAAGGGAGCTCTTTTCAAACAAATCAAATAGTTAACTGAGGCTTGATATTTCTGCTTTAGAGAGTTCAGTTTGTGTGGCAACCATTCCAAACTTGGAAAGAAAATCATGTTGTATTTTAGAAACGAGTGACTAACACATGAAAGCAAGTCAAAACAGGACACAGTATAGTTCAAAAAAGTGTAATAATGCTAGTATAATAAAAGTAGAAAAAAATCATTTTCTTTGAAAAAGAAATTAAACAGCTTCTCAAAACAAATTTGATCAAAAATGTAAAGAATTTATTTTTTCAGATAAATATTTTGTAAAAAAGTTTACTAGGCAAAGGAATTATTAGGAGGAGAAAACAGTCTGTCTAGTTCAGAATGGAAGATAATGTTCACTGAGAAAGTAGAAACAGAAAGGCACAGAAAAAAAAAAGCAGCAAAGAGGAGTGGAATAAGGATTTTTATCAATGTTCTCAGGATCCAAGGTGTGTGTCTGATCAAAGTGAAGGCATAACTACTGATACAGTCATGTTTCACGTTTGCCAGCCTTTCTCAGGTTAACCAGAGGTACAGAAACTGAGCAGTGGAGGTAATAATCCCTTGCTGATTTTCCTAGTAATGTTGAACCACCCCCGATGTGGGAGAGAGGCAGCTCTCATCAGGTGCTGGCTGAGGATGATGCTCCCAGGCCAGCGACTGTTGATGCATCAGCATACTCTTCTGCCTTCTGCCCTGTCACTCATAACACACTTAGTCCTTCCTGAAGTACATGATATGCATCTTCTAGGTGCTGTCTACCTGAAGATTTGAACAAGTGCCTCTTCTGCCTGGAGTTAGATCTCACGTGCTGCACACCAGTTTTGCTCTAAAATGTCTGTCCTAACAAATTGCCTGAATATCAGACATGATCTCAACTTCAGCTCAAGACCTCTGTTTGTTTGGGACTCTGTAACCCTGTATTCACTCCTCTTCCCATTTGCCTGCCCCATCCCACTCCTAGTTCAGCTGTACATGGTCCAGGGGCCAAGCTCTGACATGACACAGCTGCATAACCTGTGAGGAAATTTTAAGTGATGCAAGAAAAAAAAGATAAGGTTACAGACAAAACTATGACTATGAAGGCACTGATCAGTAGTAGCTCAAGGTTTCAAAAGGAAAAACAGCAATATAGAAGACCATAAAATCATTTAAAAAAAAAAAAAAGAGAGAGAGAGAAAAGAAAAAGGAAATGAAAGACAGCAACACTCAGGATCTTTCCTGAGGGCAGCTGAGGTTTACCGTTCCCCTTCTGACTGATGCCTGACCAGCAAGCAAGGACTCGTCAGGCATCTTACAGAGGGTAGTAAGCATACTAATGTTTAACCTACTCGCTCTTCAAGTACTAGTTATCTTTAGTGTGTATTTGTAAGTAACTAGTTCATATATATGTGTGTGTGTATATGTACGTATGTAACTCTCTTTTTCTCTTTGGAGAGTGTTTTTGCATACAGCTGAGAGTGCCTGAACAAAGTCTGATACAGGCAGGCAGTGTTATGTTTAGAGAGAGCTGCAGGGGATTCTAATTTTTGTGTGCCTTCTGCATGTGTATATAAATATTCACTGCAAGAGATGAGAAGAAATTCTGAATAAGCTTATTTTACTTTCATAACATTAAATTCCAGATGGATGGCTGTCTGCTGGGACTCTGCTATTACAACTGACCAAGACATGGAAAAGAAGAAATGGCATTTAGGCAATCTTATATATGTGAGAGAAACAACAACAACAACAAAACAATTTAAATACCACGTTTTCTGCAAACAGTGTGAATGTTATAAAGTTCAGAAAGGAAAGACAAACTCAATTCTCAATTTCACTTCAAAATGGGATATAAAAACAGATATATATGATAACAAAAATCTTCTCCATGAGTGTGAGCACATAGAAAATTACAGTAATAATACATTGAACTTCTATCCAAAAATCATGTTAAGCTTATGTGCAGTACTGCTACAATCCTCACATAATTTCTCTGAGACATACAGTATTTATTATTCCCAGCTTCCTTTTTGGTTCCCCAAACAATATTTTAAGTACAAAACCATCTAGGTTTTCAAAGTCTGTATTATGTTTTTGTTATTAATATTATAAATTAAATTGGGGGGGTGTTGTGTGCAATTTGGGTCTATGGGTGATGGTATGGAAATATATTGCTGATACGCGGATTTTTGAGAAGAGATTTTCATTTTAAGACTGGTATTCAGGTAAATAAAGGCTTTACATTTTGCAAAATTTTTTAGTGAGTTATCTAATCTGATAGTCATTTATCCATGTGATTGCATTTATGCTTCACATTTTGCTTCACACAGTAAATGTACTTGCAGAGACAGATTTCAAGATACATATATTGGAAATTCATATAAATCAAGGAATATAATGTAAGCACAAACGAACAAGATGGCAACACAAAATTTCTTGTTAAGCATTCAGGCATGCCCAGCAAGAATTATCAGCAGAAAGAGGGTAGATTCTATCTGAATGAAATAGTGCGGCTGTTACAAAATGTTGTGATTCTTCCCATTGCCAAATATGATTTTATGCTAAAAGCTAAGTTCAGAGAAAGTGAAGTTGCTGAAGTTTAGCTTTTAGAGGTAGTGCTCAGATGACTTTTCTTTCTTGCCATCTCACAGTGGAAAGTCTGAAGTCTTGTATCTACTTCAATTTTCAATACTAAAATTTCCTGGCTACATGACAATTCATTTTTTTATGTTCATACTACTTGAGGGAATAAGTGGCTGTTTCTACCTAAACTTTAGCTGATTATGGTAATTAGGGATTTCTTAAAATAGATAAGCAGAGTTAAATTTATTTTCAGCCTGACAAACAGATCAGGCCCAGACAACCTACATCAGCCGCCACTTCTGCCAGTTACAGGAGGATGTAGTGGGAGCTTGCTGAGTTAATGCATTCAAGATAGGTGTTCACTTCCTTCTCTGAGAAAAGACTCTTCCAAACCTTCTAGAAAGAATGTGTCCTAACTATTATGGATTAACATGTCAGAGGAGATGGGATTTTAAACGATTCCTGTTGAAGCTAGATGAAATTTAAAATTTGTGTGTCAGAAAGAATAACCTAGCTGAAACTCTAAGATTTACGGTTACAGTACATGTGGCTGGCTGGGCAACAAAATTTCTAGTCCTTGCTTTAAAGACTATAGTTGTGTAGGGTTTTGTGTTGGGTGGGGGCTGGTGGTGTTATTAAAAACATAATATATAGTACCAAGTTGTGGGATCAGAACTTGCATCTAACTACTTGTTCTCAGGTAAACGGCTACTGCAGGTTTATGAAGCTAAAGAAGTACAAGCCTTTTTATTTTATCCTTAGCACATCATCTTCAGCAGAAAACACCAAAAATAATACAACTTAGAGAGTATATTCTGGTTATTAAGACATCCTGTTGGAAGGTCAAAGGGAAGTGTGAACTACCATCACCTATCAAATCGTAGATAAAAGGTACAGAGAGTGAAATCTCCTCTTTTAGCAGCTATTTTCTGAAATAAAGTACTGACTTTAGTTTTCTGGGGTGAAGAAAAATGTATGGACACATAACTTCCATCAGAAAGCTTCAGGTTGAGAATCTACATAAAATAGAGAAACAGGATTTATGATGCATCTCCGTCATAAGTGGGGTTTGTTTCTTTGTTTCTTTGTTTGTTTCTTCCCCCATTAGCCAGTTTAGGCAGCTTTTTGTTTCACATGATTTTAGATGAAACCTTACTCAATGTACAAGGCAAGGAGAATGTATTCTGCAATTCTTGACTTTCCTTGTGTACTGTACAGAAAGTCTGTCCTGAGACTGAGAAGTTCAAAACTCTTCCCGGGTTTTTATATAGATGCTTATGGTCCGGACCTTGAAAGATACAACATAGAAAATTTTGAAT
The DNA here is from genome assembly GCA_008711295.1 of Anarhynchus alexandrinus. NCBI lineage: Eukaryota > Metazoa > Chordata > Aves > Charadriiformes > Charadriidae > Anarhynchus > Anarhynchus alexandrinus. The sequence continues at coordinate 21,689 of VUYV01000042.1, forward strand.
GAATTACCATAACATGTTATAAATTGCCTAATATCAAGAAGAATTTTAAGAGGAACTTAGAATTAGAATTAATACTTTTCAGGATCTGGACCATAATGATTAATAAACTCTTAAGATACTATAATTTTCCTTCTTTTTTTCTTAATGGGTTCCCCTTTCCTTAATGTTTTTTATTTAAATTAAGAGAAAAAAAATATTTTGTCTTAAATTTTAAGATCAGTCACAAATATATGATGGTCTTTTATTTGTTACTTTTTCTGAAAGATACCAATTTGTGTTCCTGAGGCAGTACTTTATACTGACAACTGTTCATAATCCCTTATTTCCATGAGTATTTGATGGACTTTTAAGTAGTCTGTAGTACAACGGTTTCATGAATTTAGAGCAAAATATGGTTTTATTAACAAAAAATTCTGTTGCTCCACCAAAGTACTGTATAAATGTCATTCTAGGTTCATCTTCTCTGAGGTCAGGTGTCATCTTGAAAATTCTACTTTTTAAATACAACTGCATTTTATATATATATATGCCATGTGTCGTTTTTGTAAGTGTCAGATAAGAGGTGGGGTGGGGGGGTGTTAGCCTAGAGATTTGTTGTAGGTTGCCCAAACATGATACTTCTTTACTCTCTTTGAAAGCCTTCAAGATTCTGGACATCCAGCTAATATCAGACGACATGATTTCTTATTCTCTCATAAATACTGTGCTGTTCATGGAAGAAATATCAATTTAATGGTTTATCTCTTTTCCTATTCTTTTTCACTCTGTACCTTATTCCATCTTGAAATTTTCAACTTCATCCTTCACTGATCTCTTATTTTGCAGTGTTCAAAATCCTTTCAGAAATGTGGTTAGTATCTCTTAATACACATATCTATTTCAATTTTCTCTTTCTTTTCTAATATCCCCTTTATCTGCTTTACTGTTTTTCATCATTCTTCTCAGATTTCTATTTCATCTCTCTCTGCATTTTTAATATCCTTTTTGTCTTTTTTAGCATTCTTCTCAAGGTCTGCAATGCACAAGTTTCCTTTTCATTTAATAGCTCTTAAAGGAAGATTTATCTAGTAATTTTAGAGTATGTTTATTTCTGTTAACTGGATAATTATGTGACATGTAACCATCTATGACAACATAACCATAACCATAACCATCTACTGTAAACTTTTTTAAACACTAAATATTTCTTGTTAATTGATTCCTTCCTAAATATCATTACAATTATTTGTAAATCATCCCTTCAGATATGACCTGCTTTAAATCAAGCATTCATTCTGGTACTTACTCATGCCTGACTGAAAAAGATTCGGAGAAAAACAAATCCAGTGACCACAATACAATATAGCATTTAAACCATTTTTGTTTTATATACTGCATTCACTATGAAAATGGCAACCTTTACTTGGGTCACTTATTCTGGTTTCCAGGGTGCATTGCTTCAGTCTTTCCTCTCCCTTCCAAAACTCCCAATTTTAATATGTCCATCTTTCATGTTTTCATTTTATACTATCCCTATTCCAATAAATGTCTGTGCTCCTAAAATCAGTCATAACCTAAACTGTATTATCTCTATAAACCATAAGTACTTATCAGAAGATATCATAGTCTTCTTTATATTTTATGGCATTCAATTCATAACTCACCTCCATTTGTCATTCATAAGTATATCTGTTCTTTCTATGACACATTTCATGTAATTTTCCCCCATCATTCAGTCCATGTAACAGTTCTGCCTTTAGTTCCTTAATGGACTAAAGTATAGCTCTTGAAATCCCCGTTTCTTTGTATTACAAGTACCTTTTTTGGATTTCCATAGCTAAAATGAGGCTTCTCTCACACTGTAGCTGGAAATGTCACCTAAAATCTTCCTGCAAATCCTTGTACCGGTTCACACCCTGAATGGTTTTGGGGCTATGTTCATTTCTTGGGTCTGTAGTTTTATTTATAAAACTAGTGGAGTTTCCAGTTCTCCCCGCTAAAGTACCCTTGAGGACTTGGATCTGACCTGTATCTTTCCAATCCTGAAAAGACTTACACATGCATAATCATACAGATATGCATACTCTCACTGAAAGTTGTGTATAAATTATGCATAAGGCTTTGCAGGATCAACAGCATAATTCTTACATCTGCCGAAGGACCTTCATGAATACTCGTATGCTATGTAAAACATTGTTTACTCTTTTTCTAGTGAGCTGATCTAAACACAAACAAGCTTTCCAGCAGAATTATTTTACCACATTCATAATTGTAAGCCCCAGAGAGGCAACCTAGAGACATGCAAGTGTGAAGGCCAGTTTGATTTGCATGATGATCACTCATAGTTCGTTTTATTGAGTTGCTTTGCTTGTTAGGAATATGCTCATTATCTGATTATATAAATTAAACCAGACTTTTACTCCTCTATTCATGAACTGGCATAAGCATTGTGGAGGATATATGTCCTACAGTGTGTGAGTCGGTCAGCGTTCTTGAAGGATAAGTTTTGAGTTTTAGCATACCAATCTCTATTAACGTCTTGTTTCCATATACTTTTGTATAAGGGGAAAGGAAGTGGGAAAAATTTTGGAAGGAATACTTACAGCTAAAAGACATAAGACATTGTAGAATCAACACTAGCCAGATAAGAAATCCTTTGCAAGATTAGATATTTTGCAGTTATTTTCCTTCTTTCCCAGTTACCTTCAAAAAATGTAGATTCAAAATGCACTTCAAAGTAATTTAACTTCATATAAAAATCTTGAAGACTGAGGATTCCATACAAAAGAGTAATGTTACTATCATGACAGTATTCCGTTTCTGTTGCCCAGTTATTATTATAGTACCATAATTTATATATATATTAAATGAGTGTTCACTTAATATTTGAAATCTGTAATTTTTACAGAGGCTTTGACATTTGCTTTATAGATCTGGATGCAAATGGTTGACTCTAACATAACATGACTAATCTAACCATTATTTCAAGAAAGCCTGTTTAACTGCAGCCTAATTCTGCTGTGTGTTTCCATTCCTTACACTGAACATCCCAACGCTTCTCAAATTGTGCTTCTTAGTCTAAGATTGTTGATATATTTTACTAAATAACT
>VUYV01000042.1:24824-54506 GCA_008711295.1 Anarhynchus alexandrinus
AGTCTTCTGTTGTTGATATATTTTACTAAATAACTTTAACATAAAATGCATCAAAGACCTGAAAGCAGACCCTGGAATTCTAGGCACCCTCTTCTAAGGGTCTTAATCACTAGGAACACATCTCTGGACTTATCTTAGACAGTAGGATGATGCGTGCCATGTGCTAAAAATAACTATCTTACTCCGTTACTGTAAACATTATCTAGACGGCCAACTCAGACATAGATATCTAGACCTGATCATAGGATCTTACAATAATTCAGAAGTTCTTCAACAAGTCTCCAGTTCAACTCCTGCTCAAAACTGGATCACCTCTGGGTGAGATCGGTTTGCGTGGAGCTTTTACCAGTTGGGTCTTGAAAACATCCAAGGATGGAGACTGCACAGACTCCCTTGTCAGCCTGTTCCAATGCTAGTTTCATTAAATTAAGAAAAGAAGAGCACTGTCCTGTCAGTACTTAAAATGAATGAGTCTGGACACAAATGTTCTAGAAAGGATCCTTACTGAATAGCCGCATCCTTCTGCCCCTCTTGCTACAATACTTGGGTGGGATTTTTAAGTTATATTGTCAACATGCCTTGGTTACTCTAGGAAAAATCTTGTTCCCTTGGGAAGTTTTGTCCAACTTTGAGGAAATTATCTGTCTTCATAAATGTGTATGGAAATTAAGTAACTAACATCATGGCTCTGAATTCCACTTATGGGGTAATTCCATAATTAACCATCAAAAAGCACTTTCTTTGCCACTGAGGTTATGTCTGCACTTTGTTATTAAACCCAGAACAAGCAAAATTTCAAACCTCTAAGGTGTTTTTATGGGTGGGCATTGTTGATGTGGAATTTTGGGTAGGTTCTTTTCCTCCCCTGGGGCAGGCATATTTGTTGGGGTACAGTGTATTCTGACTGTGTCTGACAATTTCTGGATAATTTCTGGATAGTTTCTGGATAATTTCTGTTTATGCTCAGCAAGCTCACCTCCATGAGAAAACAGCTATATATACAACCTCCTTTATGTATCATCTTTTAGTCTTTTGAAAACTATCCAAACACATACAGTGAAACTATGAAAAAGGCAAAGTGTGGCAGGAATACTTTCAGCTGGTGGTAAATACATATTTTTTTCCTCTGAAAGACTACATAAAAAGTAAGCATCTGCAAAGACTGATATGTGTTTTTTTTCTCTTCCTACCTACTGTATCTCTAAGACTGCAGTATTCAGACTGTCTGGTCTGTTTACATATTTATTTTTAATTCTGCAGTTATGGATTTGCCAGTTATCACATAGAACACAAATAACAATATTGATGCTTTCTCCGTGTTTGAAGTTTATTATGGATGTGGCTGCAGGTTTTTATATTTACAGGCAACCCTTAATTTATGTTCAGAAAGTGCATTTTAATTTATGAAACAGAGAAAAAAATAGATATTCCAGAATCCATAATTACAGCCTGGACCATTTAAATCATCTGAGTCCATGAGTGGTGACAGTTTGTTTCATCCAGAAGGGATGCAGCACAAAAAGACTTAACCTACAGGAAACTAAAAGTAGAGAAAAGTAAGAGGTTTGAATCCATGAGTCAATGAATTAAATGACAACAGTATTCTGGATTCTGTAATAATATTATAAATACCAGGAGACTGTGTTAAAAAGAAACATCTCAATTTTCTATTCATACCTAATCTTTTTTCAAACAGAAAGAAACAAAACCTCTATGTTTATTAATCAAAAATACTTTGTTTCTAAGAAGACAGAGAATTTTGAAAGACAGTGCCCCATATGCAAACTGAAGAAAACCCCACCACCTAAAACCCAAAAGCAATACAGAATGACACATCCAGTTATTGCTAGCTGGAAATACTCTTTTAAATCTTAACCAATGCCTTAACTAATTAGCTTTATTAACACTATCGTAATGCCTTTTGGATTCTGAAGGCCAAGAACCAAGTTTGTACTTGGAACCAAATGTATTTTAATTACACAGAATATTACATCAAGCACCCTCTAGAAATGAAGCCTGTTTGATTAGAGTTAGCAAGCCCCAGGAGCACTTTATGAAAAATCTGTTTGCAAATCCTAATGCTTTTTTTTTGTGCAAATAGTTATTGAGAAATTCGACATGGTCTAAAATCCTAAGGGGTTCTTGTTGTTCCTTCAAAAGCCCTTAAAAGGAAATACGTTTGATAACTCAGGATGTCAGCCATTCCAAAGTTAAACACTAAATATTTCAGGAAGACAGACTAGTCATATGTTTATTAACCTCTGCTCTGAAAGCATCCAGGCCAGATACCTTTGTTGACTTACAAGTAAAACTGGGTTTATTAACCTATTTTATAGACAAAGAGTAGTTGCTGGTTTGTGCTGAATCATCTTGGAAGGCAGAATAAATTTACTTTAATTGGAAATATATCAATATTTGGTGAATGATGTGTCCTGTCTATATTAAGTCTATGCCAGGACAAAGTGTCAGTATTTCATGCCTACAAACACATATATTTGATGGATTTGTTTAAATTGTGCAAAACAATAAAAAACCTCAATACAGTGTGGGCTACTTAGCAGATATGGTTTTCCAAAATTAATTAAATTCATCACTGTCTTCTAAACTTTAAAAAATGACATTGCATGACATTAATTGAAACCATGGATCATGTGCAATCTTATAGCGATCAATAAAGGTATTTGAATAGTCAATGTGATCACAACTGAAACTGGGTGTAAATAAGGTGATTACAGATTGGAAAAAAAACCATGGATACTGAAAGCCATTTGGGAGAGTGATGTCCTCAGTTGTAACAAGAAAAGAACAACATCTTCCCCTATCAAAAACATATTTTCTCTGTATAATGCAGTTGTAAAAACAAAGCCAAAATAAACCCACAGCTTCCCCTAAGGGAAAAAACAAACAAACAAACAAACAATAAAAAATTCGAACAAATACTTTTGTGCAAAAAATACAAAATATAAAATACTGATGGACATTACTATTACAGTATTGAAATCAGTTTGTATGCTAAACAGGAATGTTATATTCATTTGTAGACATGCTAACACAAAAGAGCTGATAGGCACAAGAAAAAGTTAAGACTTAAACAATTTTGTTTAAGAAAAGATTTTAACGTGATAATGACACTTAAAAGCTGTGAAGATGTGCCCCTTTTCTGTTTACCATTTCTCTGAACAAAAGCAAGTGAGCATGCAACAAAAATGAAAAGCAAAATATTTAAAGCTGATCACAGGACTGTATTTCATAGAAAGCATAGGTAGCCTGCTATTACTGTAAGTTATCACTCAGATAAAAAATTCATCAGGGTTCAGGGAGAGTAAACGATAAAATGCATGCCCCTTGAAGGGCATGATAAAACTACTTGCGGTTTCAGTAGTTCTAGAGTTTTACCTAGCGCTAGTAACTCGAACAGGTTACCAACAATCTTCCAAAGAAATTTTAAATCTGGTGCAATACTTGTTTGTATTCAAGTTTAAGTTAACTTCTAACCAATGGTACAACACTGTGTGTAAAAGGGAACACACCATACATGTGGACTCAATAATTAATTTTTTGTGTAAGTAATATCTTAAAAATCTAATTAAAATATAATAGTCACCATTTGTCCACTTAAAGAAACACTAGCACTCTGAGTATAAATTAATATAGGAAAGCCTCATTAATACACTTTAAATTGTTATACAGAAAACTTACTAATATCTACCCCTTCCTTTGATGCTATTCGCAGCCTCGCAATGTCCCTCTAATGTTGATGAAGCCATTCTCCAGCAGAGAAGTAAGGGGTAACACAGGGAGCTCTCAGTATCCCAAGGCCTTCACTGGGAAGGGTATGATGTTCATGGGGAGGGTCTCCTCCTCCTCAGTACTGGGGTCTACTTGGGCTTATGTTTATGTTTCCTTGCCCCAAGCTGCTGCCTTTTGGCTTCTCCCAGCTGAGTGAGAGCATGGTCCCGCAGCCTCACCAGGCTCAGCCCCACCAGGAGCTCTTGTTTGTTGGGCAGCGACCTTCTGGGTTTGCCAGACCCTTCCCATGGAGTGCTGGCAGAGCTCAAGCTCAAGCAGGTGAGCAACAGGCACTTGGCCCTGAGGCAGGAGCTGAAACCAGCTCAGCCCAGCTCCGGCCAAGGTGAGTCCTGAGCCATGAGCTTAAAGTCTGTGGTTGGTATTTGATTAATAGCAGCAAAAAAAAAAAATTGTATTTACTCAGCTACAGTGCAGTTAGAAAGAAAATCCTCCATCTTATTCATCATATTTGTCCAACAAAGTACCTGGTTCAAGCCTATGTACCTGAGTCAAACCACTGGTCTGCCCCAGTGGCATATAATGTTTAGTCCACATATAGTATCCCAATGACATTTAACATTAGTTCCAGGCACAGAGCACTTGATTCACTTCACCTTAGGCAGTTGCCTGAGGACTGTAAGGCAGGAGCTGCTGCTGATGTGATTTTCTCTTTACTTTTTATTAAACATTTATACAATACCTACCTGATGTAATTTCTCCTGATGTTAGCTTAGATAAACTTCAGACTGTACGACTTATGAACTGCTGCACTGATAGCAAAACACTCAACAGTCTGACACACAAATGAATGTTGTTAGTCTTTTTGTAAAATGAAATAATCATAAATTATATATACCAATATCTTAATGAGATTTAGACAGCTCATACATACGGCACAGGAAAAAAAAAAAAGAAAGGTAGAAATTCAATGTGCCAGGATGCATCTTAAGTATTTTGCAATATCAAAATAGTCTTCCTTTTCCCTTTGCTGCTTACGATACCAGTCTATCTGGTATACCATGAGCAACGTGCAACTCAATATATCAAGAAAATGAAAAAAAAAAACCAACCCAGCAACAGAACAACCAAAAGACCAAAAAGTGCCAAAGAAATCAACCTGTGAGTTTACTTTTTCTGGACTTGGTTTACCTACCTCCTCAGCTCCTACATCTTTAATTTCATTAGGGTCTGAATCATATAATCAAAATAGACAATCCTTGGAAATGTTACCTATTTCTTGAAACCTGCCTCTACTGCCAATGGAGACAGAGAACTTACATCTGTACCGTTAAATAAAACAGTGCCAGGAGGCAAAGTCAGCATTGGCCTGCTGATCATCCATACTGCTTAACTGTTTGCATGCTCCCTGGCATATTTTGAGCCATTCCAATTAGCACTTTCCAAGACATCACCTGGGCATGATTCAGGTGTTAACATATGCTAGGGATCGTTTGCCATAGACAGTAGGGAGAATAATGCACCATCTGTCTTTCTCTGCCCTACAAGGTCCTCCAACATTAGCCCAGTTGGCTTTGTATCTTCAAACACCCATTACATGATTTCACCCCACACGCCAGGGCTGGCCACACAAACTATCGGTTTATTGCTGTGAAAACATCCTCGTAATGAACTGTAACACATCTCTTCAATTTCTTGCCTTACTTTGAACTGAACCCCCTCCTTCACGCGCATACACACTCACACACACACACGGAATTAGAATTACTTGTTTGGCTGTAGAGACACCATATGGGCCCTGAAGAAGCCTTGGGCCAAATACTGTACAGTGTGAATTTAGTGAGCCGGTGCCAGCTGGCCTCAGGGTCAGACAGTGGTCTCTGCTTGATTTTATTTAGCAATATGACATAATGCCCCCAAGGGTATTTTGGCCAATCAAAGTTCTGACTCACCATCTGATGATGTCTATCATTCTGTTTTCACAGTGGATATGTTGTGACTGTACACAGATATACATATCTAAACATATACACACATGCACAGAGAAACATTTAGGTATATATAATATACACAATTAGAGAATTAGACCTCACTGTAATGGGAGTGTTTAGAAGATTGATAAATCATGTCAGTTTAAAAGTTTAAAAAAAACCCAACTTGCTAGACTGACATTCATTTACAATACATTTTGCACTTATAGATAATTTTTACCCACTATTTAGCATCGCCACCACATATTAACTCTTACACATCATTATCAGTACCTATTCAAAGCAGTCAGTCCTTAACTATTGTATCGTGCACTGGTTGTGATATACAATACCATGGAGCTGCTGCTGCACAGCTAGCCTGATGGACGTGGTCCTTGGTAATCTCTGTCACCAGAATTGAAAATTTGTCAGTATGGAGCAGTAGGACAGAAACAGACATCTTTATTCTACCCTCTCTAATTTTTGTATCTAATCCTTTTACAAGGTGCCTGAGCTTCTAGGCAATTCCCAGTCCCTGGCACCAATCAGAGATGCTACTTCCCCAGGCAGCCGCCTTATCCTGTTGCTCAGCTGTTTGTTTTACTGAGTTTTTGTGGGTTTTTTGTTGGGGACAGGGGAGTCCCTTGACTTCTTTTCTTAAAGCAAAAGCAGACTTTTCCCTGCTCTCGAGGTTGTGTTTTTTCAATGACCATTAATTGTCCATCAGTGAATTTTCATGGTTTTGAGGTTCTTCTTTCAACTTGTGCCCATGTTTTCAAGGCATTTGCAGTTACCCTTTTTTTTAAACTGTACATCATAAGACACCCCTGGTACAAAGCTCTGGTTCACAAAACAGGTTCTCATACCAAATTGATAACAAGCTTAACAAGCAAGACCTGGGTCCTTGCGCAAATAGCATAGGGCACAATTAGTATAAGGTCTGTTTCTAACAACAGCAGTACCATCTTTTACGGGGCCACTGGGTGCAAAACTGCAGCTTATACAGTTATGCTACTCAAGTGTGCTTGTGTTTGGGTTCAAAACAAACTAATATTAAAGTCTGCTGAGTGCATTTCTACTTTTATGGGTGCAACAGGCTTTCTCTTTTGTTAAAGAAAAATAATCCTCACTGTGGTATATTTCTTTCAGGCACATTACTTACAAAGGATATTAAGGTGGCTCCTTCAAGTCCAAGAACAATGAAAATGCATCAGTTAGTTAAAAATATGGAAATCAACCTGAAACCTGTTCAACCATTTGAACAACCACTTTAATTTTTTTCTGCAGCTTTCTTGACCCATCACATACACCAAGCCTTCAAAAATCTAGCACTGTGTGTCTTGCCTGTACTTTCACTTGGTGTTTCATATTACAAAGCCAATAATCTTTTTATTTATAATATTTTTATCATCATGTGAAAATATATAAAAACCTACATTAACACAATAATTTGAAGCCTTTCAATTTTGCTTCCTTGCAGTATTGTTTTCTCATTATTCATCTTCACATACGTCACTGAAGAAAGTGAGCAAAAAAACCTGACTAACAAACCTTCCTACATTTTCAGACACCTATTTTTGTTCCAACTTTAAGAGTGGTCAAGTGTGATGGAGTACTATTTGTTTCTTCTCATATCTTTTTAGAATAGTCTACTTGAAAGAATATAAATGATCCAGAGAACTGAATTAATTAACTAGCTCTCAGCTTCACCATTAATCATGCACTTTATTTTCATTCTGATTTTGGTTAATCAATGACATATGCATCATTTTAATCAAATACTTGATTAAATTCTTTAATAAATACTTATTCAAACTTCAACATTAATTGCACTGCAACTGTTGGAGCAGAGAAGAAGCCTATGGTCATTCAAGTGGTGTGTACATGGGGAAAATATTATCTTTTACTTTTTTGAGTACTCCCATACATATTCAACAAATATTTTGGAAAAGTCAGAGACAGAATTCAATCTTATCTCACACTCAGCTTACTGGAAAGCCATTTATTGTAGCCTAAAACTGTTTACTTTGTGATTTAAAATTATCACAGTAGCCTGAGTTCAATTCAATGAGATGTCCTGGATTGTCATATTTGCCAGTATCAGCCACATCTGATTATGTCAGACAACATAGGATGCTTTCCAATACCAACTGGTTCATTGTACTGCCCACATTTTGCAGTAAATTGATGGATGCTCATGATTTGATCATCACTCACTAGAGTAAGTTCTGTGTCTGCATTGTCCTGAATTCTTAATGTTACAACGTATTAGGTTTTGTGTAATTTAAATATTATTATATTAAGTTAGAATTGAGCAGATGGTTTGAGAACTGCATTTCACCAGAGCTGGAAGTTGTAAAAGTAATCCACTTCTGGTTGAACACTGATGTTGAATCTGAGGATAAATCTGAGGTCTGTATTCATATCTGTGTACAAACTTTTAACTTATAGTAGGGCTGGAGCTCTGAAGACTCGAAACAATATTAGCAACTGAGAAAAGATGTCTTTCATAATAATTGTATAAATAACTATGATGTTCTGTCATTAAGTCCAATGCCACTGTTTCTGCATTACATGTCTTTCTGGACTAATTTGTATTAGTTAATTAACTGACCATTTAATCACTGATCACAAGAAGAAAGTCACTGTAGTTCCTTCATATTTAACCAGACTTCAGGAGAGGAGTAGGTGACCTAATTCTAGTTTAATGAGAAACAGACAGTAAGAAATGGACACAAGAAAAACTATGAAAAATCCTTCCTAATAGGATTGTTTTGATCCCTAGAAAATACTTTCTCTTAGACAAGCATTTAGCTTTTTTTCCAGTTGCAGAACTCTTCTATCTCCAGGAACACTTGCTAAGCATTTTCATCTTACTACCAGAAGGCTTCCTCATTTTATTGTGGCAGCATCAAATACAATTCAGGAATTAAGTTTCTCTGTCAAACAGGGTTTTCCACAAAGAGGTATTGCAGCAATGTAGTTTTTCACAAGAGGTTGCAATCAAGAATAGGTCTTGTTTTGTCAATATTACTACTAATAATAATAAATATGTGAGACTTGGTATATAAAAGAGTGCTTTTATAAGGACTCTAGGCTGATTCTTTGCCATTAACATTTGCATGTCAGGAAATTAGAGATCAGTGCTTTTGCACTCATTCTGTGTTTCTTTTCCATGCGCCACCTCAAGTGGTTGCCACTAGGTGCAGATGTGGTTGCAAATTCATATAGTGTAAGTACATCTTTTGGCTAATCTTTGCTGCAAAAAGATCAAGCCTCTTTAAACAAATTTTCTGTTTTTATAACTCACTGAAGCACCATAATTCCACTGTAAGCAAGAGCAATTCACAATTATGTAGTGCTGATTTAGGGATTGACTAGCAAATGATTAGAAAATCATATCTCCACTGTAAATAAACAAATGTTACACTTTTGCTATCATTATTATTACTTAAAGTCAATCTGTGAAACATCAAAATGTTTAAACACAATTTAAAAATAAAATCATTTTCTTGAATCTTATTTTAGTAAATTATCATGTTCATTTGTCTCACCTTTCAAAATTTGGTTTATAACTTAGCTTCTTTAAACAGGTTCCTTGGTGGCATTTAAAAGCCCTATGGAAGTGGTGTTGGGAGACATAAGTAACTGACTTTCACCTTTCAAATCTGTAGCTGATGAGGCAAATACTGCAGAAAATCTGCAGAAGAATTCAGCAGAATCACTAGAAGTCACTAGAAGGAATAAATTTGGAGGAAAGTCTTAGAAGGAAAGAAGTAACAAGAAACTGTTAAGACAAAATAGAATCTTCTGTAGGTGTAGTGGACTGACCTTAGCTGGCTGCTGAATGCCCACCCAGCTGCTCTCTCACTCCCCCTCCTCAACAGGACAGGGGGAAATAATGAGATGGAAAAGCTCATGGGTTGTGATAAATACATTTACCACTTACTGTCATGGGCAAAACAGACTGAATTTGAGGAAAATGTATGCAATTTATTGCCATTTAAATTAGACTTGGATAGTTAGAAACAAAGACAAAATTAAAACATCTCCCTATCCCCATTTTTCCCAGGGTCAACTTCTCTCCTTCATTCCCAACTTTTCTACCTCCCCCATGAAGTGCCACAGAGGGTATGGGGAATAGGGCATGTGGTCAGTCCATAACCGTTCTTCTCTGCTGCTCCTTCCCCCTCACATTTTTCCTGTGCTGCAACAGGGGTCCTCTGTGGGCTGCAGTTACTTCAGGGCATACCCACTTGCTTCATCATGGGGTCCTCCACAGGCTGCAGTACAGCTATAAGTTCCACTCTGGTGTCCTCCACAGGCTGCAGGGGAATCTTTGCTCTGGCACCTGGAGCACCTCCTCACCCTCCTTCTCTGATCGTGGTGGTTGTGGGTATACATATCTTACATGTTTTTTTCCTCATTCCTCATTGACTGTGTAGCATTTTGACCTTTCTTAAATATTTTATCACAGAGGCACCACCAGCTTGGGTGATGGGATCAGCTGTGTCCTGTGGTGGGTCCTTTGGAACTTTGTATGTCCAGCACAGAGCAGCCCCTGGCCACCTCTTATGGAGGTTACATCTTTAGCACCCCAGCTACCAACACCTGGATATGGACACCCAGTACAGTATGAATAATAAAAGTCAGAAATTGCTTGCTTTTGTACTATCTAGAGAATAATTATTACAAGGAAATCATCTGAGTGAAAGATTTCTGTAGAAAATGAGAGATACATTGGTGTTCATACTCTGATGGTGCCATACTTCTAGGTCTGGTAGTTAGCGATGTCCCAAGGTAACACAGACATTTCCTGGCACAGTTTCTACAAGCTTAACATCCAGTCCTCTGCCTTCTAGGGTATGTAAATGCTACAGATAGAAGCAAAATAGAATGTGTTTTGCACAGGAAGAAAAATTCTGTGCAACTCCACCAAGTAATGTGTTAATTTTTGTTACTAAGATGTGAAATACATATGTATTTGGAGATGATACTTTGTTTCTTATAGAACTGATTCTTATCACAACCTCCTATAAATTAGGATTATATTTTAGAAAATAATTTCTCTCCCTTGCTTTATTAGTGTGTCACTGATATTAAAGACTGCACAGATGAAACTGTTATAAAATGCACTTAATAGCATTGGACCTGATCTGATGCACTAACTGGGTCAATTGCTGTTTTGTATCCCTTTGCTCCTTCTTTCCCCTTTAGTAAGCTTGCCATGATTTTAGCTTATTCCTGTATGCTAAATACTATTTTTTTGCATGTCTCCAAACAAAGAGAACAGCCAACAAATGATAAGAATTCAATTTTGCTTGTACAATTAAACTTTAGTAAATATTCTAAAACGATAACTTGTTTTCCCACCAAATTACTTGATAAAATATTTTACTTTGAGTTGAAATCTACCAAACAGAGGTTCAGAAAGCAAATGTAAATGTAACAAATACATTTAAAATCTACAGGAAGGCAAAACTTTCGTGCAATGATTTAAATCAAGAAGGGGTACAAAACTTTATCCTGATTTTTTTTTCCCACTAGCTTCAAGGATTACATAGAAATGTATTTAAGGATGCTATGTTATCCTTGTGTTGGTGGGTTTTGTCTATCCATAATGACTGAAGTGTCATACAGCTCATTGATAACGGTGGTGGTTTTACTTCTGCATTCTGTGACCATTTCTGTGCAGTTTCCTGCAGACAAATTGGCTGTCCCTGTTCATGCTTTGGACTGTCTGGATAAAATCCAGTCTTATAAATCCAGTCTTACATCCATAAAGCAGTATTAGCATGTCTTAGCCCACTAAGAATCAAGACCTCTTTTGTGGATGTCAATCTCATTGTCATTATCCCGGCTGCCCTCAGAGAAGGAAATTCCTTTGGACAAATTATATCTAATGAAGATAAAGGCCATTGTATCCAGCATTACCTTGGCAAGACAGCTTTGGCAGGGAGAGAAGGGGTTGGTGGTCATGGGAACTAGCATGACTAGACAGCTTTTGTAGGAGACAAAGATGCAGAAAGGAAGAGGAAAGGGCGGGAATCTGGCAATATTCCAGGAACCTTGGTCTTAGAGAAAGAAGTCTGTATGAACCTAAAAGACAGCTGCATCTTGGAGTTCACTGAAACTTTCTGAGTTTTTCCAAAGCATATTTTCTTCAATTTAGGGTGTAAACTCTAAAAACACTTTCAAAGTACCGAACCACAATATCAGAGGTAAATGAACTTATGTGAGATTCATCCAAAGCTTGTACAGGTAGAAACCTAAAAATATCAATAAGTAAATTAAAGTCGCACTTTAGTGTTGGAAAAGAAGTACAAGAATGGAACATACTCAAAGAACATCACATATCGCATTTTGAAAAGGGAAGTTAATTGCTATCTATAACCATTTACATCACCTTATTTCATTAAGGATTGTATGACACATTACTTGTGATTATGCTAAACTAAAATCAGACAACACTGGTAA
This sequence comes from Anarhynchus alexandrinus, assembly GCA_008711295.1. NCBI lineage: Eukaryota > Metazoa > Chordata > Aves > Charadriiformes > Charadriidae > Anarhynchus > Anarhynchus alexandrinus. Next base: position 37,019 of record VUYV01000042.1, read on the forward strand.
TTTATAGCTTCATTCCGTGTTTGAGAACTACATACACAAAATACTGTGTTTTTTCCCTCAAGTACATATTGCAACAATTAGAAAAAGTTGCAAGGGGTCCATGGCTTAGTATTTTATTTAGCTACTGAATTGCCTATGGTTACTTGTTCATTGTTGTGGTCAGGAAAGTTTAATCACCTATTGGTTAAGTATTTATTTTGTTTTGGAAATGTCTTATTTGGTCTTTTCACTGAGATGGACAACAATGAAGAGTCCAGGCCTATTGGTAGTCACTGAAAGGTTTGACAGCTGTGACACCAACGCTTTGGCTTAGTTCTCTGTGAAACCTAATGCATCTGAAAAAGGACCATCCTTTTTACTAGGTCTGTGACTAGAAAAATAAAAAATGTCTCTGCTTCTAAGACTGCATTTATTTATCAACTACGTTTTACCAGAATCATTTCCTCACCTTGAAAGTCCATCACACAGATAAGTGATATTCCATCTATTTCTTTGACAGTACTGGATTTGTAATCCTTTATACCTCAAATCCTCCATTAAGAATTCCTGCCATACAGGAATCCAACCATACCATGCTTCACAACAAATATTGAAAAAATCATATTTTGTCTAATGAGGAAGAGTCATCATAATTATTTTTGTAGGGTTGAGCAGCTCAGAATGGCTTCAGTTCCACCCTCATTAAAATGTATTTTTAAAGTTTCTAAAGAAAAGTGTTTAGATCAGCTTTTGGTAATGCTTAACCTCATCACACAGAAACAGGTTCCTAAGACGTGCCTCTACTCAAGTACTTTTCCAGCCTTTATTTAGTCAGGTTACATACAGGTGTCTGTTGGGAAGAAGACAATGCATTTTTAATGGTCATGTAAAAGGATATATTGAAGTTTCTATTTTTGTACCTTCACCTTCCAAGGTCAATTCTGTTTTTGTTTTAGTCAGTTACTGAAAGTTGGCAATTTCTTTCACTTGTCAGCACCCAACTGATATTCATAATCCAAACAATTCTTTTCCTGTCAGAAAAATAAAAGAAACAAGTCACCTTTGATTCCATGATAAAAATGAGACTTGTCACTCAACACTGGAAAGGAAATTAAGCACTGCAAACACCAACATGTAGCGATTTCTATTTACTTATTTATTTATTTATTCATTAAAGGAGAGTAAAAGTAGATTTCTTGCCTAATGAAATAAACAATTGTTTTGATTCAAGGCCAAGTAACCATAATAAAATATAATATTTGTTTTCACTGGAAAGAACATCTTTTAAACTGCAGTTAGACAAAGATTTATCCATGTGCTATATATTTCCTTTGAGGTGGGTGGAGTTTCGTTCTTGTCTCTAGCTAGGCCTTTAAGAATTAATAAGGGAGTGATCATCATCTCATAGTAGAATGTGCTACCAACTCTCTGTGATCACTACTGTAAATATTTTACTCCCACTGTGAGCAGAACTAAATATCTACCCAAATTTACAGAACATAGAGATTTCAAAATCTCATATTAAATGATATATAATGAGTCTAATTCTTTCCTGTTATCTCCAGAAATCTGAATAAAATCAATGTGAATGGAGTTACTCTGCTTTGCCCAAGTACGAGTAATCAGAGTTTAACTTGATTAATCCAAATCACTTTTCAACTTGAAAGAGATATTTTAAAGGAAGCTCCATTTAACACTTAAAGACAGGATGCTGCAATCAGAAACATCATAATTAAATCTCCCGTTTACCAGAATATAAATCAAAGTTTTAGTAAATTTATTTCTAGAACTTTTTAAGTGGAGATAGTTTGTTGTTAGGGTCAGTAATTTGAACAGAAGACTGAGAGAAGATAAGAATGACATTTAGAGGTCTGTGAGTGATTTGCAAGTTGAATTCAGTCAAAAGCTTTATGTGCCTGAATCTCAATTTCTGAATTTGGGAAATAGGGTTAATAATATCACAAGAATATCGGGAGGTGTAATAATTGATTGTAATGTTTTGGGTTTTTTTTAGAGTATTAGAACAATGTATTAACTTTATTGTAATAATTTGCTGGCATTTCAAGGGGACATTAAACATGACCCACATTCTCAAAAGCAGTTACTTTAATCTTGGGAATAGAGTATAGGATTGCAAGGTGGGAAATGAAATTCTCTTTCCTGTCCTTTATTGATCTGTTGAATAATATGAAGTTTTATTATTATTATTTTGCTTCTGCTCCTCCTGTAAAATGGAAGAAAGTTCCCTAATAAAATGTTCTGTCTACTGACACAGACAGGCAGTGTACCTCAGTATTTGTCAGTTTTCATGGAAACGCTTCTTGAATCAGATTTTTAAAAAGTTAATTTCTGCTGCTAACTCTTGCATTTCCACAGTTTGTCCTAGTCCCTCCAATACTAACACTGTGATATAGCTGATCCTCTGCTTTGTCTATGTGTTTGTCCACATATGGTCGTATGTGGTTTGGTCCTTGTAATACGTAATTTCTGAAGTTTTGTTTTGTAGCAATTTATGGGTTAAACAAGTGGACATTGAGGTAGATACATTGAAAACTGGTTGAATGGATGGTCCCCAGAGGGTTGTGATCCACCCCTCCATGTCCAGTTGGAGTCAAGCCACTAGTGTGTGCTCCAAGGGTCAATACCGGACCAATACTCTTTTAATATTTTCATTAATGACCTGGATTATGGGGCAGAGGGCACCCTCTGCAAGTTGACAGATGATACAAAACTGGAAGGAGAGGTTGATAGAATAGAAGGTTGTGCTGCCATCCAGAGGGACCTGTTCAGCCTGGAGAAGGGTCAGGAGGATCTTATCAATGTGTATAAATACCTAGTGGGAGGTAATGAAGATGAGGCAGGCTCTTCTCAGTAATGCCCAGTGACAGGCCAAGAGGCAATGGACATGAAGAAAAAAGTATGAAATTCAATCTGAGTGAAATAAAACACTTTTTTGCTGTGAGGGCAGTCAAACCCTGGTGCTGGTTGTCTAGAGAGGCTGTAGAAACTCCATCAACCAATCTGCTCTAGCTGACCCTGCTTGAGTAGAAGGGTTGGACTAGTTGATCTCAAGAGGCCCTTTTCAACTGAAATAATTCTGTGACTCTGTGAATTTAGTACTGTAACTACTCTGAAGTGTCTACATTACTGAAAAATGCCAGACTGAAGTGCTGCAACGTAAAAGTACTATCTTCTGCATATTCTGCTAACCTTACAGATGATTCCTGCCTGGTGTTGCTTACTGAAAAGTAGATATAAATATTACTAGTGTCTTGGGTAGAGTGCGCCTCACCACATGCACTTCACCCTGCTTATTTTAATAATGAAAGGGTGTGAATTATCTCTTTGTGAAGCTAAGATCTAGGTATGTCCACTGAGATGATTCTGTTCTATGACAAAAGATAATCTTCCTAGCTGCAACCATGGGGCTGGCCAGTTTTAAGGGTGCTCCAGTACAGTCTTTCATAAAATGGTATCAGAGAAGACCTCAGTATACAACAGGAAATTACTTGTAACATCAAACTAATATAATTTTGTAAATGGTTTTAATATGTTTGAAGTTCAACAGAGAAAAATGAAACAGGATAGATGTCAGCTATATTGCATGGAATTTTCAGCTTTTCTATATATGAAAATGAAGCCCACGTCCTGCTGGTGGGTTTTGGGTTTTTTTCCTCATTTTCACATATCATTTCTGAGTTTCATTTTTATATATTTACACCATGCATTTACCAATGTAATACATGCATTAAATGATAAAGTCAGTCACAGACTGAGCTAATATCAGTTAAGGGAATCTATTAAAAAAAATACAATTCAGTAAAATCCTATTGGAAAAGATATCCCCAATCTTTACTTCAGACCTGTAGGCATGAGTTTGTATCACATAGTCAGCCTTGTCTGCAAAACAATTGAGTGCATTTTAAACAACAGCTTTACATATCTCCATTGCCCAGTCCCATGGGGATTCATCCGGAACCCATATGATTTATAATTTTTGCTAATGGTCTGGATGATAACAAGTATAATTTAGAGATTATGTTCATTACATTTTCTTCTGAGCTAATCTAGTTGGTACTGTCAAAAAAGGGGGAAAAGGCTCAGAATTTTGATACAAAGATACTATTTTTGAAGAAGAATAAAAAGATATTTAATAGTAACATGTAGAAACTGCAAAAAGTAGCAACAATAATTGACTACACAGATAGATGATTGGAAAGAGTTGGCTACAAAACCATTTTGCAGAAAACAGTCAGGTATGTAGTGGATCACACACCAAGTCAACAAACTTGTGAAAAAACAAAGCACCATTGTGGGTTATATAAATAAGCATATAGAAGACACAGAATATGAGGTACGTCTTTGATAAACATACTTCAAACAAGACCTCTACTGGAGTACTGTATTCAGTCAGTATCAACTGGGTAAGTCTCAGTAGAGATCACTAATGGTAAACGACGTAGAGAACCCAATTCAAGACTTTTAAGAATGGTTTAAACAATGTCACAGTGGATCCTGCTTTAAGCAGGAAGATGGTAGAGGTGTACATTTTAGTGTCACAACTTTATACAGTGGGGAAAAGAAGCGTGATAATAGGCTGTCGTCATTCCAGCAACTGCACTATCATATTTTGATTACAAGACATGGCCTGCAGTCCTCTCGGGCAGGGATTGACTTTATTACAGGATAGAATAGCATGTTTCAGTGATGTCTTCACTTGTAGGTGTTATTCCAGGGAAAGCACATAAGAACTTAACTTAGTGCAGGAAGTCTGCTGCTGGCTTTTCTCTTTCCAAAATCCAGCCTTATTTCACACGGATAAACAAATATGTGAGAACATGTAATACTTCCATAACACATCTGTCATGGAAGATGAGTTTCCTAAAACACTTTGAAAACACAATTCCTGTGGTAGGCAGAATCTGTGCTTATTCTCTTCCTGGGCTCAAATATTACCAGCAAAGAAATCCACAAAAAAATCAACAAGTTTCTGTTCAAATCTGCTCTCAGTTTTGTCTACCTCTAAGATTTCTTTCTTAGTGTTTCTAAGCCTACAATCTAAATCCTATTTCTCCACAGCAAGCCCTCCTTTTCTACTCAGCTAAGGATGGCTTTGCAGCCGAGGATGCACTGAATCATTCCAGTTCTTTCCCAGGAAGATCAATGATTGTTAACACGCCTGTCTACCAAATTGTTCTTGGCAGGTTTACGTGATTCTGAAATGCTGACTGTATTATTTTGCCACCAAACCCTAAAAAGAATACTAGGGAATGAAAAATTACATAGGAGAGTATGTAGGTATTTCCACACACATCACATCAGTAAAAGCCAGCAGTGCGTGGTCCAGGCGAGCAAGAGACCTGTACATCTGCAAGAGATGTGTTAATCAACTGAATAGCTTACATTCAATGTGCAAAAACACACTTGTGGCTACTCTTATTCAGGAATTCTTACTATGATTGCTTGCAGCGGAGATGAACTTACTAATGATTGGTAAAAGTTCACATCAATACATTAAAAAATACGTGATTAGGGAGATCAGAGAGAATAGATTTTTTCAACATAAATATAATATAACCACCTCAACAGTAATACAAACACCTGATCAACATAAATACCTACAATATAACTATCTATGTATGGACACCCAGTCAGTAAAAGTGACTGTCTCAGATATAGACCTTTACCCAGTAAAAAACAAGCAGAAAGGTGAGATGAAATTCATAAATCTATTTTCCCATTCAAGAAACCTCAGTGGATATCTCTAACCAGTGTGCAGCTGCTGTCCAAACATAAATGTGGTTGTGGTCTAGAAAAAATGAAATATTGATCTGCTTACACAATATTAGGGTAACATTATGTGTATCAGTGTTGTACAGTAATTTGGCATTGTAAGAATCTACACATTTCTAAGTCAGTACAGATATGCCATCTCAAAAAATACATTGCATTATGAAAGTCAGCTTATAGGAGGAGAACTGAAACTAAAAGGTCTGCAATAAAATTCCAATAACAAGATAGTTTGTACCATTTACTTCATATAGCAAATGTATTAAAAAAGTGGATACAATCATAAAGGATATGAAGAAATAGACCTGAAATATTTTATTTTATGGTTTTGGAAAACAAAAGCAACAAAACAGTTAATAAGAGATGGATTTTATTGGGCTATCTCCTTATAGGCTGACTGGACTATGAAATCCTAACAACAAGAATAATTGCAGCATAGGCTTACAGCTTTCAAGATTGTACTTAGATTGAAAAGGAGTCTCACAAATAGCAGCTTTATAGAAGACCTTGACAGCTGTTCTTTGATATACATTATTTGTTCAGGTTCCTTAAAATGGCACTGAAGAACGGAGTGATCTGAGAATTAAAGTAAAAGAAAAAGTAATTTTTAATATCTTTAGTGATGAGCAGCCCTTGTAGCTCCTTTTCCTATTTCCACATTCATGCAAGGATCATGGAAAACAGCCTCACTAGACTGCTGAGTTATAAGTGGCTGTTTTACAAAGGTCTATAGTGCAAGGATAATCATGATGGATGTAAGGCAACATCACTGAAGATTTCTGTGATAAAGCTGATTGTATTCTATTTTATCCGATACTCAGGGACCGCTAAAACACTGTGCTTGTCTCTTGAACACATAAGCAAAAGAGTAGTTGGCAACTTTCGTCAGTCACTTCATTTTTGAAATATCATGGCCACATTTTCTTCCTTCACTCCCACCTCCTCGACTGCACCTCTCCGCTCCCTGGAATTCTTAGTGAGAAAAAAGCATAGACAGAAAGGTCTGTGAATGCAATCTATAGTAAGAGCATAACTCTTGTGGTGTCTTGGCATACCATATGCCATCTGCCACAGCTGTGAATCTGCATGGCCAGATCTATTCCTGCGGACCAGGCACCTCGTGCAGGAGAATTTGTGAGACTCCCCACGGGCCTCCCACAGACATGTACTTTACCTCTCATGTGAGCATCTCCATATCTTGGCCCCCCTTTTCCCACTAGGGAAGAAATTAGCCTCACTGCTCTGCCTGCACTGCAAACTTATTCACTCAGTGTATCTTTGAGACGCCTGTGGCTGATTTAACATATGTTCCTCTTCCCCTTCTGCTCTGTCACTGCACTTGCAGAAAAAGATGGCACATTGCTAACAGCAGGGGTGGCAACCTCTACCTGGATGCCACTGATGATCAGTGCTGTGCACATAACTCCATGCCAAGAACTTTTTGCCAGTACAGTGTTTTGGGGTTCAAGTATCTTGTATTGCTAGGTACTTAGTAAATTGTACACCTTTCTAGACTTGTAAGCAGCGTACTGTAATGGAAAGGTTCTCTAACTGGGGGAAAGAAGCTTACTTTCGTTGCATACAATACAATTACTTTGTCTCTGTAGACATATGTGTTATATAATATTCCCCTCCCCTCTACTACCATAGACTTCCTCTCTTTTTCTTACCGCATTACTTGAATGAATGCTTATTTCATGCTGAACAGTATTGTTATCTTTATACACAGCACCATGTCTAGGGCTTTCTGCCTCAAGACTTGCTTAAACAAGAAGTAATTTCTTTATAATATTATGAAGAAAATTTCTTCAATGCAAATAATGTAAATATATTTTTCAGCTACTGGCTTCCCTCAGCAAGTAATAGAAAACATCTAACAATGTCATCTGGGAAATTAGTACATCTGGAAAAACTGTAGAGTGAACTGATATATGCTTCTTATGTCAACATGTGCAGAGGATTTCTCTCCCTGTATGGAACCAAAATGGAGCATTTCCATTGTACTATTTGTTCCTGTCATAAAGCACAGCACCAGCCTCTCTTGGTTTGAAGTTTTATATGTAGGGAAAATAAAGATTTTTTAAAAAAGGAAAAAAGCTGAATAATATTCCTTTTACCACCTTCCCTGACTTAAGGGAAAATATTTGCAACCATGATAAGTTTACTTTGTTGTCAAACAGATCAGGTTGGATTTGCCATAGCTAGCACAATCCCATATACAAGGCTAACAGTTCATTAACCTATTTCTTTAACTTTACATCCAGATACTCTTATATTCTAAAGAAAAGAAATTCCACCACTATGGACCCAATTCTCTAAATACTGAGATAAATTTTCTCAGAACGGCATAATGCATGCACAGACACGCTTTCACTTTCAGTGTATATCACAGCAAATAAAGAACACAGAGTTGAAAAATAAAACACCCCTAGAATAAACCCATAAGACATGTAATTCAGGAGTTCTTGTTTTTACAAATCCTAGTCTTTGAGTATAGAGAAAACAAACTGCAAAGGCATTCAATATTTTTTTCCTTGTGTTCTGAAGATCGAATAGTGCCTCTAAAAGTAATGGTTATGGGAAAAGACGTTCTTTCTTATGAGTTTTCAGACATTAACCTAAAATTTTGCAAGTATTCTTAGTATTCTATGTAATAAAATGATGTGCTACTCATCTTATCTGGACCAATGTTGTTAAGCTATTTACACTGAGCCCTCCTTAACCACTCTTTGACAGAGTGAAAAAAATTCAGCAATGATGTAAGTGGATGGAATTCCAACGACTTAACTTGATTTACACCCACTTACACCTGAGATGAATTTATTCAACTCACTTATGTATGGGCCGAATGAATGACTTAATCACATCAAGCAACTAAAAGAAAGGCATTTTACAAATATAAACCTCATTTTGCGAACACTGGTAATTCTGTGCATTGCTCACTAAAGCTGGTATTGTGGACAGACTTGCACAGGCCTAAGTCATTCAAAAGGAAACAAAACAGAACAAAACAAACCTCAAAAGCCAAGAAGCAAAAGTCATACTTTACTTCACATCTTTAAAAACTGTCTCTGTAGTTTTGGAGATGTAAAACTCACCATGCTTTCTGATGAACGCTTACCACGGTCTGGGGAATGGCTTTAAACTGGAAGAGGGCAGGTTTAGATTAAACATTAGGAAGAAATTTTTTACTTTGAGTGTTGTAAGGCACTGGAACAGGTTGCCCAGAGAGGTTGTTGAGGTCCCATCCCTGGAGGTGTTCAAGGCCAGGCTGGACATAGCCTTGGGCAGCCTGGTCTAGTGGGAGGTGTCCCTGCCTATGGCAGGGGGGTTGGAACTCGGTGATCTTCAAGATCCCTTCCAACCTAAACAATTCTATGATTCTATGATTCTATGATTCTATGATCTACATCAGCAATGTAACAATTCTTACCCCATAAACATTTAAGTTTTATTTTGGTGGAATCCTGAGAGAATTCCCTATTAGCTTCTTAGCTTCTGTAGAAATTTACAGGTTCCTTCATATTAATTAGAATCTAGGTGAGAAAACTATGTCAATGAAAATAATTGTAGAACCTCAACATGAGCAACGTCTTTTTTCTTTCCTTTCTGTAAGCTGCTTGGCTTAATGAAATGTATACAAAAACTTTAAATAGAACAGAAAGTAGAATGGTGCTGTCCTATTACTTTTTCATTTTAATATTTCATAATACCTTGTATAGTATAGTTCAAATAGAAAATTGAAGTGAATGAAAATGTCCTGCTACCACAGGTCTCACACAGAGGTGGAGAAGCTGCAGGCTTTAATTGTTTCTACGCCATGGTGTGAAGGCACTATTAATATTAATGAAGAGACCATATGTCATCTGTAAGTCTTACAGAAGAGTCATTAAGACTTGGTCAGGCTTGTTGTGAAATAGAAATCATCACAAGTCATTTTATTTTCCTCAGGGCTTTTTGAAATCTATATGGAGTGAGTAATTTCAAATACACAGTTGATGGGAAAATGTTTGGGTTGTTTTTGTTTTTCTTTACTAAGAAAAAATATGAGAGCTGGGTAGAACTTTCTGTTTCACCATTCAATGACTAATTACAATGTTTCATTGCCTAATCACCATGAAAAATTACCCATATTTTTGTCAGTAACAGTACATAAGTCGTGCACTAATCCAGAAACAAAACCTTTGCCTACTATTGCATGTCTCCAGTAACTGACCAATTAACATACATCACTGATGTACAGTGTAGGTCTCATCAGAACTTCTCCAGAGTCAACTCTCCAAGGACTTGAAGTTCAGCTGTTTGCAAGGAATGAAAGAACTTAATTGTCATTGCAATCACAATGACATAAGGAGTATTAATTAGTTTATTTGCCAAAAAGCTGTTTGTTTAGAGTGTCGTGTTTTGGGGGTCCTTTTTTTATTTGCTTGTTAATTATTTGCACAACAAATGTCCATTGGAAATTCAGATGGATCAGACCTATTTGGTGAATTATTGGTTAACATTATCAATCTAATACATTTTTCCCTAACTCTCTGCTGGTACTTGGAGTCCGTCTTTTGTCCTTAACTAGCCGTTGTAGTAAGATCATAATCTGTCTCCAATATTTCCAGTGTGCCTAATTTCATCATTTTACCTCTGACCAACTTTTCTTGTTAATTGATAATCCTGCTTCCAGTTTTTTAGAGGCTCATTCACAGACCCACAGATGACTTTGGGGAACAAATGAGTACATAATACTCTCTCATTTGGAAGCAATGATAAAAAGAGTTGCAAGGCTAGTCTTCATGTAGTATTTAACTCAAAAATTCCAGGATTAGAGAAGTCTGGAACGCTCAGTGATCAATGAAGTGTCCCCAAGCTCACAGTGTTCTACCAGCAGAAAGGGGACTGTTGAAGAATATAGGACCTGGCAAATTGATTGTTTAGAAAATATACAGATACATGTGAAAAAAGCAACAAAGCTGTTAGATAGATAAACTCAAAACCAAAATTAAGTTGTGTGAGGTGATTTCAATGTACGGTTTATTCAGACCTAGGAAGTTCTAGCTCATTAGGAACTTGACGCATGTTTTTGAGAAGGCCAGCTAGAAACTGATGCCTTCCATGGCTTTCAGGATTGCAAGTAGATTCCTGCAGTTAGTAATTTAAGTCTTCATCATATCTAGCTCCACTTTTTTTGTCTGGAATTTCCATGCAATAATCCCAAATATGTACACTACGAGCAATATTTTAGTGCATACTCAATGAATCAGGCATCTTTATTGATGATCTGCATATACAAAATATTTCATGAATGTTTAATGAATCCATATGTCAATATTATATTTCCCAACAACATCAGTTTTTTTATTTGTGTGCTGTGTAGCACCTATACACAGACTTTTGCTTGAAACTACCTCAGGTTTATGGGGCATCCTACTGCAAAACTCCTGACCATACTTTTAAAAGCATATCTCCAAGCACCTTCAAATGATCAAATCTTGCACTTTTCACAACTCTTTATGCTACTAGACTTGACTGTCATGAAAATACGAAGCCTGGAAGAATGGAAACTTTGTGGGTTTTGATATTGGGGCTGAAAGAAATTCACATTTTCAGTTGACTCCTGCACGGAAAAGATTAACCTTGTGGTAGAAAAAATAGAGTCTGTGATAAAGGAGATTAGATGTGTGAAGGAAACTAGAACAGACAGTTAATATGGGGAAGTGGAAAGAGGATCAGACAAGAAAACAAATAATTTTACTTCAGATTGAAAAATAAGCCCAAATATTTATATAAAGCCCCAAACATATCACTTTTCAGACAATGGGTTTAAGTATTCTCTTCAGCAGTTCCAAAACATACTTTTTTCAAGTACTAAAGGACAGCAGCAAAAATTCTTTCAGCTCCTGAGGCACTGTCTTCTTTGGATTATCATGAGTAAAGAAAATTTTTCTAGTAATAAAGGTAAGGATGTTGGTCTGATTAAAATCAGTGACTGCTGTATAATGTCAAATTATAACTCACTATAGTTTGAGCTTCTAAATACAAGAGAAGCAATAAAAAGGTAAGCTTCTTTCAGATACTTTGGCTGTATTTGTCTATATGCACAAGAAGAGCTTTTTATAAAAATGTCACATGTGCAACCTATTCTTCTTATAGCTTGCCTGTCAAATAGAAAAATATTTTAAATATAGTAAGCATTGCTTTTATAAAAACAGATTCAAAAATATTTGTTCGTGTGTTTTCAGAATGGAATGCCTGTGAGATAACACAACAGAATTAATTGCCAAGTACTCAGAAATGTGAAGAATGTTTGGGTGGGCAGGAGGGAATCTTTGTGCCTGACTGCTAAAAAATGTTATTTTTTAAATTTTTTTTTACAATTTAATTTCATTTATTTCATCAATAGTTCCAACGAAGGTGCAATACATACAGTTCTGTAAGAAAACCAATCTTGTCTTCTTCACCTTTTCTAAGATTAAGAAGACTTAAGCTTATTTCTAGATCTGTAATTACCAGATAACATTGGGCAAACTACTTTTCTTTTTCTGCTTCTGTTTTTGCCCTTAATAAAAAGGAACAAATGACAACAACCTTTTAGTATCTTACGTAGAATATTCACAGTTACAACGGCTGCTTCTTCTTTGTAATCAGCTGCCAGGTATACTCTTTTTCATCAAGTAGTATCTCTGAGTACCTTTAGGTTGAGAAGGGCAATATGACTTTAGTGCCAGGTAGATAATCTTTGCTGCTGACTCAAGCAAATCGAGCATTATACTGTAATTGACACCTAAATAAAAGATCTGAGTTTCAGATCTCTCATAATACTGTTTGGTTATATGCTGAGACAGTGCTTGATATCATTTCACCTACACCTTTCAAAAACTTGTCCAACTAAATTAGACATCTGAATGTTTGGAAACACTGGCCTTTTTCATGAATGGTCATTTTGTAGGGTTTTTTCCCATAGAGGGTTGGAAAAGGCATACTTGGATGCTCAAACATCTAGCCAAGCTTCACTAAAGGAGACTGTTCCAGTGCATTGTAAATTTTCCTCTCTTGTGTGAAAAATATGATTTTATTTGCAATAGATTTATGAATCTTGAAGGTGGCTGGTAAAGAGAACTGTTTATGAGGAGAAGTGTCAGGGACGAGCAAGTCAGACAACATTCATGCGATTGCCAGCCACGTCCATAGTGACAATGCAGGCCTGAGATCAGGCCAGGAAGCCAAGTCAGTGATTCCAGGCCAGGGACACAAAGGTGCGATGTTGAACAGAGGCACATCTGCAAGAAAATTCATACAAGGACATAGGGCAAGACCCCAAGCTAAAATGCAGCAACCAAGCAAGTGGACAGAGACCCCAGATGAACCTCCCACAACACATTCTCACATCTTATATGTTTTCACAACAGAGTCACCCCAGGTAACACAGATATTTAAGAATACTTAGGCAAACTGAACATACTGAAGTCTATGGGCCCTGATGCAATGCACCCATGAGTGCTAAGGGAGCCTGCAGATGTCATTGCAAGGCCATCTTCAATCATGGCAGTTGGGAGAAGTAGCCAAAGACTGGAGGAAGGCAAATGTCACTCAAATCTTTGAGAAGTTCAAGAAGGATGAGCCAGGGAACTACAGGTCTATCAGCCTCCCCTTGATCACTCCATCACACAAAGATAATGGAGCAGATAACGCTGCAAACCATTTCCAGGCACCTGAAGGACAAGAAGCTCATGAGGAGCAGACAGCATGGCTTCACCAAGTGTAAGTCATGCTTGACCAACTCAAGAAACTTCTATGATGAAACGACTCACTTGGTAGCCAAGGAGAGAGCAGTGAATATTGTCTACCTTGACTTTAGTAGGGCTTTTGACACTGTTTGCCATAAGATCATCATAGATAAGCTGTTGAACTACGGGCTGGATGAGCAGACAGTGAGGTGGATTGAAAATTGACTGAAAGGTTGGGCCCAAAGGGACCAGATGATCAATGGCATCATGTCTAGTCAAAGACCAGTAACTAGCAGTGTGGTCAATACTGACCCAGGGGCCAATATGCAACGTCAGGGAACACTTTTTTTTTTCACTGTGAGGGTGAGTGGCACAGGTTGCACAGACAGCTTGTGGAGTGTCCATCCTTGGAGGTATTCAAAATCTGTCTGGACATATTCCTGGTCAACCTGCTCTGGGTGAGTCTATGTGAGCAGGGGTGTTGGACCAGATGACTTCCTCAGGTCCCTCCAATCCCAATGCTTCTGTAACTTCATGAGATGCAGCATAGCAGAGCTGACCTGTGGAGAAGAGGAAGGCCTTGCAAAGCTTAGTAGTATACTCAGAGTGCTGACAAAAGAAGTAAAGGTCAGGAATAGTACTTTCAGGTGAAGTTTGGATAACCTTCAGAATGCGAAAATTATGTTCATAGGGAAGAAAAATACTACTGTAGGAATGTATAGGATAAAATAAACATTTTTCAAATTATCATTTTTAAAATACCATCCTTCAGTTGCTTTTATCCCTGTCAATGTTGCCTGGTGCCTTGAGGCAGCCAAGTCTATTGCCTTGTCTTTGGCTGCAAACAGACTGTGAACTCCCATGTTTGGTCTAAGGCAAAAATCATGCTAGTCAAAACAAACAAAAACAACAAAGATTTTATTTATTTATTTATTTTCATTCATCTCATTACATTATTCTTTTTTTATGTTAATTTTGCATAAATAAAGACTAGGGTAGAATTTAATTCGACTACTCCTTCTGGGTAAAACATAGGAAATCTGGAAAAGCCAAGCACAGGCTGTTCTAAAAGTACATTGTCTAGACACTCTCATTGACATTTTTGCTTTTCAGATCTTGCAGCATTATCTTGCAGAAATTCCACATTTCCTTTGAGAAAAGTTTTGTCCTTTTTGACATGGGAGTTCAGCCAGGCAGTTCATAGTCAGTGAGTTCAGAGGAGTCATTGCCTTGGGTGTTGGAAAGCTTAGACAGCACCATTGATGTGCTGTTGTTTATCAGACTATGTCACCCATGCTGAGGCTTCCCTGAGCATTTTGGAGCATTCACAAGAGACAATGTCTGTGTATAAAAACTTATCCATAGGGGATGAAAACAAATCCAGAGCAGAATGATGCCATTTAAATTCCATGTGCTGAAATTCTTTATGTTTCATGGCTGTTAGAAGGTCTTTTGGTAACTTAATATGACATAGTTGTGGTAGTAAGGACCAGTGGTGAGTGATGAAATAAATGGAACTGCACCAGTTGATTTCTTTCTCTCATCTGACTTATGGCTTAGACTTTAATGCTAGAGACACAAATTAAGGAGTGGGTTTTTTTTGTGCAATTCTAGTTCCTTGTAATTCATGTATATATTTTATATTTTAAATGTTTTAAGTCAAGATTTATTTAAAGTCAGTTCCAACATCTGTTGGAAGATATTTTAAATAAGATTTCCCACTTAATTTGATGCAGCAAATCTCCCTCCAGGTTGCAGATAAAAATGAACTGCAAGTTAATATGGTGCTTTCCTACAAATATTCCCTTACATAAGCACTTACAGTGAAGGTGAACAAGAACTAATATTGTGCATAGGTGAATTGGAATTAATACTGTGCATGCTGTTGGACCCTGCTTCTGCAGAGGCAGAATTTAGCAAACAGAAGGTCAGTCACTGAGACACCAGCTTAAAAGAGTCCCCTTAAAAGAGTCCGTAGACATTCTCTGTAAGTACCGAAGCAAGCAAATATGCATGAACTTTACATTTATTCTTGCATTAGGTTGTTTTTTTTTTAATATAATATAATACTTTCACAACTTAATAAAGGTGGAATTATGTCTTCCTTATACTGTGTTTTGATACATTTGCTGATGGTTATTCCAATCTCAATCACACTATCTTTGTTTTCACAAGAGTGTTCAGACAGTGTAATTACTATTCAGATTTACTAAGAATGAGTTATTATAAGGCTGATAGTATCTAGTATGCACAAGTACTTCCCTGGAAATCAACATTAAGTATAACGGTGGCATATTTCTTAACATAGATGGTAGTAAGCCAGTTATTACAGCATAACAATTTACATCTAAGTCAACTGAGGCATGTAACAGAGCAAAAGCTGCTAGCCTATACTGTAAAAGTTTAAGTGAGTGTTTTACTTCGTGAAGCCAGTTGCTCACCTGACACAATATAACCTGCTGCTACTTGGTAACTTGGTTAACTGTGGTCATCTGTTCACAGAAAAGCATAACTTCCATAGAAATAAAAATGTATTGATTGCATTTCAGTCACATTGTATAGTGACGTCTTTGCTGATCTAATTTTCAAATGGGAAAAACTTCCAGAGCTATGGAAAGAGGGAAAACACAATATGGACCTATGACATCTATACATTTTGACTCGTTACCTATCTGCAGTTTCATAGTAGCTCTGCTGTAGTTATAAGGTTTCTGGTGGGTTTCCTTCTAGAGTTAGTAANGTATGGAACCCTTGAAGGTCTTACGGAACAGATAAGTTGTCTAATTGTTACCCTGAGCCAACAATCTCTCTTTTTTTTTGACAAAATACTATCCTTTGGGTGAACTTTGCTCATTATAATGTCATTATAATACCAAAACACACCTCCATCCCAAAAGCTACCTGCCTCCAAGGTGCAACCACTCCTCATGGAAACCGTGCTCTGAATTTTTTGAAGTCTATACCTTTAAAAGGGAAGTGAGAAAATATCACACCAATCATAACAAAAGTATATATGACTAGAGTCACTCAAGCTCCCCTTGAAAAGTAAAAAATAGTATAAAAATACCTTAAGAGAGGAGGGATGTCAGGGAAGATACCAACACGGTCAGGGAAATACCATCACTGACCACCCCTGACTTCTGGGCTCAGTTGATGGGCTGGCCCTCTCTTCCCCCTCATAACAATGTTTGTGGGTAAGATTCAAACACTTGGCTATACCAAGTGCTTCCCTGGGAAACTTAGATTCTGTTTTGACTGAAACAGAAGTCATGATATTTTGATGTCATAGAACACATAATGAAGAACAACTCCTCTATAGAGTTGTTTTATAACTTAGCGTGTTTGTAGCCAGGCTGTATTACTAACATCCATAGTATTTGCACGTGCTTTGCAGACAGTAACTTGTCACCAGCAATTCAAAAGAACTTGTGCATCTGTTGCTTCAATAAACTACACTTTTCATTAATCTAGCCATAAGAGTTCATAGTGAACGCGACCAAACTCCTTAAGTGTGGCTGTGCTCGTTCATGGAACGCCACTAGATTGAATTGTGTATGGTGTTATTAGTGCATTCATAATCATGATAGTTCAATATACGTATTGAACACGACCGGACTTTTAACGCAGAATTTGGCATCACTCAGAATCTAAGCGTAGCCACCCCCAGCCCCTCTGATACAGGCTGGAACGCAAGGGGGTTTATTTTCTGCCAAATTACTTTGCCCTTTAGTGCAACAATCAGTTACATCTCTTTAAAATAGGTGTTATTTAAAAACTGAAATGAAATCTTATTTTAAATGTGTGAAATATAATTATCATCTTGTTTATTTATTTAACCTTTGTAGAGTTTATTATAACCATTCTAGTTTTTCTGTATTGTTGCCAGTTATATTTGTGGTAAATAGCTTCTAAAAATAAGTTCTTTGGGACATGTAGTTTAAAAAATGTATTTCTACATACAGTAAATAACCGCAACTTTGGTAGAATAAAAGAGAAGTTAT
>VUYV01000042.1:63436-340425 GCA_008711295.1 Anarhynchus alexandrinus
ACTTGATCATTTTACAGAAAAGATGGGTAAATTCTACCTCAGGACAAGTGGGGTTCTGCAACATTCATCACACTCATTACAAAACTTAATCATAGGATATTTTTGAAAAAACAACTAATAGTTGCCCATATGGTATTGAATCAGGTGTTGGCATTGACGGGTTTGCTAAGTGTGGTATCACACATCAGACACAGTCATTCCATTCAGTGACAGCTGGAAAACTAGGTAAAATACCACATGATATTGGGTTAATTCAGTAAAAATAACAGTTATTGCAAACCATTGTTTCTAAAATTCTATGTCTAACATGCATTATTATAATGCTTTGCTTTGATCTTTGCATAATATGTATTGTGCAGCAATTTTCATTTCTGGAAAAAAAAACATACTATTTTTGAAGCTGATGGTGTCTTTGATTTAACGATACTTTATTTCTGTAAAGAACAGACTGCATATTGTCAGGAGCATACTGTTGTTTTCATCTTTGCTGTTATTCATTCTCTGAAGCTACTTTAATATCCTTTGCTATTTGATTGGCTTGCTGGAAAAGTACATGTTTTGAAAATTGAGCTCATTTTGGCACTGTTCTTTTACAAGATGTGAAATAAAGCAAATTCAAAAGTGAAAATAAATTGTGAAATGCCAACTTAAAACAGATCTTTCAGCCATGTTTGCAAATGTTCACAGTTGCAGAAACATTCTACTGAATGACAGAGTGAAAGAAAAATGTAGATATTGAACCTAGGAAAAACCTATAAACAGTGACAAATCTGATGTGATGCTAAGAAAATAATTTAGAAGAGCTAAGTTGCTTATAATAACCTTCCACTCTTCCAGTAGAAATCTGGTGATATGGGAAGTACTTCTCCACTACAGTCAAAGTGAAACAAGACAGATTAGCACACAACAAGTTCTGTGCTTGCAGTTAGAATGCAACTAATAAGGTAGTTACACCACACAAAAACATTTTCTGTAGATATACCCTCACAGGGTTATCTAAGTAAAGAAACACCTATTGTTGCTGATGCACAAATTCCCCTGTGACACATAACAGTACAAATTTGGAGCCACTCTATTTTATTCTGGTTTATTCTAGATCTGTATGGATGCAGAAATTGCCCTTGCTGTATAGGGTGTTTTGACAGCATATCAGAAAAATCGTTTTTTTATAGCTAGTGCCAGTTAGGTAGGATGGTGAAAATTTAGCATATGGCAAGTGGGATGATAAATGGAAAGGACAATTGACAGGGACTGAGAAATTTAGAATTGCTTAGTTCAGAGAAGATGACACTGAGAAATGACAGAAATATATTATGTTTACTGTTTAAGGTGTGTCTAGGCAGAATATAGGGTATTTTATTCTGAAATAATAGCACTTCTCAGGTGGCAGTAGTGAGATTTAGACTTAAACCACTAAACCACTTAAACCACTCCTACCACTAATTCCAGACATGATGGTATCTCAACTCAGTTCATGCCCAGTCACAATTTGTTGTTTAATTCAGTGGTCAGCTTAGTATGGGATGTGCCCCATTTCAGATTGCAGGCAAATAGTTGCTAAAAACCAAAATAATTATATCTATAACCTACTCAAGTGTAAATAGACAGCTTAGGTTTAACCAAAACTAAAGAAGTAAGTTTGAAGTAATGTACAGTTGAAAGAACTTCAAAACAAGTACCTCCAGCAAAGAGAATCTGGGGGAGGAAAGTAGAGAACATAACCCAGGAGAGGGATTAGCACTAGGATCCACATGTGTGATGGTACTTTGCACAAACATGAAGTAAGAAGGGATGTACAGGGAAAGGTGTCAGACAGGATTGTGAGAAGGAATATGAAAGGCAAATGGCAGGTCCCAATACACAATAGTGTACCCCGACACTCTAAACAGAGAAGTGACTCAAAGGTAAGAAATTCAAGCACTGTGAAAATTATGCATAATTTATAAACTGTAGATTATGGACATTAATGACAGATAAGGGAATATTGAAGATCTATATTTTTTCCTTTTGAATTTGAGGAAAATACTAATTAAAGATCAAACTATGAATAACAGATACATAAATATGCATGGAAATTGTGGGGGAAAGAAAATGGGAAGAAGGAGTAAGCAAAGAAGTGACACATAAAGAAGTAACTGCCTTCTCAAGGGAGTTTCTACAGACATAGTGATGAAGGTAAGAAAGGTTATGTTTTCATTACCATTCTTTTAAGTATTTTTTTTTTAATGGAAATAAATGTGTGGGTGAGAAAAAAGAAGTTAATCTAATGGAGGCAAAAGCAATATGGATAGGTTTTGTTGAGTAGGAGTTAGTAAGCTGATCAGAAGAGGAAAAGTAAAGTTAGATTTTGAGTAGTATAAGCTGCTTGAAGTTTCTATTTTAATCATAGAATCATAGAAAGGTTTTGGTTGGAAAGGACATTAAAGATCATCTAGTTCCAACCTTCCTGCCATGGCCAGAGACACCTTCCACTAGACCAGGTTGCTCAAAGCCCCATCCAACCTGGCCTTGAATGCTTCCAGGAATGGGGCCTCCACAACTTCTCTTGGCAACCTGTTCCAGTGTCTCACCACCCTCACAGTAAAGAATTTCTTACTAATAGCTTGCCTAAATCTACCCTCTTTCAGTTTAAAACTGTTAGCCTTCATCCTATCACTATGCTCCCTTATAAAAAGTCCCTCTCCACCTTTTCTGTAGGCCCCCTTTAGGTACTGGAAGACTGCTAAGGTCTCCTTGGACCCTTCCTTTCTCCAGGCTGAACAATAAATTAGTAATTAATAATTAAGCAAAACACTAAACTGGAACATCTGGAAAAATAAGACAACAATTTTGTCAACAAATAGAGCAAGAAAATCTAAGAACTGTGGAAGCCTAACAGAATTTTATGTTAGATGACAGCCAATGTTTTCCGTGCCCACGGAAAATGACAACTATGGCCTATGGCTCAGTAGCTGGTTGCAGAGCTACAAATTCAATGCATGAATCAAAATGCGACATAATACAGCAATAACACATATTAAATGAAGACATCATAAGCACATCTGACAATTAGGAGTGAGGGCTGATGATAGTTACATTGCAGCAACCCAGTTTAACGAATTAACATAACAAAGTCAGTTTAAGTGAGCACTGAATTACACATATAGAAGAAAGGAGCAACAAAGACTCAGATAAGGCACGGGATGTTGTTTGGGGTTTTTTTTTTTTAGCTTTAGGCTTGAAACTACATTTACATATCAATACATAAGGAATAAAAGTGTTCTTACAGCTCAGACCATCTTTAGACTGTTTTGTCTGTTATCACATTCAACCATATAGGCATTCAACTACAAAATCAAAAATACAGTTAATGTGGGGGTGAAAATTATAGAGAACTAGCAAGCATTGCTTCCCTCAGACACAGTATTAGTACAGGTAATGATGGAAAAACTTAATCAGAAATTAAAAATGTGTCAGCTGTCACTGAAGTAGCACCCTCAATCCGCGTACCTCCTCTTCACAAGCGACACAGGGAATCTATTTCTGTAACCAGACATCATTCTCAGTCCGTTTGATAATGGCAGAGATTATTTTCTTCCTCTCAAAATCAGTGTAGGAAATAGTGAGGATGACAAGAAAGACAAAAGCAACTCTTACTAGTGGGTGGATTGAGACATGTTGTCATATGGAGTTATAATAACTGTAGGTAGTGGGGGGTTTTGTTTTTTGTTTTTAGGTTTCTTTTTTTTTTTCATTTGAGGTAAGCTTTAAAATATAAATTAAATTATTAGCCNAAAACCCCACCACAAAAAAACCCTCCAGTAGACAAAATCCTTTACAGTTTTTGAGTTATGTTAGAATTTGTTGACTCAGTGAGTGCCAGGAGTTTTAAGCAGCTGTCTTATCTCTCTTTCTGTGCAATACCATAATACAGAACTTTCTCCTTCCTGGTATATCTTAAAAATCCAAAATTTTTTAACAAGTCAAGATTGATTTTTGCTTTATATACCTTTTCAATTATTTTCCAGAAGGCTTACAGACAATGAAACTATGTACTAAAAAATTTGCCTGAATCAGGATAAGTGCAGTTTAGGGAGCTGATTTTTGTGTTTTGTTTAGCCAGATGTGTTCGTCAATGATTGAATTAAATCACAGATTCTCAAAAAAGGTGCATCCTCTTCATCCAGCAACCTTTCTGCTTGAGTTCAAATATCCTTCTGCTTAAAGCTGCAACAATATTTCAATTGCACTTTCACCAAACTCTGAAAATAAAGCACTGCTATATCTCACCTATTGACTTTGAAATTGAACCAGCAGAGAAACAAGGAAATAGGGAAAATAATTGAGCTTCTTTTCTCTGTTAAGTGTGAAGAGCTCATTCTTTCCTTTCTTTTTATGGATGCAAAGTTAGCCATAATAGGAAAACTTTTTGATCTTTGAAAGATAAAGTCTGTTGCAGGTTCTCACTCAAAAATAGCAGATACATTCAAGACACCTTAATTAAAATCTTGAGAAATCTGGGGTGGCAGCTAGACTCATTTAGATTATTCACATACACAAGGATAGATAATTAAATAGATATAATTGTAGTGTGTCTCCCTTTTCAAAAGGTTATACTACCAGTGAGTCTGGATACATCTTATTATCTGACATCTCTAGGATGCCGGGCACCTAGGAGCTAGGATTTGTGTTGTCTTTCAAAGTGTCAGCACTAAAAAGAATGACTGTGGCAGAGAGTGCAGAAGCAGCATCCCTTTACGATTCTTAGACAGACCGACATCCGCACCACTCCCACTTTTTTTTTTTTTTTTTTTTTNGAGTGGAAGGAATAATAGATGCTGAAATGTTTCAGAAGTGTTAAATGGTATGGTATTTTTCTTCTTTTCTCCTCCTCCCATTAAATTAGCAACTGCTAATATCTAAAACTAATTTACAGATCCATCTGCTTAACAAATGGAACATTTACATCCCTGCAACTGCCTTTCAGGCAGGGGAATAACTTCTGCATAATAAAGTCAGTTGGTTCTTCCATGTTTCCTGTCAATGCCAAGGGAAGCCAATGGAAAGTAGGAGGAACTTAAAAAAACACTTGGAACTTAAAGCATAAACCTCTTGACTGTATTGGCCAGTCTGTCTTTTTGGCCCCACAATCAAAAAACAGCTTCCTTCAAGTTCTGCTGAACTCTGTCAGAAAGATTTTGTGTCATCCAATCTATTGCCTTCAGCAAAATAATTTTTACTGAGTTCCTGAGTTTCTACATTGTAAAACTTCTATTGTCTTTAGCTTAATGGATTATAAATGCAAAAAAGAGACCTTTCTGCTCATCTAATCTATAAGACAGATGGCAAACCTTCCCATCAATGTTGAGATCATTTTAATATTGCTAGTGACATAGAATGCACTTGGTCTTCCACGATTTATAGTCATTAAGCTCCTTCATTAAGTCAAAACTGAAGTCTCTGGAAGAGTTGGAAAATACAGATATTCTAGCTCTATTAGCGGCACTCCCGTGCCATATTCTCAGCTGTGGAAATTCAGCTGTTCCCCCTTGACATCCAAAATTTGCTCAGAGAAGACCAACAGAGAACTTTTTGCACATAGTTCAAAATGTTAAGGTCTGTCCTGACTATGAACACATTGCAGAGCAGACAGGTGAGTAGGAAATGCACCTTAAACCCAAGGTTACAGTGTCTTCAGCTAACATAAAAGTTCAGTCTGAGGAAATGCAAAAATATATACCCCCCAAATTGCCGCAGAGCATAATAATTTACAGCTTACAGATAAACGGAGATTATTATGTCTGGCTGGCTGTAAACAAAAGGATTCATTCAGTCTATAACTTTGGATTAATAAAAGATATGAAACACACTGTTTCTCTTATTTGCACTGAATTTAAAAGATAATTCATAATTAGTGGATACATAAAAATTTCCACCTCTTCCCAAAGGATTTACTTATAAATGTAGGTATTATCCTTCTCCTGAAGATTAAATAAAAACTGTTTTGAAGTACCTGCTAAAAAAAAGCCATGGGAAGGAAGGGGAGAAGGCACTTTAAATGTAGTGTGCCAAAAAGCCATTCTTCAAAATTTAAGTGCTTTTACGGTCTCAGTAATTACAGTCAATCGCTGTTTCCAAAAGCTTCCCAAGTTTTCATCAGAAAAAATATGTTCCCAACAAAATTAAACAATATTTACAGCATGCTTTCTTCAGCTGGGTCAAAGCTCTTTTAAGAAGAGTTCAAATCAAGTAAATTCAAGTTCAGGTAATGTTGCTAATTGAGAGCATATATCCAGAGTGAGAGCTGCTTAAAGACAAAATTCCAGTATGAATTCCAATTAGGTGTTACAGCTCTGTGTGTTCACACAGGAATACATAAAAGATTAAGGCAAAATCCTGCACCAAGAACCATGCAAAGAGAGCATTGCTTCATGGCAGAAATCAATAGAATGTTGAATGGAAGTCTGCTTATAGGAGCGTTGAGATTTGTGTCACACAAGCCAAACTGATTTGCCTAGATTTACACAGATGAAAAGCCTCACCGGTTTCAATGATTTGATCAAATCATTAAAAGAACAACCACTTCCAAACCTGTAATTTAGGTATGTAGTAACATGGATTTTAAACACATATTTATACGAGTTATATAAACCCCCTTTTTCTCTAAATATCTGCCAAATGTGCATGTCATGCCAGCTGTTTATCACCAGTTTCTCTCATCTGACTAGCTACAGGTAAGCTGCACTGTGTTTCATTTCCCAGACAGAGGATCAAGAAAGGGGATATCACTGTCACTTTTATTCCAGCTATGAGAAGACAGAATGTTGTGGTGTTTCTCCTGACTGACAGATTAGTGAAGAAGTCGCCCAACTGTGTCCTATGGTTCAGGTTATTTCCTTCTGAGAATATCAGAATAAAATTGAAAAATAAGTTCTTGCTATAGAACTGGCATAAAATAATTCAAAAATCCTATATAACAGCTATCATTCTTTCTTAAAATTGGAAAGCCAAGCATCCTTCTATGACACACACTGGTTCTCAGACTACCTGAAATTCCTATTTGTTCCTGCTGCCACTCTTCTGCTTAATTCAAACGTGTTTGTACTTGTTCTTCCTCTCAGAAACTTCTCTCATCTTGAAAGAACAGCCTTCCTCTATGTTACTTTCAGTTCCTATTGGAATTTTTTCTGCATGAAGCTGAAAGCTAGTAACAATGAAATGAAAGATAGAAAATATTAAGAATAGTGTTAATATGTAAAAGCAAATATCTGTGTTAGCTCTTGAAAAGACAATGTTTTTGTAAAATTAATTGCTTGTTGCCTTTTTCCCCCCTGGGGATTAAACTCGCTGAAAGCTGAAGCTTTTTAATGTTTCCAGAAAATATTTTCTTTCAGATTGAAAGAAAGAAAAGTCAGCACTCCACAGCCAAAAAAAAAAAAAAAAGTAAGTGATTATCTGCATCTGAGAAAGAAAAGGAACATTCTGTCTGAGTGTGCCCGATCAGTTTCTGAATGAAACTTGATCTTTGGGGGAAAAAGGGAAAGAAAAGAATTCAGTAAATTGGGAACACAGAAATGAGGTTTTTGCAACTACGTAGTATTCATTAATGCAACCTATATTTACGCAACACAAGAAACAGGATAGGGATGTGATAGTCACTCTCGGCTGTAACACAGCTGCCCTGCAGTACACCCCCTCAGAAGGAAATAGTGGGCACTGTTAATGAAGGGTTTGGCGAGATATGTGAAAGATGTTCAAGAAATCCTTTTGTATCCTGGAGTAGATGCAATTAATATTTCTCTTCCTTATCCTGGGGCATATCACAAAGAAAAATACCCACCTCCCATAATGTATCATTTCCAGTTCAGGGAATAATCTAGTATCCATTTCAATCCTTTGCTTACTCCAAATTAAGGCTAATACGAAAATGTCCTGGGGCCAGTATTTTGTCAAAAGGATCTAGATGAACATGAGAGGGGAGCCTGGCTGCTAGTTCCATCCTAGTTGTTGTGCTCCAGGTCAGGTGCAACCACTTGGGCAGAGGTGGGGAGGTGATGCCTTCCTGAAAACCACCGAAATTTCACACTGGGAGAAACTTCTGGTGTGCAGTGTAGGGGTGGTAAAGAAGGTGTTTCACATTGAAATGGCTGGTTGCTGTTGAAAAGATCAATCTCTTTGCCTCCAGCTCCATGTTCGCACCCCTTCTGTGTGTGTTCTAGTAATTATGAGCTAAATTGAAGTGGATGCCAGACAATCACTAAAGTCAATGCAAAGGGAAAAAGGGAATACTGTATCAGAATAGGAAGAAAGTAGAGAAGCAAAAGAACCCTTCCCACTGAGAACTGACAGCTAAACCAGATTAAGTATAATGAGAAAAAGCAGTCTGAGATTCACAGCAAGGAGGTAGCCTATGGGAGAAATGCTGGTTGAGGTATTTCTGAGTCAAGTAGAGGGAAGAAAAAAGTGACACATCAAAGATAACAGAAAGAGGGACCTATTTTTGTGGACAATTGGAAGACAGAATAGTGTTCCCGCAATTTGAGAAGCCTTTCAAAGCAACAGGAGCAAAAAGTAGTGTAGGGGGAAAGGACCCCTTCAAGAAAGATATATATGTGGGTTTTTTTAAGTCATTAATTTTACTATCATTCACCCATTTTCATGAAACAAAGTTAGTTTGTTCTAGTCTCTTTCTAATAAAAGCTTGCATTAAGAATTTAATGCCCTTTTACTGTTTTCAGAGTACTGATTAGAAGAGAAAACAGACCCATTTCTCAGATCTGGTATATACAGGATCCTGATACAATGCCTTAGCATGGATACATAAATATGCATGATCTAAGTTTAACAATTCCTCAAGAGTTAGGTAGAGAATTTTGCTATACAGAGGTATCACAGAAATTTTTTTAAAATCAGCTAGTGGGTTTGAATGTCCACTGTAGTCACACTGAACCTAATCTTCAGGAAAATAAGTTTCTGTCTTTTCTAAAAAATAGGTCTTTTGCAACTAGACACCTCTGAAATCAAAACACCAAATTTAAACTATTTGGGAGTCAGTAATAATTTTTTTATATCCTCTTCTTAAAAGATGGTCTGCATAAAAGTAGATCTCTAATATTAAGATTCAGCTGACAATTTTTAGAAATCTACTTTGTTTTTCTGCAAACAACAAAATGTGTCTGATAATACCTCAAAGGTCTAACACAATAAGAATAAAAATATTTTTCCCTCATAATTTGCACTAAGTTCCTTCTATGAGTGCTTGAAGTACACTTACTAATCAACTCATGTATTTATCAGAAATCAAAGTATCCAACTTCAGTATTGTATAAATGGAAATCCAGATGTAAGTCTAGCAACTGTGCATGACATACTGTTAATAGCTGGCTTTCATATGCTTAATCACCACACTCATGATGCATCTTAATCACCGTTTTCTAGGTTTCTTGCAAGTTCAAACAGTGAGTATTTAATGCTGAATAAATTTGAAATTTGTACATAGATTAATCACTTACTTTTAATATTGTTTATGAGAATCTGTAGTTTATTTCTGTTTTGCTTTTAAGTGACCACATAAGGAAAGCTCTTAGGAACATAAGCAGGATGCCATGGTCCATCCTACAAAGTTACCTGGAGCTACCTCATGACAAAACCAACCTTCTCTTTCTCAGGTGACATCACAGCAGATGTATTTATTTTGCCTATTAAAAAGCTCTAGAAGTGCAGGAATATGTAAGAAAAGAGGCACAGCAGACCTTTAAAGCTTTAAAGGCAACAATTCAAAATAGAAAAAAAAAAACCAAGGCAAAACCATGAAGATGAAACTATACAACTGTCATGATGATGTTGTTAAAACATTTCTTTAGCAGACAAATAATGAACAAGATATGAAAGACCTTAAACTGAGTCAGATCAGTTCTGGATCTGACATAACAGTACAAAGAAAACCTGAAAGTCTGCTTCAAGTTCATCTTCAAACTATTTCTGAGATATTGTTTATTTTCTTCTGACTCTGGTTTTGTCATCCCTGCTTACTGAGGCTCTTAAAATCATTCAGCATTTTATATGTTATATCACATGAGAATGGCAAACTTGATACTGTTGTACGTGTGATTTTAGTATTTCTTGTATCACTTTTAAAAAAAAGAAGTGGATTTTCACCTTCTGTGAGGCATTCACAAATCTTTATTTAACAAAAGTAAAGACAGTATTTTAAAAAATAAAATTAAATCTAGTCCAACCTCCTGCTCAGAGGTCAGCTTAGAGGTCTGACAAGATAGCTCAGGGCTGTATCCAGATGGGTCTTGAAAATCTCTCAGGATGAAGAGACGCTTCACAATCTTTCTGGACAGCATTTTCCACTGTCCTCACAGGGAAAGAATTTCTCCTTATCTTCAGTGAGACCAAGTAGGAGGCCAAGTCTTCAGCTCAGCCATGCTCATGCATGGACCCTGTTGATTTGAGATTGAGACCACCCTCAACCTGTGGACTGACTTTTTGGATTCACTTTGGACCTTTCCAGTCATCGTGGACCTGCTCAGCCATCACTGGGTAGTTTCTGACCCTGGTAACCCTCATCAAGATGATTGTGATCCTGACTCACTGACTTGCATTCCTGGTGCCCTGACCCTGAGGAAGCCTTCAGCTCCTGTGGTACTCTGACACTTTCTTTGCGTTCCTGCTTATACAGTCCAGGTGGCTCTTGTCTTTCTCTGCTGCCAGGGTGCTGCTGGCTCATTCTCAGTTTTCTGCCTGCCAAGACCTCTAGAGCCTTTCCTGCAGAGCTGCTCCCCACCATCAATCCCAGCCTGTGTCATTGCGAGGAGTTCTTCATTCCTGGGTGCAGGAATTTGCATTTGTCCTTGCTGAATTTCACAAGGTTCCTGTTCT
This sequence comes from Anarhynchus alexandrinus, assembly GCA_008711295.1. NCBI lineage: Eukaryota > Metazoa > Chordata > Aves > Charadriiformes > Charadriidae > Anarhynchus > Anarhynchus alexandrinus. Next base: position 74,303 of record VUYV01000042.1, read on the forward strand.
CTTCATCCAGTTTGTTTAGGTCCCTCTGCCTCAAGGTCATCTCAGTTTGGTGTCAGCTGCAAACTGGACCAAGACTGTATATCATTGCCTCCTCCAAGTCATTAATAAAAAGGTTAATGAAGACAGATCCCCAAATAAGACCCCTGTGGTACTCCACTTATCAGCCTGCAGGTTGAGCAAGCCCCATTAACTATGGAGTTTGGTCATTCAATCCATTTTTTACCCATCTAATTATCTACCCATACAGACTGTAATAGCCCAGTTTGGATACAAGAATACTATGGCAGAACATGTCCAAAACTTTGCCCTATAAATGATATGTATGGCTCTCCCTTCATCCACAAATCCAGTCACTTGATCTTCATGGTTGATCAGGTTAGTTGGACATGATTTACCTTTTGGTAAGTTATGCTGACTGTTCCCAAACACCTTCTTCTCCTTCATGTGCCCAGAAATGTGCTCCAAGAGGACTTGCTCTATAATTTTGCTAAGGACTAAGGTGAGGCTCGTTGGTGTCTAGCTCCCCTGGTTTACTCCTGGACTTTTTGAAGATGGATTTTTGAACATTTCCCTTTCTCCAATTTTTGGAGTCCTCTCCCAGTCTCCATGACTTTTCAAATATAATGGACAAGATTGGCCTTGCAAGGACATCAGGCAGTTCTCTGATCACCTTTGCATGCAGGCAGTGGGGTTGCATGGACCTGTATGGGTCAAGCAGTCTTGGACTTGACTCCCATTTTTTGCTGGCTGTTCTTCTCTTGGAACCATTTCTCTAAAGGCCTGGGCAAAGAGGTCTCGTTGGCAAAAAATGAGGCAAAGAATGTTTTGAATACTTCAGCCTTGCCTGTGTTCACTATCATTAAATCACCTACCCCATTCAGCAAAGAGTCCACATTTTCCTTATTCAGCTTTTCACTACGAATGCAGCAACTGAAGCTCTTTTTGTGCCCTTGATGTCCCTTCCAAGGTTCATCTGTCATTGAGCTTGGCCTTTCCTAATGCCATCTTTACATGACATGCCCATGTTTCTCAGTTCTCCTTTGTAGCCCATCACTCCTCCTATTTCCTGTATATAATAAAAAAAAATCTTGAAAAGTGCATAATTTGCTTGATGTAAAATATCAAGAGAACTATGTTGTCTCTCTACTCTTCCATAAAATTTGATACTGTAAAAAGAACAGTAGTTTCATCGCCTTTCATCTCTATACATTGTTGAGGGTAAGAGTATCTTATACAGCATTGTGCATCCTTTTTTTAATAAATTGGACACTATGTGAACAAGCTGTACAGTCTGTAGTGCTTTCCATTTTAATACATGAATATCTTACCTTTACTAGCTAAAAAGCTCTCTTTACTTCTTAATCTTAAAAATAGAAAGTATTATTCCAAGAGAAAAAAAAATGGTTTCAGTCAGATCCTTCCAGTCTCCTACAATATGAGAAGAAACTGATTTTCAACAAAACTAAAAGTTGACAAATTTATTATATGGCTTTTGTTACCTTTAATATAATCTGTGGAACCCAATGCTGTAATGCTAAGTGTTTAACAGGATTAAAAAATTGGTTGATTAAATCTAACCATGAACTTCTATAATAATATAATTAGGATTATATGTTACTATGCATATAAATCTTTCCACTTTAGAATCCATTGTTAAACATTCAGAGTTGAAAAACTGTTTTATAAACAGATTATAATGTAATTATGGTACCTGACACTGGTTAATTGTCAAAGAGAAAGTAGCAAATTGATAAAATAGATCATTGGTCAAATTTAGTATGCAGCTTTGTTGTCTTCCTTGAAACATGGAGAATTTATGTTTAATACTTACATTCACTTTACATAGGCATTAAGTAGCTCTAACAAAACAGCAATCTAATCCCAGTTTTGATGACATTTTACAAGATACCACATTGCTTTCGTGAATATGACATGATTTATAATCCCCCCAACTTCTCCCAACCAAATCCACATTCATACGCAACAGAACCTTTGCACTGCAGAACATTCCTTATGAAGAAAGGCAATTATTTCTTATTGGAGGAAACAGATTTGTCATCAAATGCAAACAGAGCAAGTTTAGGTAGAAAAGAGTGGAAAGTCAGAACAGAAATGTTAAAGGGTTTTGAACTGTTATACCCACGTAATTGATTTAACTGAAGAAAAAAAAAATCTTTAATATCCTAGCTGTGATGATCTATGGAAGTTTTCATGAGAACAAGCATATCTCACTCATACTCTTCCTTCCTTCAACCAAAATAGAGAAATGTCTTTTCTTCCTTAAAAAAAATGGTTTCAAAGCACCTGGAGTGGAGTTTTCTGTCATGAGAGACAGAAGAATATTGATATGTAAAATCCAAATCCTGAATTGGACTAATTAGGGATCTACAATGTAAATCTGGGAAAGAAACCACTTTTAATGAAGAGAAACTTCTTGAGAAATCTGAGAGATTTCCCATCCAGCTTCACGATGAACCAAAGATTTTTCAATAGAAAGCAAAGAGAGCCCCTCATACCCTCAAATAGTCCCAGAGGCTAGAGAACTGATTTGACATGCAGACTTGCATTCAAACACTCCCAGCAAAAATAGGTTAACAGTACTGACTTTTCTGTTGGACTCTTTCCATTTAATTTAAATATCTAAGTAGACAGTGGAACTGAGACTTGAACTTTGATTGCCTGGATTCTAAATGAATTTCTTACCTACTAGTTTTCTTTTTCATTCTTCCATCCCTACACCTGGGAAAATGAGGGATTTTAGAGTTAAAATTCTGTAGGGCTGTGTTATGTTCCCAGAGCATTATAACATTAATAAATGAATCTGTTATTGTTTAGCTTCCAAAGTCTCCTGGGAAATGAGCAGTTCAAATGATCATTGTTAGCTATTCCCTTCTGAAATGAGAATGTTAATAAATAAATTTCAAAGTTATTTTTCATGTGTACTGTAACAGATCTGAAAAAAATTGCTGGTAAGATATATTTCTTGGTGATTAATCTTCTTAAAATGCAGAACTGAAATAATCAAACATCATGCAAATATGAAATGCGTTTTACAACTCTTAGACACTACTTCTCATTCCTAAGGCATAACATATAAACAGAATCTTAAAAGACTGAATTTGTGCCACAGTATACCAGTCACAACCATTTCCAAAGAATGACTCTTCTCCAAATAATTGTGTTGTCTAGTGCCTGCACAATATCTACAGCTGCACCTGTTAAGGGTTTCTTCTCTTCGTGAAAGCAGATGTCAGATTTATACCTGTAGTATGATTGCAAATATTAATTAATCTTTTATGGCTCGTGACTGAATGAGCCAGACTGGTGTGTACGATGCTGGCAAACACAAGCTTTGCAGTAAGTAGCTTCACAGGATCTGTTTGGCAAAAGCTGGTCAGGGACGCAGAGCACTTGAGTGCTACTTCAATAGAGACTGAAAGGCATGTTTTTCACTCACACTTCGGCACTTGCTACACTAGGTAGTAAAAGCACACATTTTAAAGAGATGAATGTTTTGCAGTATTTATACTTTTTTTTTTTAGTTTTAAAAATCAATATTCTACTTGTGTAATTATTAGTGGGCTGCACAGAAGATACCAGTCTTCCAGAAAACAAAAGCTAGTGGTGGTTTTTGTGGAAAATAGGAGAAATTTTGTGGAAAATATATCGTATTATATCCACTTATCAATATCATGGATACTTTTATTACATTTTTCTGCTGGTCAAGCCTGCCTACAGAAGCAGTTGTTAGAGAAAGCAAAGAAGATGAGAAAATAATTAAAAGACTGTATTCAAAGATGTCTAACTGAGGCCATTAACTTGTGCCAAAATTTTAAGGATCTAGGAGCACATTCCTCCTGAATACATGCCTGTGGGCAAAGTAAAGAAGAAAATACCTTTGAAGGAGTAGAGAAGTAGATCTTGTCTGCCTAACTTAGGGTCCTGAAATTAATCCCACCTTGATAACATGTCACTGGGTAATGGGAGTGAAGTTTGGACATGATAAAAAGACACTACATCCATGTGCAAGGAAAAATTACAAAATCTAAAAGGGTGCCAAAATTTTAATAGCTTTTTCTTAGGTAGAGAAGATGACTCTGTCATCAGAAACAGTTTGTGGGGGTGCTGTGGCTGACAATGTACCTATGAAAAAGTTCCAGCATAGGGGATAACAGTCTGGGATCCAGCCTGAACAGAGTCAAGAGGTGACAGAAGCTTCTCCCATACAAAGAATGGCTGGGGAGACAGTGAAGAAAGATTCAGGAACAGCTTGTTCATAGGCACACCTAACTAGAAACCATAGCTCAGCAGTTGCAGTGACATTTTCTGTAGCAGATATCTCTCATATTGGAGGCACAGATACCATTCAACTACCTCAGCTCATCATGCTGTCCTTCAACAGAATGATAACAAACATGGCAAAAATTAGGGGGTTTCAAACTCCTGTTCATTAGGGCTTGACAGCCTTCCCATGCAGAGAATGGAGATACGCCAATTTTGTTGTAAATTGGATCATATTTCCCTGAAGAATAGATGCAAAAATTAGGTCAATTTGCACAATTTTGTGGGGCAGAACTATTTGGCCATGCTTTGTATCACTAGATCCCAGATCAGGCACAGAACACTTGATGCACATATATACTGGAAAGGGTTATTGCTTAGAAAATGAACAGCTATATATATTCAATGGTTCATTAAATGCAAAAGGGTTTGAATTTTGAATGATTATCACAGTGTATTTTGTCATAAAATTATATGCAAATTCACCTAACTCTTTAAACCAAACAACAACAACCACAGGAAAAGCTCTAGGTAGCATAAGTCTAGATTTAAATTTCTTTTGCTCAAATTTTCCCCTGCCCAGAATCAAGTTTCACTTTGGAGACATCTGCAGAATTTATTTGCCATACTAATTTAGTGAATGCTCAGAAGGAATTGTCTGTGAGATAACACTATTGAAATAAAATAAGTGGTCAGTGCACTGCAGCTGGAGTGTAAAACATGGACTAAGAGCTGTTTTTCACCTCTGAGACTTACATGAATTCATTCACGGTGGCCACCAACACCCTGGGAAGCTGTTCATGCTATGTTTTCTTGGAGCTCAACAATCAAATCTGTAGGCCTTGACTATTACAAGAAGGTCTCTGTTAAATTGCAAGCTCATTAAATCCTGCTCTAAAGCAGAATTAAACACTCTGTGGTCCTAATCTCCCAAACCGCTGATTGCACTCACTAAATTATTGAGCTGTTGAAAGTAACAAAATGGAGAAATATATAATTCAGACCTTAAGAGTATTTTGGACACATATAAAGGATTCATGCCACCTTGGAGAAAAAATAATCAACTTTTGCTAAGAAGCCACCTTTGCTTCCATTTAAATCATTAGTTAGTCCCAAAGCCAAGAATGGGTATATTATTGCTCCATGTCTTCCTTAAGCTCACCATCATAGAGTAGAGATGGCCTTAAAACTACAGCGGCCTTAGTTCTATGCCCAAAGGGCATAGCAGTGGCCATGCTTCCAGTGCTCTTTTGTTAGCTTTTACTGTTCACTCCTCTATTCATCATTTCTCTGTCTTGCTTAATACTCTGTTCTGCTAACCCTTGTCAATACCTCTTTTATATGTCCTCTACCCTTGATTGACCTTGATTCATCTAAGAGGATGACATGATGAAACCGTAACATAGAGGCAACAAGGATGCTCACAGGAAGATTTGTAACAAGTAGTCAGTCTCATAGATAAAGAAGCTGAGATCCACTCTGAAAAAGAAAACAATAATAAATAACAGTCTCTGAGAAAACAGTTAACAATCCTGATGGTCCTGTTTGTGCCTCTCCACCCTCCATACCATATACACAGTACCTGTGCATTTAAATAATGCATATTTTTTAAGTCTCTGGATATATTCCGCCCTTTACATTAATTCTTATCACAAAAAAATTGCTTTCCTATCTGTCAAACCTCTAGCCTCCACTTTTCAGCAGCACAACCTCACCAGGTAGTAGGGTGTGGCTACACTTGTTCAATTCTATAGAACAACACTAAATAAGACTGAGTAAAATTCATTCAGACTGTGTTTTGAGAACTAGCCCATTTTATGTATATCATTTAGTCTGCAGTAAAAACACTGTTTTATATCCGGGCAGATGGTTGCTCAGTTGTGATGAATGTCATAGTTGACTCAGCTGCGTGGGAACTACTGCTTCAGTATTGCAGGCCAATCCAGGAGAGTGGGCCCTTATCCCCTTGATGTGAATGCCACGGAATGTATGTATGAATGTAAATGGCTGAGTAGTTGCATTGAAAAGTCAGTGACTTGGTTTTTGATGAGAATAGTATAGTAAATAGAAAATTTTCCTCTTCTTGCCTGCGGATAGTCAAGAAGCTTTAAATATATTAGTCAAGAACCAAGAATGCATAATTTTAGGTTATATGCACTACGAAAGATAAAGTAGTCTGTTCTTGCATATGTTTTGAAGGCTTTCAACTTGTCTGAAGCCTCATTAACTATATATTGGTCTTCATCATAATGATGTTAGCAACTTTCAAGTTACCTCAAGCTGCATATTTTCCATGATATATCCAAAGAAAAAGACAAACTATGCGCCTTATTACATGAAATATCCAAATCCTTATCATGCATGTTAGATATTTTCTTTTAAAATATTGTTTATTCCTTTAAAATGTTGTTTGAATTCTGTCTTTAATCAAGACTGTAATATTTGGTTATATAAAAAATTGCAAAAAAGTGATACAAGTTCTTTTATTCTTAATGAAACTTACAGAAATAATTTTATACTAAATCATTGAAAGACAGATGTTTGGGCCAGCAGTGAAAAGTTCTTTTAATAGCTAAGTTATAAGAAGCCATTGAAGCAAAGGCATATGAAATGTAAATGCTGGCAAACCCTTAACTATAGCATTGCAAGTGATGACACTCTAATATGACAATAATCATCCTATCATTCTTCAAAAAATAATGTTCTGCAAATGAAATATAATAACTGAAAAGCCCACTTCAACATAAGTCAATAAACTAATAAGCTTGTTAAAAGAAAATAATTACTTGGCTGCAGCCTTTGAAGAGCGTCTATTTATTTTGAAATCCTCTGAAATACAAGAACAGAAAAAGGAATAAATCTTAGCACAGGAATAAACCATCCCTCTTGGATTTCGTGATAAATTAATGATTAGCAGACTGCTTATATATGAGACTAAAGAGCTGAATGCTTAGAAATCAAGAAAAAGGAGTCATCCAGCCTTATCTCTTTCGTCTGAACTTCTGTAATAAATATAAGTTTTCTTGACATATTCATATGCTACATGAAAAAGAAACTTACTATCAAATTTGAATCTTTCTTGATAACTATACTTCTAATTGCATCAGCAAATGTGGCTTTCATATTTGTGTTGTAGGGATGGTGTGTCTAAAGTGGGGGCTAGCTGCTTGCACTTGGTTTAATGGGGAGAGAAAAGTACTTTGGGGAAAACATCATCCAATACTCCAAAATTTCAACTACCAAGCATGTTATACCGGGACTGATCAGATGACTGCTTATTCCATGGAGGGTTAATAGATTTGTTTGTAGTTGCTTCTGCTTCTGAATAAATTTGGCAATATCATAGGCTGAAATTTCAGTATCAATTTTTATTTTAAAGCCCACAGACACAAAAATTTGGTCTTATGAAAAAAAAAAAACCAGTTCCAGAAGAACAGCAAGAAACTGTCTGAATAAAAGTAATGAAGCCAGGTTTCCAATGGGTTTGTTCTTGTTGATTGTTAGGACTACATCATAAATTACTCTCTCAGACATCAGAGAATCCAAGAGGGTAGGAGGGGGAGTGAGAGAGAGAACTTTGCCTGGGAAATAGATTCTCTGGTGTCTGTTTGATAAGCAAAAACTCCTGCTCAAGCTTATTTCCAGAGTTCTCTCAGCAATACTCACCTTTCTGTGTTCTCGGGGTATTAAAGGATGAATTCATGTTCCATTCTTTCCCTGAGAGGGAACCAAAGTAGATTCTCTCCTACGTATCTTTCTTCTCTTTCTGTCTGGAGAAATTCTGCATTTGTGATGTCTTATCATGTGTGTGTCACAGTGCCACTTCTATTTGTTTCACATTATTTTACATCAACTAGTTCTGTATATCACACTCATTTAAACAAAGATATAATCAAATTTTCATTATATTGTTATAAGGGTTAAAAAATGTCATGTTTTGAGGTAAAACAGAACCAATTTTGTTTTCAGGAATTTTATTTTTCAATTAAGTCTCTTCTAACTAACTGTACTCTCTGAAATTAATGCTATGTTTTTCAGACAGAGTTTGCTTCTAGCAGAGATAACATCTGATGTTTATAGTCAATACTAAGGAATGGTATACAGAGAGGCTCTGGCTTATACTTATCGCTATAACAACCAAGGTCAGCTCACTTTGTTATGTGTCATGTTGGAGGGTCGGAAGTGGAAAAGCGTTGAGGGGTCCCACCTGCAGGGAGGAGCGGACAGGACAGGACAGGTGACCCAAAACTGGCCAACAGGGTATTCCATCCCATCTACCTCATGCTCAGTATGAAAGCTGATGGATCAAAGAGTCAGCCCTCCTTCTTCAATGGCCGGTGTCCAGTTCCTGTCCATCGCTGAGTCCAGTCTTGGACTTCCCCAATACCTGCTGGTGATGTGACCATCATCCGGGGAGCTTGATATGATTTTGTATATATTGTACATATTTCATGGTTTTCTTTTTTATATCATTATCTTTTATTTTTATTGTTAATATTTCATCAAAATATTTTTAGTTTTCTTTTCAACTTATGTCTCTCCCTTATTTTCTCTCCCTGCTCTTCTGGGAAGGGAGAGAGAGAGAGGTAAAGAGAGCATTTGTCATTCATTTAGTGGCCAGCCTGACCCAAACCACAACAAAAAAAAAAAAAGAGGAAGAGGATACAGGTCATGACCTCCTTATTTAAGCAAAGTCAAGTGTAAATAAACAAAACATATTACTTGTGCTGTTTTCAGACCCAAAGACAATGCTGTTTCCTTAAAGAATTTCTGAGGTCATCTTGACAGATAATGCTATTGTCTGCTGCATAATCACTTCAGAAATTAATCTAAAGAAATAAAAATATGAGGTCTGGGAATTTTCTATTTTTTCCAGTTAGCAATACCAGAATCTGTGATTAATATTTTAAGAGATCTATATGTGTGTTTCTCAGGAATATAAGCTCCTAACCAGAAACCATTAGAAAAATATATTTGTGAACACATAGTCTAAGTATTGTAAATGGCAATTAGTAAGTGACATTAAATAAGTCACTGTGATTAATAAATTATTAGTAAATTTCCCAGTCTTGCTTGGGACTGTCAGTTACACAGGTGCATCTGGGTTTTGACTGGGTGTCAGAACAATGAAACCTGTTGTTCTCCCACCAGTATAGTCCAAAGCGGATTTTTGTAATCCCCAATAACCTCTCTTGCTTGAAAATTGGAGGTGATATTCAAGGGGGGTCTTCTGCCCACTTTGCATAGTTCACGACATTTTAGGATGACCTCTCATGAAGACCCAGAAGGAGAAAGAAATGGGACAGAATGATAGTTTTTTACTAGATCAACTGAAGAACTGTGATTAGTTATTCAATAAGAATGGAAGTATGAGAACCCAGCAACTGTCAAAAGGCAAATTATAGTAAATAAATGGAAACCTTACAAACTTGAATTCACGTCACCTAACTGAGACTCCAAATCCAGAAGCCTGCTCACCCTTGTTTAGCTCTAGTCAACAGGGATTAATAGGTGCTTCCAGCAGTCATTTGACATACCCGAAATGTGAATTATCCTCAAGTTATACCGATTTCTGCATCATTTGACTGTACAAGGAAGATATGTACACACCAATTTTACCATCTCAGTTAGGCTCTTAAACCAAACGAGATCAATACAGACAAAAACAGTTTTATAATTAAGGATTACACTGTAGTTTACCTAAGCCCTCAGTTATCTAGCATATAATAGACTCTTGCTGGACAGAATATTTCAGAGTGGACGGATTACTGTCTACCTGTGGAGTAGTAACTTCTGTGCCATTACAGTATATACTTACAGAACACCAGACTGTAGATAATACTGGGCTAGACAATAGAATAACATTTTGGAAAAGCTCTGCACCACTAGACTGACCACTTTGTTCAGAATAAATGAAATGTTAGTGTAGAAATTTAGATGATTATTCTTTGGTGCTGTGAGCTTTTTTCAAGCTGCAGACAACAGAATACTACAAAACCCTATAGAGGGCCTGCAGCATGCAGTTCATTAGGTGTGGTTTGCATTAATTTTAATTTTTAAGATGTTTTAGGTATATATATATGTATACACAGGTCATTCTCAAATCACCGAGGGATTCAATGTCATCTAGACCACCAAAAAAAAAGCTACTGATCACACTCTATTCAGAAAAGGAAATCAATGCAACAAACCTGTTAAAAGGTGTGTCTTCTACTTATGTCACAGGCTAAAAGAGCAACTAAGTACCCCATTTCTAAGTTAAAATTCCTCTCTTGATCAGCAGTAAGCCCACATTTTGAAAGAAATATCACCCTATCTCCATTCACAGCCACAGTCCTCTGTGGAAAATATTTCCAAAGTGTGACAGCAAAGAGGCAGTGGAAATTGGACTTCTTTTAAAGACTTTCCTATTCCTCTGGGAATGGAAGCAAGGAAAATATTCCTCTCCTAAACAGAAAATTTCAGACTAGAGGCAGAAAAGATTCTGCTCTTCTGGAAAAAGACAAAAGCTATGGAAAATGATTCTGACTTTTTCTTCTGTCATCTCAAAAGCTGGAGTCTGCTGATAGAAGATGTTTCAGATCATGTCATCTAGTCAACATGGCAGATAAGCAAAGTTGGTCTTCAAAATTAATCGAAAAAGTTTAATTTAGACTTCCAGACCATTGATTTCTTCCACATAGCTTGTTTCTTTTCCATTTATCATACCTAAATATTTTTCATTTGGCATTTTTACTTTCCTGTGGGGTGAAAAGTGAAGTGATCATGATCAAAGTCCTCCCTTAAAACAAAATAGTAGGAAAAGCAGTAGCCTATTAAATCTTTCAGGCGTAAATAGTTCATACCATTGGGTCTAGGTGCTCAGTGGTTGTCACAGTCAGTGAAAATGAAGAAAAATTTTCTATGAAAGTTAAGTAATGTAACCAAATACAGACCACTTTGTCTTTTGCAGACTGTAAGTTAACTAAAGCAGCTATTGTGCTGTGTCAAGAAAGACAGCAGTTTCATATTTATAGGCTGAGTAAATAGCAGAGTGCACTTAGGGCTCTCGAGTATAACAAATTGGGTCCTAATGCCCATATCCCAGTATGTGATTGAAAACTCTATACCCCTTCTTTATGCCAACCATTTTAGCCTGACAGTGAAGGATGACAACCTACCACCTGGCTAGGTATAAAAAAGCTACATCAGGTACAACGTGCTTAAGCAGAGCAGCTCTGTACTAAGGCTCAGAATTTTGCAGGGTTTTAAGTACGTAAACAGGCAGATAAGACAACAGCCCCACTGTGAATATCTCAAAAACTGCAGCTAATGTAACATCCATATCATTTTGTTTCTAAAATTATCAAAATTCTGTCTATTGATATTGTTAAAGCAGGTTAAGCACTGATGTTACTCTGAGTCCTGAATTAACTTAGAGACACCGAAGCCAAACTATTAAGCAGAGAAGACTATGTGGCAGGTGGGGCAGGTTCTAAAAGGAGGATGGTTTTCAGATCCCACAGGAGAAAGGTTAAAAGCAAGCACTATTATGCAGCCACAACCCAATGAACAAGATATGTAGGATAAGAGTGAGAAAGAAATTAAGCTTGCACAGGACAAGATGGGAAATAATGATGGTCTTAGAACACTAGCTATATGTGGACTTCTGGTCTTCCTAAAAGATAAATTTAAACCTGTTGTCACCCCAAAATGATTAATTACTGTTATGGCCGGTCTCAATCATGTATGTGTCCTAAACATGTGCTGTAATAGTTATGTTTCTTTACATATGGTGTGATGAAAATGAGAGATGTAGTACACAGAGACATTTCTCACTGACAAAGAAATGAGTGAGGAGTTTAAGAAATCGCTTAGCATGTGAAACACTATGTATGACACCTCCTCAAAAAAAAGTAACATTTTCGTAAATGAAGAATTGTAATTGTTTAGTTAGAAGACTGAAAAGACACTCATCCAGTTAAATTAGTAGTAAAAAGTTTACTATGTCAGCATTATAATGACAAGAGATACTTTATACACATTTTTGGCATACCTCTATATCAGGGTAACAACACACCCTGTTTAGTCCCAAGTGCATTCTCTAGAATATCAGAGTAATAATAGGTGTCAATGTAAGATTCCAGACCTTTCTGAGTTCTGTCATCACAGGGTCCCTGGGAGGAATAGGTGTCTTTCAGGCAGTAACAATGATCAGGACAGATAAGTGAAAGGCAGTAGGGAGCACACCAGAATTCTGAAGATTTGTAGGAAGTCTGATGACAGGGATTGCTTGGCTTATGTGTTTCAAGGAAAGAAAAGGCAGACAATCTACAAGAGAAATTCAATGTGCACGAGTTGTTAGGCACGTAGACTCATCCAGAAGTGTATTTAGGTGCCTGTGACAAAATTTAGGTATCTGAGGTTGGGATTCACCTGGCCTAATTTAGTGTTTAAACTTCTAAATTAAAACTCTATCAGCCAATGGTAGAAGAAATAGGCAATTCAGAGGGAAAATCCTCTAAAGCACCTATTTTCCCACATAAAGGATGCTGGTATCATCTTTAAAATCTTTAAAAGAGTCTGATGTAAATAATTTCCTGATAAAAACTCCCAGTAGATTAAGAAAAAAGGTGCAGAAGTGTTCTCCTACAGTTTTAATATGCAGTTCACTATGCTGTAATAACTGAATTATGTTGGCTTAATATTCTTTTCCCTTTGTTTTTAACAAAAATGTAATATTATCTTTAAAATAATTCTTAATACAATACAATACGATTAAGAAGTGGAGAGAGCTGGTGCCATTATGAACAGAAGACATGAGCTTTTAAAAGTGAATAAGGCTGTATACATGTACTGTGCCTATTGATTTTACCTTACTAAGAATAAAGTCATTAGTCAAAATTCTGTCACGCTAACAAAAAAGTTCTGTTGAGAACTCTGATTAGGTACAGTGAAGTATCATCAAACTTGTAAAATGAACTTACTGAGAACAAGCAGATATGGAGCAACAATTTTTGTTAAAAAAGTTTTACGTTTGAAGGAAAATAGTATTGTATAAAATCAACATTTTTTGGTAATAGCTTTAGACAAAACATTGAATCTTTTAATAAGCCTACATTGCTGTTGGGCTATGACAACATCACAAACAACTCAGGCTTCCTCTGTTATCTGGATGTGATACAATACCATAGTGTGTTTATATTTACAGATCTCAGTCATCTTTCTGGCATTTTATTCTTATACAGATACATAAATTACTATCAGAAGAGCTCTTCAATAAATATCTCTGTGCTTCCAATTGGTTACAACACCAACACATCATATATATCTACCTAGGCAAAATTATCTTTCAAGTTCTAAAGAGTTTCCTTTTCTCATGTAAGTAATATTTAAAAGTAAAACTGTACTATTAAATTTACAGAGGCAAATGAAAATATTATCCATCAGAGGTATCACCTACAATTCTTGCATATCCCTAATAATTTTTATCTCATAATGATAAGATAATAATAAAATCTAATTTTTACCTCATTAATGTTAATTTCTTTCATTAAAAGACTGGTGGGTTTGCTTCTCACTTGTTTCCATGGAACTGGAAAAAACACCTTCCACATTGTAATACAGCAATAAAGCTTTTTAAAAATCAGCTTATTTCTGTCCCTGCTGCTAATTACAGAACTCCTTATTCAGAGTACGGATCTTCCTTTCATTGCCTCTCTATGTTGTGATAGAAACTCCTATTAAAAAGAAAAATCCAAAAGAGATTTTCTAAGAGATAATTAAACATAAAGGGACATGCTTACTAGTCTGTTACTCCAATTTTATGCTGGTGTAATTTGATTGAATTCAATGCAACTACTCTAGTGTAAGAGAATAGTGTTGTTTTAGTTATTCAGAACCAAGTTTTTAGTGTTTCATTTATTTTGATATGTGCAGATTAGAGGCTTTTGATGTCAATTGAAGCCGATTAAAACGTTTGATGTTATGACCTTTGCAGAGTAACAGTATCTAATAGGTATATACTTCTCAGTGAAGTGGTTGAAAATATTCTAAAACACATTTTCTCTAAAAAATAATGTGTCATACAACGCACCACTTCCTAACACACCAACCAGAGGAATCTCCACTCAGGTATGTTAGTACCAGCCTTACTGCAGCAATATCACTGAGACAGGATTTTGGGTTTTTTGAGTAAGTGGTGTAAATATACAGGAAGATATGTATTCTGTCCTCTGGTAACTTTAGGGTATTAAACATACTTGCTTTTCCAGATGGGAATGAGGACAGAACTTTCCAAATATGCTTAGCAAAAGTGACTATGTCTCACGCCATTAAATTCTGCTCAGAAAAGTCAGACCTGCAGTTGTTATGCTTTCTGCCCTATCATGCACAACATGTGCACAAACACCTTAGAAGTGACTAGGAAACTTTAGACCTCAGCAAGCTTCTGGCTGAACATTTAATTCAAAGTTATACAGCTTCATAAAAACTTTGTCTTCATTGAAAATGTAAATTTCAGCAAAAATGCCTTTTCCCAGAAATATTTCCACCAGCTTCCTGGACAGTAACAGTGTTTATTTTGTCTTACAAATTATTGGGAGCAATAAGTTCCTTTTGTTGTTGTTGTAATTATTATTATTGTTTGAAATCTGTTCTTTTACATAAGGTAGATGAGGTTAAATGACGAAAGAGACATTTTCTTTCTGATCATTTGTCAAATCTATGATATCTCTTCACAGAAACAATTTGTCTTTGGCCTGGAACACTGACTGGCAAACTCCCAGCTTACAGCACCTGTTTCATAGCGCACAGTGAAGATTTTATAAATACCTTACAGTCATCTTGTGAAATCATTCATTTCATGATATGACTGAAAGTCGTTCCTGGAATTATAGGCATTCTATTACACTATTTAACTGTTCCACTGAGTCATTATGTGAAATGCCTGAAATTGTCAGGCATTTCATGAAATGGCTGGTGTCAGTGCTTTGGTCGTTTCATGAAACTTAGCATTATGACATTCTATTCACTACTGCTGTGAAAAATCAATTTTTTCCATGGGAAACAATGTCTTATCAAAGTCCCACTGACATAAATAAGCAGACATATTTGTCATACACTCCTCACAACCCCTAAGCTGCTGCAGGCCTCCGGCAGAGGGCCTTCCCTGACTTTGCTCAGACAGACAGACCTCCTCCACTTTTGCACTTGTATTCCTGGGTGGTAATTTCTCAACATTTGTCACTTAGAAAATGAAGGAAAATCATGAGGAATCTTTTTTTGTTTGTTTGTTTATTTTATTTTATTTTATTTTATTTTATTTTATTTTATTTTATAGCTAACTCACACCCAAGTCTACATTCAGACTTGCTTAGTAAGGTGCAGCACTAATGAGATAGAGATAGTAGAAAGTAGAGGTAATAAAAACACCCACTTTCCTATAATTGACTGAGGCAGAATGGGTCCACGAAACAGTTTAGTGTCATAAAAGACATAGATGAAAAAGGTCTGAAAGGGATTGGTTTGAAAAGTAAAATCTGTCATGGGAAATATTGTAGGAACTAATTGGGTTTGTGTCCCAAGTAGCTTCTTCAGGGGAGGAAATTATTAATGATAATCCTGTTTCACTGTTTTGGAGCTCTGCTGCCGGAGATTGGGATTTTGTAAATGCTGTGGAGGCTGAAGGAAATGTGAAATAAATAAATGCAAATGTTACAAAGCCAAACGGAATAGTTGATGTCCTGGTTCTGAAAACAAGCAGTTATTCAGTGTTACCATATGTCTGTAGAGTGAAATATGAAAGACTCAGTGATTTTAGAAATAAAATTATTATGGAAATACTTTAAAATATTCCTTTAGGTTAATATTCATAATTAGTCAAGAATTGATCATTTCCTCTAATTGCATACAATGCCTAATACTGTTATTCATTGTACAAACCACTCCACAAGCCAACCAATAGCAAGAAAGCTATAGTTATAATCTTGAAGAAGAATTGATTTTTTTTCTTTTTTTTTTATGATTTATTTTGTCACATTGAAGATCCTTGAATACTTATGACTTTCTTCTTTTTTACATGCAGCTGGATTTGGGAACTCTCCAGTTATTCCATGGGTGAAAAATAGACAATAAGAGAGCAGGCATGAACCAATTAATCAAGAAATGAGGATTAATAAAAATGAAAAAAAAATATATGCACATGGATCTTAAATTCTACTAAGGGATGGGAAATGACAGACTTCTTACCAATAGGTAATGGAATAATCTGCATGCCCAGTTATGATATTTGTGAATTACTCTTAGAAAAAAGAAAAGTTCTAGTTCACATGAGGTGTTTCAGATGTTTTTTGTGAATACACTGAATAAGGGGACTCCCACTGAAACCAGCTTAGTTGCTTATGAAAATCTCTTCCCATAATCATGCAGCTAATGGTTGCCTTTGCTCATTCACAGTAGACGAAAATTAACATGAGGTGAACAGATTTGCACAGTAGGAAACGTATGTAAGCAGACACCATTTTATAGTTGTTTGACTAATTTGGGGGCATTTGCAGAAAACACCAGGCATAGCTTTTAATATTGTTATTTGATGTGCATTGCACTGAATTTCTCTGCTGTGAGCAAGTTAGCTGAAGAGCCAGCTGGGCAATTTTTATGATAGCATCATTCCATTGCAGCCAATAATTTTTCCTGCACTAGGATGGTAGGATGGGATCCTTAAAAAACTTAGAATTTTCCAGAATTCCAGTTTTCTTTGTCTTTCTGTCTATATTCATCACACTGTACAAAAATTTATTACCAAAGATAAGTTTCCTATGGCTGAATTTCCACAGTCTTTGCTCAGTTGGATTACATCAGAAATCTCATTGTTTTTATTAAAAGAACTGAAATAGTGGAAAGCACAGGACTTGCTTATAGAGCACTTAAATTTTGTCAGGTTCTTATATCACATTCATCACTATATATTTGAATATCTTCAAAAGGACATGGAAAGGACAAAGTCCAATACTTTAATTTCAGCTATTTAAAAGCATCTATTTCTATGAGTTTTGTTGGTTCTTGTTTGTTGTTGGGAAGTTATCTTCGAGTCTTGAGTAAGTCCTTGAGGATGTTTCTTGTCTTGGACTGAGACTGTCATGGTCTAAAGGTTGTTTGATGGCACTGTATTAGCTATATATTTAACATTTTCCCATATTTCATTCGCTTTCTCAAAAGTAATTCAGAATCTAGGAAAATCCATGAACAAAGTTCTCTTCTGCTGTATTACATGCCAAAGAGGAAATAATTGATCAAAATTCCTGCGGACATACTGGGGGTAGTGCCACCAACACTCAGCAGCCCAAGGAGATTGTATAGATGAAGTATAGTGATAGCCATATTCTTGCAACTGCTTTTTCTTCTACCCTTGTGTTTTAGCAAATGGTTGCAAGGCTGGAGTGGAAGGTAAATACTGCAAACAGATTGCATTGTAAATAGTAAGAACATTTCATCTCGCCAACAACCTTGTGTGCATTCTGCCTACAAATGTCAAGAGCAGGCGTGATGCCTCCAGCTTAGCCACATTTCCTCCTCCTTTCTCAGAACAGAATGCTGTCTAAGAGTCTTGGTTAAGCATTAAGATTACTATGTTTGAGTGATTAAAATAACTTTATGTTGTCATTGGGACTGCCAAGAGTATTTAAGATCATATCCAGGTTCATAGTATCCTGACAAACCTTATTAAATTATGTGTATCTTTTTAAATGTCATCTTAATGTATTTTACTACCTTTTTCTGCATATATTTGTGTAGTCAAATAATGCTGACCTTGAGGAAGAGAAATGGAACCTCCATTATCAACCCTGCCCAAATAGGACAATAAAAATAAGCCTGGTTCTTTCTTGTGGTACTTCTAGCACAAATACCTTTTTATGTAACAATTGCAAAGCCTTAACACTATTCGTTATGACTGCAACACTCAAATGTTAAGTGAAAGTGGAATTTTTCTATTAAGACTTAGTAATAGGTGCCTGGATAGAAATAATTTTGAAAGCAATAGTTAAAAAGAGAGAAATCTGTTCTCTCTCATTTTACTCAATATGTACACAACTGCTCCTACAATGAAAGCAGGTTAGATCTCTAAAGCATATAAGATTGAATTCTGTTCCTGAATGTTCCTACACAAATGGAATTAGGCAGATTTCTCCAGAGGAAGAAATCAGCCACCATTGTGCGTATGGATAAATTAAACAGAAGAACAGTACATCTAAAGAGAAAAAAAAAAAAGGTGTCTTAAAATTTCCATGGTACAGTTCTTAACAATTCCTAGCATTTCATTTATGCTTAGTAGCAAAGCTTCAGCATTGCTCAATTGTTGTAACAAAGAGTAGAATTGTACTCTGTTCATTTTTTTCAGAGAATGGGCCACTTAACAAAATAATGCTGTAAGTGAACAGATAAAAGTGGGCTACTAATTTTACAAATGATCCTCTGTTACTGCCAAGTACTTCAGAAAGTTGGCACGAGACTACTAGCAGGAAATATCCCTGTGTGCAATAGTTCCCGAAGAATGCCAGCTAGCGTAGAACAAAGAGGAGTCTGAATGTGTCATGAAACGGTTTCAAGCACAGAGGACCAGATATAAGGCTATGGAGTTACACTAGGGATACATTTGGCTCAGAGTTTTTGAACTATGAGTTAGCAATTTCTACTAGGAGAGCTGGGCATAAAAAGCATCTGGTTGTTCTGGAAAGAGGAAGTAAGAAGTGCCCCAGAAGACACTAGTGAGAAAAGCTTTTGCTCTTAGCAACTTTGTGTTAGCTGAACAAATTTGCGTTTGGGTTCCAGCCGCAAAAACAGTACACTGGTAAATGGATGTGGCTGAAATAGAACGTATTAATCCTGCATCTGCTGCACACCCATTATCTCTCTTCTTTGAAACAACCAGCTTTCCCAGGACACTCTACAATGGCTATTTGGTGTCATGACAATTTCATTAGATACATAGAAAAGGCACAGTTTGCAAACTGAGCAATCAAGAGGCTAGCTAGGAGAAAACCAAAGTGAATAAAAGACCAGAATATCTGAAGGGAGTGCAGCAGACATAGAAACAATCAAACTGAAGCTTTAGGCAGCAAGAAAAATAAAAAAGCTCAGCAGGTGCATGAAGGTAAGCAAGAAAGATCAGAGACAACAAACAATAGGAATAAGTGGAGTAATTTGACAAAGTGCTGTAGAAGTGCTTTGATATTCTCTTTCCAAAAAATCTTCGTTAACTATCCTTACTGTGTCCTGTATTTAACAAGCATGCAGAGAGCACTGCATTTCTTGCCCAGCCCACTACTTTGACTCACGCTTGCTGCTTTGTGAGTCATTTCTTCCAAGAATCTGTTTTTTCTACACAATACATTCTGCCTTGTTTGTCCTCTACAGAATACTATGCGTCTTCTCCACCTTTTGCGTCCTCTTTTTCCAGGAGGAAGGCAGCAATCAGAAACAGGGAGGGGCTGCTTTCATTCATCCCAAGTGTCTTGGACCATTGGGAAATGTTTCCTCCTCACCTTAGCAGCACAGCTGAAGGGCATCAGGAGCCAGTCCTCTGACTCTCACTTGATGTTACTTTGCCTCTCCCTCTTCAGTTGCCTAAATGAATTGATGGTTCTGCCCATCAGCTGCCAATCAGCTGCACATAGGGAAAAGGAAGCATATTTGAATGGCTGTTTACAGGTATGTTTTGTGAACTAAGAATGATTTGTTTCTGTTTGTCTTCTCACCAGAAGAGTTAATGTTGAAAGAGAAGATAAATCCTTTTTCTTGCTCTGTAGCAATAACACCTGCATTTCAAAACAAATGCAGGGATTCAATGAAAATAGGACTACTATAAGTCTTCTCAAGGTTTTGCAGGTATCCACCATGCATGCACAGAGAAAAGAGCCTGAAAAGAACTTAAGATTGGAAGAAAACAATGTATGCAGAAAAAAAAAGCAAGCTTTCTGTTTTGATGTATTCTCAACATTTAATTGGATCTTTACCAAGGCCTTTTCATCCTGCATTTGTTCTAGTTGGCAAAGGAAAAGACAGTAAGGGAGATGCCGTGGGAAGAATCTGAAAACCTGGGATAAATTCTGCTGAGTTTGGAATAACATCTTACGTTTGTAGGACTTGTCTGTTATGTATTCTGAAGGAAAAACATGAATAATTGAGCAAATAAGATTAGTAGAAAGAAAATACATAGATATGGCAAATTTTAGGTCAAAGGGCTCTTCTGAATTATCTCCTCAATTTAATCCCCACTCAAGCCCCGTTTTGAAGACTTAGGTGAATCAGAGGCTCTGTGATTGACCCTCTCTATCAGGCGGAATTTCACCCCTTTATTAATGCCTTCCTCGTGAGACTTCTTTAATTGATACTTAGAAATCAGTCAGTAAGAGAACACGAGAGAGAGTTTTGATCAGCAGCCTTTGACATTAATCAAGGCAGAGTCAGTGAGGCATTACTCATTAACAAAGCTGATCTTTCAGTGTTTCTGCAACACTCTCCATTCCTCTTTATGTTCATTCAAAGAGCATGCAGCAGGTTCAGGTAATAACATGGCTTAGAAATATCAAATGCTACTTATGCAAGCATAAAAATCAAGAAGTATTTTTTACTGTGATTTCAGTCAGGAAAGTTGATTTTCAGAAAGCATAATGGTTATGGCTGACTCAAGTGATGAAGGTATAAATAGCATTATGTAAAAGAATAAGAAGGCATAAAGACATCAGCAACCATAAACTGTGTTCCAACCATGAATTTAGGTCTATCTCTTCTAAGGAATTAGTATGAAATTAATGCTTTTAATACCCCTCAAGTGGTTACCAGGAGAGAGCAATCCCTATTCTGCAGATTGGAAGTACAGAAGGGACTAATAGATAATAATATATGGAGCTCTCTATAACCACAATGTAAAATTTCACCACAATATTTCTGTAGAAAGCTTGGTGACTTGTCTACCACTAAAGCAGGTCTTCCAGAAAAATTCACTCATACCAAGAAGTGTTTCATCCTATATTTTCAGGCTTGAGCTAATTAAAGCAGTAAGAGAGAAAATTCAGTCACACACTTGCTATAATTAAAGCAGTCCTACACTTTTTAGTTGTATTTGATGTCTTACTCTTCCTGGTCCAATAAAGCTACACTGCACTGTGAGAGAAATGTAAATTGATCTTAAAGTTACACTTTTGGCAATAAGGGATTTATTTCAATAACCTCTCTGTCTAGTTGTTTTCCCAACTTTAGGTGTACGTAGTCTAGAATTTATATTCAGTTTTAATCCCCTGCTAGCTGCATACTTGCTTGAGGACCAGTCACAATGCAAATTAGGACAGCCTTGCAGTAGCTACAGCTGATACTGCAGGCCAGTTTGGCCAATCTGACAATCTCAGCATCAAAGAAAGAGGCTGTGAGCAATCTTTGCCTCCAGTCTCAGTTGTGCCAAGGCTTTGACGCTCTAGATGTTTTGTGTTCCTAAATTGCTGGGGTTAATATGCCTTAAAGAATGAACTACACAATTGAGGCGAATCATATAACACTTCTAAATTAATATTTAGAAAGACAACAGTGCTTCATTTGAGATTACAGAGGGTATTAAGCAGCTAAATTAAATACTTTGCAAAAAGAACCATGGAATCTAACAATACAGTTAACTGTATTTTGGCAGAATCCTGGTGTCTAGAGAGCTGCTTAGGTACCAAATCTAGACACCAACTTTAAGTTTATGTTTACCACATGTCAGCAAAGTTTATCACTTAACTATTAGGGTATGATTAAGATAGGTATTTCAGATCCCTCCATATCTAATTACAGTCTCGGCCATGTATCTCATCTGCCTTACAGAAATGCCTTATCATCACACTACAAAGCAAAGTGAGAAGAAAAGTCCTTCCAAAAATGACCTCAACATTGAAGGACTCGAGCAAATGGAAATTACAGGTAACCATGATACAAATATCCTAAATCCTGTCATCAAGAGCTACATCAGGGAGTATGTTGGACTTTGACTTTTTTTCTGTTAAAAATCACAGACAGCAGATGATAGACAACTTATATGCAGAGGTACATACTATTTTTCTACAAATGGTGGTCATCATTGGGTGCCTTCCCTATTGTGCTAATAATTCAAATGCTCCTAGGACAGCAACAGGGCTTCTGTTTGAAATTTCAGCTCACAGATCAGATACAAGAGCATGGAGAGTCTGCAGCATTGCATAACAGTGTGTCTGCCACCTTGGCTGAAGTATTGTAGAGCTGCTTGACTTCCACCATGAAACTCGGTGCAAGGACTGGAGGC
This sequence comes from Anarhynchus alexandrinus, assembly GCA_008711295.1. Lineage (NCBI taxonomy): Eukaryota > Metazoa > Chordata > Aves > Charadriiformes > Charadriidae > Anarhynchus > Anarhynchus alexandrinus. Next base: position 96,873 of record VUYV01000042.1, read on the forward strand.
ATGTGATTGCATTGCATCTCATGGAACAGCAGTCACTCCATGTGGCGGCAATCAGTCACTTGTTCCCTGGGAGAACAGATCTGTTGGACCACAGTCCAGGCTTCAGCTGACATTCTAAGTGCAGCTTTAAGTAAATTCAGAGGATCAGAGAGAGAGTGAACAAAACAGAGTATGATCCTGAGCCAGGGTTGAAGACACTCTGCAGGAAATCCTGAGTCCTAATATTTATTCCTCTTACTGAATTATTTTTTTCCAAGTGTTTGTTAGTATATAATGTACATGCAGACCCTGAAGCAGAGACCAGACAAACTTAATCTTCCCTCCTCAGCCATTACACTTCCCTACTCTATATCAAATGACGTGATCTGAGGATCAATATTCTCAAAACTGTGAGGAGCTCTGATACTGCAGTGAGACGGCACCATAAATACTGTGAATAACCATCTGCTTCCTGCAATACCACTTCATTCTGAAAGAATAAAATTAGTAACATTTAACTAATATAGATAACTTGTCCTGCATTGTTTGGCTAATTGTTAGAAGAGTAATATTAATGGAGATTACATAAGAAGCATTATCAATATTGTTATAGATGGGAATAAAGTCCTCCTGATCAGAACAATCAGCTCACTGCTGTATGCGTTCCGAGTCCTCCCAGATGTCCCAGGGTGTTTGATTTAGCTTTTGAATCTCTGGTTGAGCTGAAAGATGTGTGAGAACTCATGTACCCAGACAGCTTTCTATTAGTTCTACATCTGAGGAGACTCAAGAGTATAAATTAATCCTTTCAAAGTCAATTGTAACTTACCCTCATTAAATTGGCTTGAGATCATTCTACTTGAGATAATAGCATGTGACTAACTTAAACATTTTGCTAAACACTGCTTCTTTCCCTACTTCCCCCCTTTCTTTTTAAAAATCTGTTTGCTTTTGACATCAACTGTCAGAGCTGCATATTAGACTTTTGATTTTTGAGAGGGGCTCTGATGCATCCAAATGTGTGATATGCTACTAGACAAACACTACCTGATCCTGAAGTGTCTCTTGTCTGAATAGAAGGAAGGGAATCAATGTGGATGAAAAAGCAATGTGGAAATTGTTGTGCAGCCTCTGGTGGATATCCAGTTTCTGCCCATTCAAGAAAGTTGTTTGCTAGCATTTAGTATGCACTCAGAGCTCTTACTTTCCTAAGACAGTGGCAGAATGCAAACACTGGCACTTGTGTGAGGGCCAACGCCAGTAGAACAAGTTCTGCCATGGAGGCAGGTGAAAGCAAACAGTGCTGCTGAGTTCTTTTCATTTTGCCTTGAAAATTTCTGATGTCTTGAGGATCTTCTGTACTCAATGATCTCTCTTTCCAAGCAAGTTCATTTAGAGGAACATTTCTGAAGGGCTGTGAACTCTGGGGGCTGTCCTGAGAGCTACTACTTTGTCTGGAGGGGTTGCTATGTAGTATAAAGGTAACATCAAGCTTTGGAAGCTTGAAAAATTGGAGAAGCGTATTTTCTTATATTGGTGAGTATAGACAGATGCATTTGGATGAATCACTTTATTTAATTCAGTGAAACAAACGATGAGTTGCCTCTCAGTATGGTCCGTATAGACCGAATATATTTATATCATTAAAAATACCAGTAATACACAAAAAAAAAGGAAGTTGGATTTAGCACTTTACCTTTCCTAATGCCTCCTGTTGATTATTCTTCCTTGAGATATCCTGTGCTCACATTATTATTGTCCACTTTCAAGTCTTTCTGGCTTACTGTAGTATTTGCTTTTAAAGACCATTTCCTTCTTCCTTTATTTTCCCATTGTCCCTATAATTTTTCTAATTTGAAAATAAAACTATTTTTTTCAATCATGCTTCCAGTATCTACAACTCAAGATGTTATTTTTAAGGAGAATCTATTTATCTATTTGCTTTGAATTGCTTCTCAGTTCTGAGAATTCTGGGAGATGGTTTTCTAGATCACTTTCTTGAAGGCACATTCCTATTTCCAATTAATTCTACTTGAAAAACTGTTCAGTCTCAAAAAAAAAAAAAAGGAAATGAAGTTAGTCAAGGATAATGACAGGTCTCTAGGAAAAAATGAAAAATTTAAACAATCACTTCAGCTGGCATATCTTTCCCGTTTTGACAGCTGATCTCAAAAGCAAACAGGTTTCAGAAGAAAAAGCCTCAGTGTTTTAGCAAAATGTTTAAATTAGTCATATGCAATCATATCAAGCAAAAAAAAAAACTTGAGCCAAGCTATTGAGTGTAAAACACAATTGATTTTTTAAAACCTTCATTTATATCTTCCCATCTAAGATAGGGGTATAATAGAAAGATGTATGGGTATTAAAGTTCTCTCACCCTGGCTTTTCTATACTGGAAAAAAAAATTGCAATGGATTATGAGTCTTTACCTACTACCAGAGTACAATGCCCAGCAGTCATGGAAAGTGCCCAGCAGTCATGGAACCTTGACTTGAAAATGGTGTAGCACCAAGTAAAATCTTCTGATCATTAGGCTGATTCCAAGTAAGTATCTGTGGAAAAAAAGGCATCTTCAGAACTTAACAGCAGGGGTAGAGTTCTTATTTTTGCCTTGTTTCTTGGTTGCACTTCTGACTCCGTTTCCTGCTGCTCAGTTCATGACTTCAATTTATCTCTAATTCTCATTCTTTTGACTGTCACTTCCCGATTTCTGCTTCCCAACTTCAGTATGTTTTGCCCTGACACTGGCTTTCTTAGCTCATCCTTCTCCTAAGCATGACTTCATTATCCTGTAACCCTGGCCATAGCTGTGACACTCACTGCTCAAACCTTCATAGGGTGAAGCACCGCAGGTATGTTTAATCCCCCTCTTGTTTTGTTGGAAGAACAGGGGAGCAGTCATAACAGACCAATTTTTTTTTTTTTTTTGCACACTTTCTCTTTCTTGGGTATTTAAATCACCCAGTTACAGGACAAAGATATATTATTTTGTTTAAAAAGAAGAGGTCTGTTTCTAAATATATATCCTTAATTAATTTGGCAGCTTAGGTGTGTTGAGATCTGCCTTACTTTTCGCTGTCTTGCATTGATAGAAGATATACGAAAACTATGGAATCCAAGCTGATGTTGGAATTTAGAGAGACTTTGAAGGTAGTTCAGTATATGAGGGTTCAATTAACCTTCAATTTTATTTACACTTTTGGAACAGTTAGGAAAAATCATTTATGAAATATATCCCTCTCTGTTAAAAGCTTGCAGAAGACAAACATTTCAAGAAACAAACAATTTTTAAAAAATTGAGTCCTCGTCCAGTAATGTCAAATCCCTTTCTTTGATGAATCTTGTAAAGGTTTTACTATTCATAAGACAAAAATACTTTTTTTTTCCCAATTAACTCTCAATAATATGCTTTAATTAGATAAAATAATGTAAGATATTGATGTTGGCACAATCTATATAAGCTCTACAAAGTTCCTTTATTTCTTCCTTAGTCTCTCCAAATTTACATATCTCCTCATGGTGCAATAAATATTTTAAATGGAGCAGAAAGACATAAACATAATTAAAAGTACTGTTGCACCATCTCCTTATAAATATTTTATAAGTTTTTACATTAAAATAGTATGAGTCTGAACACAGTGAATTTGATGGGTATTAGAAGCATCTGTTGAATACTTGATAAAGAATAAATTCAATTTCATTGAACAATAATTTACAAAGCACAATGCAAATCTTTGGATAATAGGGCATATCTCAGTATACTACATTGTTTTTTATACCTCAAGGAGATAAGACTGACTGTTTTATTTCATTCTGTGAATTATTTCAAAATTCATGTTGTAGCAAGATGGCACTTGAATTTTTCTAGGTAAAAAGTTTACATCAATAAGAAGTTATTAATGTATAATTTAGATAGTATGTTTACATACAAAAAAAAAAAAAACCAAATGACTGTATTAGGCATTGGGTAATTCAGTCAGATACATTCTAGTTATATTATAGTGAGAGAGACATAGTGAAATTTACAGTGTACTGAACAAAAACTAATGACCATTATAAAATCTAGAATCATAGCAGATGGAAAAGACCTATCATGTCTGATTTTCAAATACGATTAATCCTTCGCTCCCACAAAATGGTGTCAGCACAGTTACAGATCTAACTTGTGCAAATGTGACTGTGTGAGCATCTTAAATATAAAATCATAGAATCATAGAATTGTCTAGGTTAGACGGGACCTTGAAGATCATCAGGTCAAACCATCAACCTAACACTGCCAAAACCACCACTAAATCATAACCCTAAACCACGTCTACCTGTCTTTTAAATACCTCCAGGGATGGCGACTCCACCCCTTCCCTGGGCAGCCTGTTCTGATATTTATCAACCCTTTCTGTGAAGAATGTTTTGCTAATATCCATCCTAAACCTACCCTGGTGTAACTTGAGGCCATTTCCTCTCATCCTATCACTTGTTACTGAGTGAGAAGAGGTCGACCCCCACCTCTCTACAACCTCCTTTGAGGTAGCCATAGAGAGTGATAAGGTCTCCCCTCAGCCTCCTCTTCTCCAGGCTAAACAACCCCAGTTCCCTCAGTCACTCCTCATAAGGCTTGTTCTCCAGACCCTTCACCAGGTTTGTTGCTCTTCTCTGAAAACGCTCTAGCACCTCAATGTCTTTCTTGTAGTGAGAGGCACAAAACTGAACACAGTACTCAAGGTGGAGCCTCACCAGTGCTGAGTACAGGGGAATGATCACTTCCCTAGTCCTGCTGGCCACACTATTCCTGATACAGGCCAGGATGCTGTTGGCCTTCTTGGCCACCTGGGCACACTGCTGTCTTATATTCAGCTGGCTGTCGACCAACACCCCCAGGTCCCTTTCCCCCAGGCAGTTTTCCAGCTATTCCTCCCCAAGCCTGTAGTGCTGGATGGGGTTGTTTTGACCCAAGTGCAGGACCCAGCACTTGGCCTTGTTGAATCTCATACCATTTGCTTCAGCCCATCATTCCGACCTGACAAATCTCTCTGTAGAGCTATCCTACTCTCAATCAAATCAACACTCCTGTCTAACTTAGTGTTGTCTACAAACTTACTGAGCATGCACTCGATCCTCTCATCCAGGTCATTGATAAAGATATTAAAGAGAACTGGCCCCAGCACTGACCCCTGGGCTGGGNCACTTGTGACTGGCCGCCAACTGGATTTAGCTTCATTCACCACCACTCTCTGGGCATGGCCATCCAGCCAGTTCTTTACCCAGCAAAGGGTACACCCATCCAAGCCATGAGCAGCCAGTTTTTCCAGCAGAATGCTGGGGGAAACCATGTCGAAGGCTTTGCTAAAGTGTAGTTAGACAATATCCACAGCTTTTCCTTCATCCACTAAGTGGGTCACATTGTCACAGAAAGAGATCAGGTTTGTCAAACATGACCTGCCTTTCATGAACCCATGCTAACTGGGCTTGATCACCTGGTTGTCCTGCATGTGCCATGTGATGGCACTCACGATGATCTGTTCCATAACCTTCCCAGGCATTGAGGTCAGACTGACAAGCCTGTAGTTCCCTGGATCCTCCTTCCAGCCTTTCTTGTAGATGGGCGTCTCATTTGCTAACTTCCAGTCAACTGGGACCTCCCCAGTTAACCAGGACTGCTGATAAATGATGGAAAGTGGCTTGGTGAGAACTTCCACCAGCTCCTTCAAGTACCCTTCAGTGGATCCCCTCTGGCCCCATAGACCTGCGTATGTCTCAGTGTTGGAGCAGGTCCCTCATCATTTCCCCTTGGATTATGGGGTCTTCATTGCGATCCCTGTCCCTGTCCTCTAGCTCAGGTGTCTGGGTACTCAGGGAACAACTGGTCTTACTGTTAAAGACTGAGGCAAAGATAGCATTTAGTACCTCAGCCTTTTCCTCATCCTTTGTCACTATGTTTCCTCCCCTGTCTACTAAAGGACAGAGATTATCCTTAATCCTTCTTTTATTGTTAATGTATTTATAGAAACTTTTTTTATTGTCTTTAACTACAATAGCCAGGTTAAGTCCTAGTTGGGCTTTGGCCTTTCTAATTTTCTCCCTGCATAGCCTTACAACATCTTTGTAGTCCTCTTGAGTGGCCTGTCCCTTCTTCCAAAGGTCATAAATTCTCCTTTTATCCCTGAGTTACAATCACAGCTTTTTGTTCAGCCAGGCTGGTCTTTTCCCCCGATGGTTCATTTTTCAGCACATGGGGATGGCCTGCTCCTGTGCCTTTAAGACTTTCTTGTTGAAAAACATCCATCCTTCCTGGATTCATTTGCCCTTGAGGACTGGCTCCCAAGGGACTTTGTCTACCAGGCTCCTTTCAGGACCGCAGTCTGCTGTCCAGAAGTCCAAGGTAGCAGTTCTGCTGACCCCCTGCTTGCTTCTTCAAGAATTGAAAACTCTATCATTTCATGATCACTATGCCCAAGATGGCTTCCAGCTGTCACATCCCCCACAAGTTCTTCTCTGTTTACAAACAACAGAACCAGCAGGACACCTTCCCTAGTTGACTCCCTCATCAGCTGTGTCAGGAAGTTATCCTCAACACATTCTAGGAACCTCCTAGACTGTTCCCTCCTTGCTGTACTCTATTCCCAGCAGATATCTGGTAAGTTGAAATCCCCCATGAGGACAAGGGCTAGTGATCTTGAGACTTCTCCCAGCTGTTTATAGAATATTTCATCTGCCCTTTCATCCTGGTTGGGCAGTCTATAACAGACTCCCACCATGATATCTGCCTGTTGACCCTCCCCCTGACTCTTACCCATAGACACTCAACCCTATTTTCACTGTCATTAAGTTCTAGACATTCATAACACTCCCTGACATACAAGACCACCCCACAGCCTCTCCTTGCTTGTCTATCCTTCCTGAAGAGCCTATAGCCATTCATTTTAGCACTCCAGTCATGCGAGTGATCACACCACATTTCTGTGATGGTGACTACATCATAGTTTTCCTGCTGCACAATGGCTTCCAGCTCCTCCTGTTTGTTGCCCATGCTACATGCTATTGATCCTGCCCCCTTTCTACTGGGAGAAGCCCTAATTCCTGCCTGACCATTCCCAGGTGCGGCCAAAATTTCTAACCCATCAATGGCCCTCACATCTCTGCTGCTGCATGAATCTTCACCCCCTACCTTCATTGAATCAGCAGACTGAAGGACCTCACTAGCATCCCATCCTATGGATATTGGCATATGAAGAGATTCAAATAACTGGTCTGATGTCAACCCAATTATGCAACTGTATAAACTAATACATGGTTGAAACCACAACTAAATAGACATAAAGGAATATATAATGGGCATGGGATTCTTATATATTTGTTCTTCGGTTCAAGTCAAGAAATTCATTGAAAAGGATCAACAAAGGCATACTTTCTAGTGCCAAGTCCACTCTATCTTTTTTTTCAAACATGCACAAGAAGTGGTCACTAGTTCATGGATGCTATTTGTTTCATTACACTTCCATAGGTACCAGGAGGGCATCAGGTATGTTGGAAGTACTATATTCTTTTAGGGTATTTGTCTCTGGTGTGCAAATGGAGAGGGATCTGTTGGAAACATGACTCTGGGAAATTTTCTTTCAAGGTCAGTTCTTCTTTCAGTATAGGTTATAAAATGTAGCTGTGTCTAAGGCTGTATAGAGCACACTTCAGTGTGTTACATATGGCTCTTGGCTTTATGCAGTTATGAATGTTGTTCTGTAAGCTTATTAGTATATTGTAGTTTATAGGTTATCATTTTTTGTATGCTGACCATTGCCCCTAGGAAAATCATGTTTTAATATATATATTAAATTCCTATAAAGATATAAAGGTTGTTAATTTTTGACTGTAATAATAGGCTTGCAATCCAAACAATTTTATGCAAAAGATGAGGCTGTTATGTGGCCACAGTGCATTATGGCCTTTATTGTAACTTATTCAAATCTCTTTTGAACTTACTCAAAATCTCTTAATCAAAATGGCTCATTAAAAGTTTGGCATATGATGGGACAACCAGTTGTCTGTCATAATCTGAAAAAACATGTTTATTGTGGAAAGTAACTTTGGCATGGGTAAGGATGAAATGGATGAGACTAAAGAGTGGTAAAAATCTCTAGATGGGATGTGATTGACATCCTCATAACCTGAGTATCTGATGTACAAACTGTTCTAGACCATGCGGATAACGGGAGCAAGATGCATTTTGTTGCGTAGTTTATAGAGAAACTCTCATGTGCTTTACAAAAAACTTTTTTAGTGTTTTTTCAATGGCAGACGGTTTAATAATGGTTTTGTGAGTCCTGTTAGTTCTTCATGGAAGGTATAAAAGTTGGCTACTACAGGTTTACTTCTTCTTGAAGAAGATGTGATCAAATGCTGTAGAGAAAAGTGGAAGGTAAGATTGTCATGCCTGACAAATTTTGTGGCCTTCTGCAAGGGTGTTACAGCAGTAGCGGACAAGAGAAGAGCAACCGATGTCATCTACCTTGACTTGTGCCAGGCATTTGACACAGTCCCGCATGATATCCTGGTCTCTAAATTGGAGACATGGATTTGACAGATGGACCACTCAGTGGATAAAGAACTGGCTGGATGATCGCAGTCAAAGAGCTGTGGTCAACGGCTCGATGTCCAAGTGGAGACCAGTGATGAATGGTATTCCTCAGGGGCTGGTACTGGGACCTGTACTGTTTAACATCCTTGTTGGTGACATGGATTTTGGGATTGAGTGCACCCTCAGCAAGTTTGCCGATGATACCAAGCTGTGTGGCAAGGTAGACACACTGGAGAGGAGGGATGCCATCCAGAGGGACCTGGACAGGCTGGAGAGGTGGGCCCAAGCCAACCTCATGCAGTTCAACAAGGCCAAGTGCAAGGTCCTGCATCTGGGTCGGGGCAATCCCAAGCACAAACACAGGCTCAGCGGAGAATGTTTTGAGAACAGCCCTGAGAAGAAGGACCTGGGGGCGCTGATTGACGAGAAGCTCAACATGAGATGACAATGCACGATCACAGCCCAGAAAGCCAACCGAATCCTGGGCTGCATCAAAAGAAGTGTGGCCAGCAGGTCAAGGGAGGTTATTCTGCCCCTCTACTCTGTTCTGGTGAGACCCCACCTAGAATACTGCATCCAGCTCTGGAGCCCCCAACATAGGGGCTGGTCCAACAGCTGGTCCAGAGTAGGGCCACCAGGACAATCAGAGGGCTGGGGCGCCTCTCCTATGAGGACAGGCTGAGAGAGTTGGGGTCGTTCAGTGCGGAGAAGAGAAGGCTCCAGGGACACCCTATAGTGGCCTTCCAGTACCTCAAGGGGGCCTACAGGAAAGCTGGGGAGGGACTTTTTACAAGGGCATGTAGTGATAGGACAAGGAGTAGTGGTTTTAAACTGGAAGAGGGTAGATTTAGATTAGATATTAGGAAGAAATTTTTCACTCTGAGTGTGGTGAGGCACTGGACCAGGTTTTCCAGAGAAGTTGTGGAAGCTCCATCCCTGGAGGTGTTTCAGGTCAGGCTGGATGGGGCTTTGAGCAACCTGGTCTAGTGGGAGGTGTCCCTGCCCATGGCAGGGGTGTTGGAACTAGATGATCTTCAAGGTCCCTTCCAACCCATGCCCTTCTATGACTCTATGATTCTATGATTGTGGTTTTTTTCCTAGAGTATACAAGGTAATGGTTTGATGATATCTCTGAATTATGAGAGGTGTAGAAACTTATTAGAGTTCCTTATGAAAAACTAATAAAAGAGATTGACATGGAGAAAGAAAGAAAATATTAATCTTAGGTTTTCTTTTTTTCATTTTAAAATTAAAGCAGCATTTTTACAAAGCAAAACATTGCTATTTGTTAATTCTTTCATATGTACGTACCAAAGCAAGACAACTAAGAAATGTAGAAGGTAGTATCTTGAGAAATTTTTTTAAAACCAAAGTGGTTTTATATCTGATTTTTTATTGACAAAAATTTTTTTTTGTTGTTTTTTTTTTTTTTTTAGCCANGTACCTTTGGTGTGCTTCATGGGTGCACTTTAATTTATATTTGTATCCTCTACATCTGTCATTTTGTATTATGGGCATACAATTTAGAAAGTTTATCAAAATCTTTTAGAGCTGTAATAACTTCCTCAAAATACTATCAAAATCCTCCAAATGAAAACAAAGTAATCTTAGAAATATCTTATTAAATCTTCTTTATCTTTCAAAATTAAAACATCCTCATGAGCTTTTCAATACATTCCAGTCCACTCATATAACTTATCTGCATTCTTCATTGACTTTTATCCTATTAATAAAGCAAATATATGTAATTCTTATTTTTCATATGAAAACCGATAGGAATTTTAACCAGCCTATCTTCTCAGAATTTCTTCATGCTTAAGACACTGAGGTGACAAGGATCTTTAAATGGTTCATATAATTGTGTGGATGCTTGTGTGTGAAGATGCAATGACACATAGCCACTATTTTTATAGTTAAAATGAAGGCCATAACAAATTTTACCAAGCATGATAAACTACATAAAACTACAAGATTTAGTGTTTTGTGCTCCAAAACCTGACATCAGGCACGTCTACACACCACCAGGGATCCGACAGCTAAATAAAGGAGAGAAGGATGGAAATCATTCCATTCTAGGTAATAGAGTTGAGCTGAAGGAATACCTCACCTCATTTCTTCATCACTTCTGCTACCACATACCTGCTAATTAGCTGGCATCAGACTTTCCTAATTGCTCAGTTACAGCATTATTTGGAAAGAAAAGCTCTTAAGCCCAGTCCAGGTGCACCACATTGTTCCTTTGCGTGCACAACACAAAGAAGGATCAAAAGAAAGGCGAAACACAAAACAGAAGCACCAGCCTTGCTTTTATCATTAATGGAATGACCAAAATCACTTTAGTGTAAGAATATGTCGTAATAATTTGTTATTCAAGAAGCTGGGTTTTTTTCACCCCCAATGGCATAATCTGTCTCTGCTGATTTTTTCTCATATTTCCACTTTTCTAGCTTCTTTATATTCAATGTTGTTTGCCTCCTCTTCCATTTCAGAACTGTTTGTGAATAAGCAGGGTTTCTATTTAAAAATGTAAACAGGCCCTTGTGCTGCAAATGGTCTGTAGCTTAAACTTTATGTGCTAAAGGAAAGTCAGAATTTCATTCCTGAGGGAGGTCACTTGATACTGCTTCTTGAAACTCTTCAACTGATAAATCTCTCATTAAATTAGACACCTCCACAGTTGGGAGAATTGGCTTTTATGAGCCTACTGTGCGTTTTTAAGTATAAGTGCAAGGAGCAACTAGCTGTTAAAAATGATTCTGTAAAACATTATTAAACTCTGGAACCAGGATAATGATTACAGACACTAAGGGAAAAAGCTAACTGCTTTATCTGAAGGAGATTTTGTTTAGCACTACTTGCTACATAACAATACCTTGTAAGACATTTGATAAATATTTTATTGAGTGTTCAGTTCCTAGAGTACATGAAGTACAACTAAAGACATTGACACAAATAAATGTGTTTTCCCTAATAGCATGTAATATTGAATATTGGATTATATTGTTCATACTAATGTCATCAAAATCAAATATAAGGTGAAATAAAGTGAAACAATATTACCACCTCTTAGTTGTAGTATTGGTAGAGCAGCAAATGTTCTACCTGTCACATCCCTAAGTCAGCCCAATATTCTGCTACCAAATCATATCAAATTTTGGAAACAAATTTTACGTATAGGTCAAAAGAATCCCTGAAAATTCCTGTACGGAAACAAAAGTGATGAATCACTAACCCAATATTTAATTTAAATTCAAGAAGGAACTTGCATTAAATTTAGGGACATTAACACTGTCTTACTGAGTACAAAAGAATAAATATCAATCCATCATTCTTTGCAGGTATACGGTCTTAGAAAATCTTAATCTGCTATGGCCTATATCATTTGGACAGATCTGTAAAATACGTATCAAGTCTGATGAAAAATATTCAGCATTTCATGCCACCTGAGAATCCTGTAAAGGGTTGTCTGCCGCCTATAACATTGCTTGACATTTTCTATAGCCTGTTGCAATCCTCCACAAGGACATTTCCATCTCCAAAGATACCCTATCTTGTTACAGGACAACCAGGTCTCATTTGAACTAGTGCATTAAAACAACCATAGCAGCACCATGAAAATATAGAAAATCTGTGGAGAGTGAGGTTCAGTGGGATCATAATAAAGTTTGAAATTTAAGCAGTCGTAGCTAGTGATGTCGTTCTGACTTAATGAAACTATTCCTCTGATAGACCGGATAACTGAAGGTAAATATTTTCTTCTGTATCTGAAGCCTCCGGTACAGTCTCTCTTTGACTCACTGACCACCAAAGCTGCAATATAGCTATATTTCTTACAATTCTGAACATTTGGAAGGATTATCTAAACAATTTAATATTTATGACTTCAAAATGCATATTATGCAAATAAAATTACATCTTTGTATATCAGAACATTTAGACTGTCGTTACTAAAATTCAATCCTAGACCATTTTTCAAGGCACTCAATACCTTCCAAAAGCTTAAGATATTATTTAATTTGTATTGGAAGTTACGGTTTCAATCCTTTGAGGGATTTGATCAACCTTGAACATTGCATGGTACTGTCAGCTTACCATTATTAATATGGGAATTGTGGAATTTTATCAAGATTGTCCTGGTTCCTAAGTTGTCCAAAGTGAATGAAAAAAGCAAAAGAGCAATTAACCTTGCTGTATAGAATTGTTTGTTGTTTTTTTTTTTTAAAAAAAAGCCCAATCAGACAGTAGCAACTGACAGGAGACAGGATTACATCACTATGTTGATTTCAATTACCTGAGCATTGAGTAACGCTTTGGCTGTACACATAAAATTCTTGCTAGTATTGTTTCCTTAATACATTTTCTTTCCTCACCATAATGTTTTATTAGTCCTATTGTTTATCTTTTGTTTTTTACCTTCTCTCTATAAAACCTCTGACTTAGCCAAAGTAAAAGGGTTCATCTTCTGTAACAGTGTTGCTAACCTGTGGCTAGGAAGGCAATATAAAATAAATGGTTTCAAAACTTCCATGCCAGATAATTCAATTCTTTGAGTGGTGGATAAGACTATGGGATATGCCCGTCTTTTTCCACCAGCAAAGATGCATGAGAGAGTAGGATTCGAGACCAAAATTGTCTGCTCTATCTTTTCTAATCCCTTTTTACTTCATGTGGATTTAGCGATGTTTTCTGTTGGAGAAGGTAGCATCAGTGTTCAGAAATTCTTTTTACCCCGATGATAGTTAATGTCATCTAAAGTGAAAGAGAAAACAGGAACTGCTCACCTGAAAGAACTAATTAATTTTTTAATGCTTTAAATAGGTTTTCAGTCTGAATTCTCTGTCTTCACAATGGCTAAAAATCTTCTTTTTTTTTTGTCAATAATGATGTTTTATACAACAAAGGAACTCTAGGGGCAGCTTGGCCTGAAAAGGAAAATAAAAAATATTGTTGTTATTATGAGTAGGGCTTTTTTTTTTTTACTTACCCCCATTTCCTTCGTGTCTTAACCAATTGCTAACCATTTCAGTTGAAGTACAGAAACCTCCTCTCTGAATAAAATCTTCTCTTAGGTAATTCCAAGTAGAGTATTTCACAGCATCATCTGTAAATGATGTGTGTTAGAGGTAAAATAAATTGGCTGGACAACTGGTGCAGACTAGCACAAGTTCTTAATGTTATGAATGTAAGGATCAGTTTAGAAATCCTTAAATACTGCTTTAGATTGAGCGAAATATTCAAAATAGACCATCTGAAAAAAATTATATTTCTGCCTTTCAAAAGATAATTCTACATGTGCTCTGACTCAAAAAGATTTGAAGATGAAATCTAATTCAAACATTTAGTAGGTCCATCCTTGAACCTAATATACTTGGGAGAAGGCAAAAAAGATTAGGATTTGGCTGAAAAATAAATTAAGCTTGGAAACCCCCTTTTAACTTCCTATTCAGTCTGTTCTTCCTGTAGTCCCCACAGATATATTTTCTTTTTTCTCATTGTGTGAGCCAGCACAGGCACGATGCCGGAACAATCACAAAACCACAGATGAAATGCAAAGAGTAAATTTATTTTCATTACCTTGCCATGCAGGGGATCCCTGAGGCGTCACCTGGGCAGAGGCACAGAAGTGGGGACACAGGCACTGTGGAGCTCAGTCCGCGCTAGAGGATCAACAAATCTGCTGGTTTTGCCTGTTTATCAAGGATTCATGTAGGTGTAGTTTACCACTGTGCTTTGATCTTTCCCACGGCAAGGCAGGAATCTCAAGTATGTTCAATAGGGTGCTCCTAAGTCTATCATAGGCCTGTATCTAAACACAGATGTCATACTTGTCCAACCCACAAGGCTAAACAACAATTAGTACGATAGGTGGGGTTTTTTCGACACCTCAGCTGCAAGTCACTTGAGCGTGTTTACAATCCTCCTCGCCGATCTTCCATTTTTTTCCCACGCTCATGTTAAAAAGGATTGCAACTTTGAAATCAAAAGAATTGAGGTGTGCCAGACAATCAGCTTGATCTGCTTCACACAGGACACACGAATATTTTTTAAGCCAGAGGACAAGCCACAACACATAAAGAGGAATATGGGCTGTGGTTGGATAACACTGAAATTTTTCTATGGAAGAAAGAAGACTTGGTAGTGGCAGTTTTGTTTTTCTAATAGGTACACAAAGTTGCCACAAGCTACTGGGACTATCCACTCTGTAATAATATACACTTGGAAGTGGAATTGAAGATACATTTACAGTCTTTCTGAGTATGTTACCTCATTTTGCATACCTAATTGCACAAATTAAGTCTTAGGAACACTGGTTTGCATGCACTAAATATCTGATAGCATAAAACCAGAAAAATCTCCTCCAAAATTCACTAAAGAAACAAATTTCAATTACTTTAAGTGTTCATTGGTCATTTTATTTGTCCCAAATTTTAATATCAGTGCAGTGCCTCATTTCCTTTTCTTTTTTGCATTCACTAGCAATTGTTTTTGTTGAAAACATTTTGAAACATTTCCCAGTTTTATGTCATGCTTGTCTTCGTCTCTTCCAAAAATTATAATGTCATCATAAATATTCAAAGACTATACACCATTGCATGACTTGTTAATTAAACCTTGATATTTCTCAGGTGCTGATGAAATTTCAAACATCAATCTTCTATAACACTGTGGTTTTGCATGTGTTGCAAACAGCGTGCTCATTTTATATTTAGACTCGAACTCAACTAAAGTGTTCACAAAGAATGTGAAGGCTCTACAGAGTCCTCACTTGGATGCAGCAGACAGTTAATAAAGTGAAGGACCTGTAATAAACAAAACTGATACATGCTTGTAGAAGATAGAGGGGACTTTACTGCCATGATACCACTCCCCTTCTGCAAACTGTGGAAATCTGTACACACTTAATCTACCTAATATTCCCCATATTTTGTTATCATATTCTAGTCTGGAATTATCAGAATAATGCCTTTCTGCAGTCAAAAGTGCAGTCAAGTCCCTATAAGCAGTGGTCTTCTCTGTGTTCAGGTTTTAACTTCCTCAGGGACAAGAAATTCCTCTGAGGAAAGCATTTTTTTGTACAGCTGCAAACAAATAGTTCTGTTTTACCAATCCATTTAGTAGGCAGGTGAAAAAATTACGCTAATTCATGCACGTTAATTTTGTTATATATATATACACATATATATATATTTGACCACTTAGGTGAGGTGATGAATCAGTGAATATGAGTAACAACAGAAAGGATTGGCTCTAGGGCTCAGCACTTATCAGTTTCTAGTAAATAGCTCTGAGAACAGCAGGCTGAGTTTCAGAATAGGTCCTTGACGTCTCCATAACACACAGATTCTGTCTTGGTCCTCCTTCAGAAACCATGTGTAACCTACTAAAATATCTCAAGCTAGGAGATTCACTAGTAAACATATCCAAAAATGGAAGTACACGGGTTATAGCACCTTTACAATGCGCTATCTTGTAATGATCAACTTATTTTCTTGTCTAGACAGGGCCTGCAACCTCTGTAACCTTTCCTATGAAAGGATAATTTAACACAGACTCTGTAGATATCTTTCTGAAGTTCTAAATAATAGCTTTTCTGTCCTTACAGGAGAAAGAGAAAAGTAGCCCTCAGTTTGGAAATCTGATCAGTTTATTCTCTGAGTAGTAGCAAAAGTAATTATTTTTTTTCACAATTAAATTCACTCATTAAAATCTGTGTACGTGCACACACATGTATACCATAGCCACTATTTCACATATAGCTATATAGTTACAGTAATAACTCACTGCTTTGATTTGCTTAATTTGGCTTTCACCACATTTTAATTTTAAAGAACTACAGGATACTTGAGTATTTAATATTTAGACACCCACTCAGTGCTAGATAAGGCCCGATGATGAACCAAAAATCTGGGGAGTTTTGACAACCTGGAAGAAATTTAAAGAGCATAGCAAACACTTCTATAACTAAATATTATGAGACCATCACTTTATTGCATGGGATCCGTTAGAAAACTACTTCCAAAAGGCTTACATTCTCTCATGGATACACATCTGCAGCTCCTACAGCTGTAATACAATAGAGCTTAATTTTCTGTAATACTGTTCATCCAAGCTGCATCTCAAAGCACTTTATGGGGGTGCATTAGCAGACAGAGTGAGAAATTAAAATGTAGCTTTACAATGAAGTGACTACAAAATAGTTCTGTGGGGGTTTGTGTTTATTGTGTCTCACCGATCCCATAACAAATTTGCTTAGGTTAGCTTACTTTATGAATAACATATTGATTTATTTATTAACTACAGTGCTTCAGACTGCATCTAGGCCCTGCAAATCAAATCAAGCTGAGTTATATCCTCCATATTCATTTTCAGAACTAAGAAAACATTGTCCAAAGGAAAAAAAAAATCATGTTCAGAATTCAACCCAACCACTCAAGAGCTAATCTTTAATCAATGGAGATGGGAAGCAGTGTCTGCATTGTTTCACTGGTCTCTTTTTACTCCATGTGTATTTCCGTCTTGATTTAGCCTTTGAAATATCCAAAGAGAAGAATTTTCACTTGCTACTGGTTCTTCTAAACATCCAGGAATGTATTTCCTGTGGACAATGGTTACTAAGTATCTTGCTTTTTAACATTACTAAGAATTCTTAAACAGGAATTACAATCCCGTTGAATTTCAGTTTAGCAGAAACTGTTTTCACCAAGAAATAGTAAATCAATTATTTTACCAAATCTAGAGGTCTAGCAGGTGCTTTGTAAGCCATACATAAAGATTAGACCTTGTTTCAAAAAGCTTACAAAATAGTTGATAAGGTAGACAATGAAGGACAGAGGAGATGTAAGGCATAGCTAGAAAAGGACCCTGCTCTAAAAGGAAAAATAATCACATAGTCTAGATGCACACTGGTTCACCACTTCTGTGTATTGTTAACCCAGCAGTGTAGGCAGCATCCTACTGGCAGACAGCATGGCAGGTGTGATTTCTCTACAGTGATCTGAAACACATGAAGACACACATATAACTCAGAAGTAGATTTTAGTGAGACATAGACAACCTAGAAGAACTGTAGGTATGGTAGTGAGAGAAACATGAAGAAGGTCCCAAAGCTGGTGTCATCAACAGTAGATTCAAACATGACAGCAACTTGTCTGATCATTGACAGAACTGGGGGACACATGACTGTTTTGAAAGCAGGACCAGGATGTCTTCGTTAGATTAACTGTACAAAGTCCAGCAAATTCCCAACACTAGCCGCTTGCTTTGGTACTAACACACAACGTGAAATACTCAGTTGATAATTTTCTGCCTATCACAGGTTAGAAGTACAATCTCAGGAAATTGGCATCTCCTTCCAAGGGTATTAAATAATAAATAGAGGCTGGATCTTTATTCTGACTCTAACAGAAAAAAAACAACCAAAGTCAGTTATGTCAATGGGAAATACCTTGGAAAAAAAATTTCAGGTGTTTTTGTTGTTGTTTGCTTTGGGTTTGATTTTCTTTCTTTTTGTCCATACTGTGTATATAAATAATAATTAAAGCAGTGAATTTGATTTCCTTAGTTACAATTATAACTATTCTTTCATGTGCTGCTATAAAAACAAACTACTTTAAAAGCATTGAAGCAACTTAAAAATATCCATCCTCTTATTAATCAGTAGAAATACTACAGAATTCACTCCCATTTGAAAAGTCTGCCTTCAAGACCTCAGAATCTTGACAGCCCCTCAGTCCTCATCTAGAACATTTGTCAATGGACCACACATCTTATCAAGCAGGTGGTATTCAGGAAACTGTTAGAAGTGTTTAATTCTTTTCTCTGTGAGAAAATGTGAGATGAGATGGAATTTCATCAAAGTCCAACAATTTTCGTTGTTATGAAAGCACTCTGAATAGGTCTGAAATGCAGAAATGTGCAGGATTCCCCTGAATCAACACTGGCAAGAAAACACATGGTTGTCTGCAAGATAATTTGCTATTCACAACCTGCCCTGACAAAAGCAAATTTCTTATAAAATGTATACCATGTGCAAAATTTTTTAGGAGGGAGCAGTACTGGAGTAAATAACATTCTGTAGCAATTCACACTATCAGCATATGACACTGTAATACAAGGATAGAGTATAATTCAGTTTCCTGCATCGGATGTCACTCTTATAAATTTTTTTTCAGTGCTCCACATAAGAATATAAGAATTGCCATAAAAGAATAGACCAACACTCCACCAAACAATGCCAATGGAGGGGAAAACTGTATGAACACATCTGTGAAATTTGACTCAAGTTTCAGTTCAGGCAGCTGGTTTTTTTCTGTCTCTCTCTCTTTTATTTTTTTTCTTTTCCTTTTTCCACAAAGTATTTCCAGTCTCCTGTGGCCTTCTGTGGACAGGGTCTTCTCACTGAATGCAACTAGGAAGAATGACCTAGTACCCAAATCAAATGGTCTCGTGTTCTACATACCGAAAAATGATGCCTATTTGCTCTAACAAGTCTAATATGTTAAAGTGCTTCTCATGTTGCTATCTAGATTTTTGTTTTTTGAGATAGTTTTATCCTGTTTGTGGGTTTGGTGTTTGTTTTTTGGGGGGGCTTGGGTCTTTTTTTATTATTTGGTTGCTTGAGTAATGTGTGATTATCATAGAGGTTTAAGCATTCTGTTTGCTTTACTACTATGCATCATTAACACACAAATGGTTCTAATTAAAGATGATTGAATATGAAATATGAATAAATCTTTATCACTTAGGGATTATGCTGTAGAAGAATTTATTTTATTTGGTGTGTTTGACAGCATTTGGGCATGCTGAATAGCAATGTCATCGTGACTTTCTGAAGTAGTCATGTAGCTTGTTGCTATGTCAGTTACTTCAGAAAGGGACTGGTGTTGTGATTGGAGGCCTGGGAGTCACAAACAGCTTTCCCTAAATAAGGTCTACCATGGAACATTTTGAAGAAGTCAGCATTGCTTTTCTTTTTTCTTTTTATTTTTCCTGCCTCTTGCTTTTGTAAATAGTCTTTTTAGGAAGCAGAATGTATCATCATAGTTCATCATCATGCTGGATTTTATAAATAAATAAATACAAGAATTTATGAGGGGAAATTTCAAACCATATTCATTTCATTGAAGATACTTATTCAGTATGTGGCAGAAAAGCAAGTTGATATGGCATTCAGCTGAAAAGGCGTAATCGGCTTTCAGCTCGGTTCTCAGCATTATTTCTGATTACTTTATTCCTCTAGAATAAAGAGCTTTGAGAAGTGAAGCTAGAACACAAGATCTTCCTCCACTGGATTTGGTCACATGGCTCCTTGTCTTCTCTTCCTCTAACTTCAAGAATCTTCCAAACTCTGTTATATTGTTGCTCAACCTCAGAAAAGCACTGATATGGAGGATATTACAATTTTCTTAACATTTGATATCTTTGGGGAAGTAGAAGATCTGATTTCATATGTCTCCAGTTTGAGGAGGGAAATAATGAATTGTCTAAGAAGCTGACCATCTGTATGAATTGAGCAGCGTGGCCCCTTGTGAACTACCTGAACACAGTGGTTGGCTTTTGTTTTAATGGGGAGGGCAGAGGGGAGAATGTTGTTACCAGCTGGCCTCAAGAGATCTCTTCCAAATTCAGTCCAACTTCAATTCTCACATGATTCCATAGTTCGGCAGTCTCAAAATGAATCCAAAAGCCCTTTGCAAGATATGGACACAGCTCTACTAGAAGCCAAACTAAAGTTAAGACATCTTTGTCTTGAGGTAAGCAAGAGAAAAAAATCTAAGTGTAGGAATTTTATGTAATCTCTGTTGGTGGAATGGAGTCACCTGTGTCAGAAATATTGAAAGGGATGATTTTTGAGTAGCATCAGGGAACATTAATTCCTGCATTCTTCCTGGTAATCAAATGCTGGAGTATGTGGATATTGAGATTGTTTTTACCTGGTAGCAGGCACAGACAGTGGGCATGCTCGGCCTTATGCAAAGTCACCTGGAACCAAAGAAAGCCTTTGCAGTATTTCCAGAGCACTGGGTCAGATTCCTACAATGAGTCAGATTCCTGTAATGAATCAATCATCTGGGGAGCTAAGTTATGTTTTCTCATTATGGCTATTTCCTGATTTTTTTAACTTAAATGGAAATACATCCTAAATAGGAATTGAATGACAATTTTCAATTTTGTTAGTTACGCTTCTGCCCAGATCCTCATTGATGCTCACGTTTAGAATGAGTATCATGCTAAATTAGGTTTATCATTTTGCAGTACTGTGCTTATGATTTATGTTTGGTACATTTAAAAGCTAAATATGACAGAGATTGAGAGTTCAACAGAAAACCACTATTTTATGTAGATGTTCTCCAATAATACTAATTGGGGATGAGACTGCTACCAGCTTCTCTTTTTGGCACTTGTTTTGTCACTGAAGTTTTTCGTCATACTCTGCAGCAACATGAAACACCATCAACTTTGTTCTTATCCTTTTAAGGACTATAAAAAACTCCACTCTGAAACTGAAATAGAATCCAAATATCATGAGAGAACCAGAATATCTTTTCATTAGCCTGGCGTTTACTCAGTCATATTTCTCTCCTGCATCGTACTTCACAACCATTTTCCATTTTCATACTTCTGTTTCAGAAGAGTAGATGTTTTTAAATGGATAAAAGAGAAGACAGCTGACCATTACAGGAATGAACTGTAGTTTGTCCTTTTAAATTCTTCCCCAGAGAAACATATACTTTATACGACATTCAGTCCTTCCATCTCCTTAGATAATCATGTACAGTCTAATAAAAAATACCTGCTAACATTCTAAGCTGCTTTAAAATTATAGTACACAAACCAACACTTTCTCTCATGGAACCATAATACAAATGCATAGTCTTGCTCTCCTACTGTTATCTGTAATGTAACTAGGCTTCTTTCTGAGTTCTTATGTTCAGAAAAGTTTCATTTCTACCTTACTGAAAGAAAGGTAAAAATGAAAATGCTGTCCAAAAATGTTAGATAGAGGCACTGTATGTAGATCAGGACTGAGACATGGAAGGACTTATAATGACTTCCAGTCGCCTGCCCTAGCAATTACTACCTCACTCTCTGTTCACAAAATTTGAGGGTCGGCACAGCTTTTGTCATCTATCCAGCTAAACCTTCCAACAATAGACTTTTAGTAATGCTTGTATATTTCATAACCCACATAGGTATAGTACATCTATGCTACTCAAATTTTTTGTTTATTCTGAGGAGGATAGGAAGAAACTGCCATTGCATCAGTGCTTCCAGTGCAAGGAGACTATGGATGAATCCCACATTCCTTCTGAATTATTTTTAAAACCATGGCATTGGCAAAGGGCCCAACTTCACATTTATTGTCCACTGAAAGTGCCTTAAAATCACCAAAGCAGAAATGTAAAACCGTGAATGTTACCTAGAACTAGAAAACAGTCAGGAATTTGGATACTAGGTAATAAATACTAGATACAGAAAATGGTTTGAGTTTCTTACCAAAAGATCCTGCCAGGTCACCTGCCGAATGAGCAGCCTGAATACAGTGACATTTCAATATGCTACCAAAACAATTTGGACTACCTAGATCAGACAGGTACAAGGTAACTCTAGCTCAAGAAATGTGTTGAGAAAAGCATTCAAGTAATAAGAAAAGGCTGATACTACTGATAACAGGTAGAAACAGTAGATGTAGATGCACCTTGTGTTTCTATAGCCAGAATTTTATTAAGGCAGTGTGACTGGAAAACCAAGGGCAGATTTTCAACAGTGACGAAAACCAAAAAGGCGAGAAAGAAGTTTGGTTGAGACAAGATGTCCAACAATGGAATATTAAGTTTAAACTGAAGGTAAAATACAAATGAAATGGCAAAAAGGGGGTAAAATATAGATCTGAAATTCCTGATAGGAATAGCTAAAAATACTAATTTTTCCTTTTTCTTTTTTTTGTTGATTCTTTACTTTTGTCTATAAATACTACTTCAATTGTGTTTTCCTTAAGAAACTAGATGTCTGTGTTCGTTAGTTTTTTCTAAAAATGCATGAAAATGCTTGTGCTAAATTAGTTGGAAAATGTCATCATTGCTAGTTGGAAAGGTCATACAACATGTGATGAAATAAAATGAAGTCACGATAAATACTAACAAAGATACTGTAAAGAACTGAGCTTGAAATAAAATCCTGATTTGGGGGTCAATTATTGCCAGGCTTACTGGATCAAGTCACAACTAAAACTAATTGGTGTTTCACCACAGAAAAACAGTTGAGTCACACTCTTTATTTAAAAAAAAAAAAAAAAAAANAAAATAGGAAGTTAACAGTCCTGACATATAGCTTAGCCTGATGGATTGTTTTAAGCCAATGTTTTTTGGATTAGTACATTAGTTTCTTTCAGTAACACACATTCCTATCACGTTTCTGACAGGAATAGCATTCACAGCAGGCTTTGGACTTCATCTCTGTCAGGGTTTGTAGATGATCCAAATATTTTTTCAGCATGGCCACAGAAGAAACATTTACCTTCTATATGCAATATTTTAAATTAGTTTGGGTTTTATCTCAAGTAGATACACAAATATATTCTAACAGACCTAGTGAGGTCCATGAAAGATCTGTAATTTACTTCAGAATGAGAAAGTTAGCATCCAGAATGTGAGATCACTCCTTAGGATTTGCTATAGTGAGTCCGACCAGCAGTACTTTTGTCTCAAACAGTGACCAGTGGCAGACTTCAAAGGAAAGGGTCTAAGAATTATGCAACACAGTATGTCATCCCTGTAGCATGCCTTCCCTCCCGCCAATAGCCAGAGGCCTAGGGATTTTCTGCACTGGAGGTTGCATTTGGACTGCATCTTAACAATACCTTCCGGAGTGAACTTTCATGCATTTGTTATTCCTTTGCAGTTCTCTGGTAAAGCTCAGCATCACAGTTTTCTTCAGCAAAAGTCCCACAGTTGAATTACACATTGGGAGAAAAAGACTTACCTATTGCTCATTTTTAAATTGATGCCTGATTATTTCAGTGTCAACCCCCTTCCATGGGCTATGTGCAGTCTTGAATAAGCTTTTCCTTTAGCTTCTTTGTAACAGTGAGGATGTTGCAGATATGTATAATAAATGTACAATCATTGTCCACACTGAATAATCATAGCCTTTTAATCACTTATTTAGCTACAATCAAACTTCCCCTTTTACTGCAGAACAGCTCAATTTACTAAAAGAATTTAGGAAGAAGATGTCCTTAAAAGCTTTTTAAAAATCTAAATAACAGTCCACTCACCTGTCTATGCAATCCCTCATAGCACTCAAATAGACTTGAATTGCTCGTAGGAAATAACAGAGTCTGTAACACCATTACATTACGATGGCTTCAAATAATTTGCCTGCTAAAGAGATTTGTAGTGTTTTAATTTTGCACAAAAGTCTTCGAAAAAGAAACATCATGTTTGCTACCATCCTACACACATCTCACTTATTAGTCACGGGATACATATACACAGGATACACAGGTAACAGTTCAGATAATTCATGTATAATATCTTTTATTACTCTTAGTGAGTTTCACATAGGCCTTGCAATTTCTTGTATACATTTTACTGGTTTTTTTTAACTTTCTTTACATATGGTTTTGTTTGAGATATTTCCTTGACACGGACCATATAAAATAGGGTTTCTAAGTTCATTTTTATGGAAAAGTAATGCGACTAATTTATTTAGGTTTTTGTCTGTGGTCTTAGGTTTTAGATTTTAAAAGAGCAAACTTCAGCTCGCTCAGACTTCAGTTGGTAGAGTTTCCATAGGAAGTTTCCACATAGGATAAAAGAGCTAGCAAGTGCTGGGATTTTTTTCAAGAACACTCTCCTGAAAGCACAAAACCAGTTCATCTTCTTTAAAGGTAAGGGAAGCAGGCAGAGCAAGAGACCCCTTGGCTTAACTACAAGCTTCTGAGTCTGCTCAAAACAACAAGAGAAACATACCAGAGATGGAAAAGCAGACAAATACCCATTGAGAACTACAAGGGCATTGCCAGGGCATGCAGAGGTGCAGTTAAAAAAGCAAAAGCTCAGCTTGAATTGAAATTGGCCAGAGATGTCAAAAACTACAAGAAAGGGTTCTTCAGGTATGTAAACAACAAGCAGAAACNGAGATGTCAAAAACTACAATAAAGGGTTCTTCAGGTATGTAAACAACAAGCAGAAACAGAAGGAAAATATTGGCCCACTGTTAAACAAGAGAGGTGAATTAGTCACCAACCACGCTGAAAAGGCAGAGGTTCTCAACACTTCCTTCACCTCTGTCTTTACCAGCACTGTTGGGCCCCAAGCCTTGGGAGCAAAAATCCAAGTTGATGCACACAAAGACCCACCATCAGTGAAGGCAAAGTTGGTATGTGAACTATTACAGGAGCTTGACCCCTACAGATTGATGCGTCCTGACGTTATCCACCTGAGGGTGTTAAGAAAGCTGGCTGACATTGTTGTGAGGCAACTGCCCACAATCTTTGAGAAGTTATGAAGATTCAGGGGCATCCTAGAAGACCGGAAGAAGGCTAATGTCACCCCCATCTACAAGAAGGACTTAAAGGAGGATCCAGGAAATTATAGGCACATCAGTCTTACTTCAATCCCTGGTGAAGTTATGGAACAAATCCTCCTGGGGACTATCATAAATCAAATGAAGCCTGTGATTGGGAAAAGCCAGCATGGATTCACCGAAGGCAAATTGTGCTTGACAAACCTGATCACCTTCTATGACAAAGTGACCTGTCTGGTTGATGTGGGGTGAACATTGGACATTGTCTACCTGGATTTCTCCAAGGCTTTCAGTACGGTTCCCCACAGCCTCCTCCTGGAAAAACTGATGCATTCTGGTCTAGACAAGTGGTCTGCGCGGTAGGTGGAGAACAGGCTGCACCCGAAGGGTGGTGGTAAATAACTCTTTTCAAACTGGCAACTGGTCACAAGTGGGGTCCCCCAGGGATCAATATTGGGCCCAACACCATTTAAAGTCTTCATAAGTGATCTGGATGATGGGATCATGCGTACCCTGATGAAGTTTGCTGATGACACCAAACTGAGTGGGGAAGTGGACACTTCAGAAGGGAGAGTCACCCTGCAGGAAGACCTAGATACACTGGAAGAGTGAGCTAACAAGAAACTTATGAAGTTCAACAAGGACAAGTGTAAGGTTTTGCACCTGGGAAAACTTAATCCAGGAGTGCAGCACAGGCTGCAATCTACCTGTCTGGGGAGCAGCTCTGTGGAAAGGGACCTGTGGGTCCTGATGGACAATACCCTTAATGTAAGTGAACAGTGTGCTGCTGCGGCAAAGAAAGCCAACAGAATGCTGGGTTGCATCAACAAACAGAGATAAAGAAGTCATTACTCCACTCTACTCAGCACTTGTCAGGCCACACCTGGAATACTCTGTTCAGTTTCAGTCCTCGCTATGCAAAAAAGATGTGGACAGGCTGGAGATGGTCCAGAGAAGGGCCACAAAGATGACCAAAGGACTGGAAAGCCTGCCATACAATGAAAGGCTGAGATAACTGGGTTTCTTTAGCCTTGAGAAAAAAAGGCTTAAGGGAGACCTTATCATAGAATCATAGAATCATTTTGGTTGGAAGAGACCTTTAAGATCATCAAGTCCAAATGTTAACCTGCCAATTTACCACTAAACCATGTCCCTCAGCACTACATCTACACGTCTTTAAATATTTCCAGGGATGGTGACTCTACCACTTCCCTGGGCAGCCTGTTCCAGTGTTTATAACTATTTCAGTGAAGAAATTTTTCCTAATATCTATTCTAAACCTCCCAATATCACAACTTGAGGCCATTTCCTCTTGTCCTATTGCCTGTTACTTGTTCACCGTGTTCCAGTATTTAAAGGGTGGCTACAAAGAAGACGGAGACTCCCTTTTTACAAGCAGCCACATGGAAAAGATGAGGGGTAATGGGTACAAGTTACTCCTGGGGAGATTCCAGTTGAACACAAGAGGACAATTTTTCACAGTGAGAACAATCAGCTATTGAGCCATGAGCCAGCAATGTGCCCTTGTGGCCAAGAGGGCCTATTGTATCCTGGGGTGCATTAAAAAGACTGTAGCCAGCAGGTCGAGAGAGGTCATCCTCCTCCTCTACTCTGCCCTGCTGAGGCCACATCCGGAGTATTGTGTCCAGTTCTGGTGTTCCCAGTTCAAGAAAGACAGAGAACTACTAGATTGAGTCCAGCAGAGGGCTACAAAGATGATCAAGGGAATGGGGTACCTCTGTTACGAGGAAGGGCTGAGACCTGGGTCTGTTTAGCCTGGAGAAGAGAAGACTGAGAGGGGATCTCACCAACACTTATAAATATCTAAAGGGTGGTTGTCAAGAGGATGTGGCCAGACTCTTTCCAGTGGTGCCTGGTGACAGGACAAGGGGCAAGGGGCACAGACTGGAACACAGGAAATTCCATCTCAACATGAGGAAGAAGTTCTTTACTTTGAGGGTGACAGAGCACTGGAACAGGCTGCCCAGAAGTGCTGTGGAGTCTCCTTCTCTGGAGATATACAAAATCCACCTGGATGCATTCCTGCCCAACCTGCTCTAGGTGAACCTGCTTTGGCAGGGCAGCTGGACTAG
Source organism: Anarhynchus alexandrinus (assembly GCA_008711295.1). NCBI lineage: Eukaryota > Metazoa > Chordata > Aves > Charadriiformes > Charadriidae > Anarhynchus > Anarhynchus alexandrinus. The sequence continues at coordinate 124,041 of VUYV01000042.1, forward strand.
AAGATCTCCAGAGGTCCCTTCCAACCCATACCATTCTGTGATTCTGTGATTCTGTTACTTAGCAGTGCTAGGTTAACAGTTGGACTCAATGATCTTAAAGGTCTTTTCTAACGTAAATGAGTTTATGATTCTATGATTCTATAATTCTCTGATTTTAAGCTCCTGCCACCATCGTCTTGTCTCACATGTGATGCTGTTCCTATTTAATCATAGTTACCTTAAGATTATGGTCAACAGAGATTTTTTAGTACATTTTGATGCACTGGCTTATTTCACAGGTTGGAATCCTCTGAAATTCACAATGAAGTACTGTGAGATCACTTTCTGTCTTGCTCCTATTGACAGAGAAGAGGATAAAAAAGCCCAAGGTATATTATTTCACTATGATTCAATGAGGTCTTTCTTTGTTTCTTACGTACATATGATCAGTTGAACAATATGATAACAAAATGCAAGTAGGATCGTGATTCTGATTCAGTGTTGGTGATGGGGAGAGGGGGAGCACATGTTCCTGAGGAAACAGGGTATGCATAGAAATGAAGGAAATACAGCATAAGAAATAGGGAAATTTTTCCCTTTTAGATAGAGAAAATCACAGAATGCTTTGCAAGGCAATAAATAATGTAGCATAAGGCACATATACACCTTTTCATTCAGCAAGAAAGCTAAATCATAGACTGGGAATAGACTTGAAAACATGTTAAGTGCAATAGTAAAAAAAATCCTACTTTCTAATGTGAAACCGAGGCTCTGGAGAATAGTTTCAGATTCCACAAATTCAGCTTTCAGCTTTCCCTTTAGGGCTAAAATGATGGGGATGTTAAGACATTTTGTTTCTCTTTTTATCAGCCTATTTGACTTCCCTAAAGAAAAATAGCTTTATTTTTGAAGAACTTCTGAAATATTTAGAGCTGTGTGACGTGTTCTAGAAGAACAACCTAAACAGCTAAGCATATGAAATGGTGCCGTTTTCTTTTATTCAACCGATTGACTAAGGTATTACTGAATACAAGCCTGAATTTGAGTGAGGAAATAAACAAACTACAGCTAACAGCAATCATGATCCTGTCATCATTGCTGATGTATGGCCCACATTAAGCCCTCCTACATGATTCAGATCTACAGCTGATTCTGTACCTCTTCACAACCAATAGAAACATCAGTACTTTGAAGCTGAAAATAGGTATCTATATAACAGATTCTTAAGATGCAATTCCTGATCAAAACAATTAAAAGAAAAAGAAGTCACTTCAAAAGAAGGGGACGACTTACAATTAGGAAATTCCCTGTCTGGTAGATCTTGAGCCAGTGAATATTTAACTATTTATGCAGACTGGAATGGCTGGAATCTTTTCAAGACTTATAGGATGTACTTGGAAGCTTGTTCCAATGATCCTGAGAGATGTGCCAGCAGAAACTTCACCGCTAATCAAACAGACATTTCAATGCACAAGAGCTAAAATAAGATTCAATCCTTTGTTGTGCAGATTTTGAGGATGGCAGAAAACATCTTCTTTTGGAAAGAGCATAATTTATATGAATTCAGAAATAAGCCTTGGAAAAACAGAAATAACTATACTAGGAAAAAACCCCACAACACCACAAACCCAAACCCCAACCCAAAACCAAAAAAAAAAAAATCAAAAATCCCTTCAAACAAAGAAAGCCAGCTTTAAAACGGGAATACATCGTGTTTTGAGATCTTCAATTTCTAGGTCAGGAGTATGTACCCATTACTTCCTTCTCATAATTTAAATATTGAGAAAATAGGTTCCTCAAAATTAGAAGATTCATGCTTTTTAGTGGAGAAAGACATTCAACAAGAATCAAGTATATAACAAGCAGGTCTAAATTATCAATTGTAATTGGCTTTGAAGCCAACAGGAAATGACTCCTAAGACAAAAAGCCCAATGACTCAATATCAGCTTTGTTTTTTATGTAATTGATGTTATCATTGCAGATGTAGAATAAAATAATTTATACTTTTTTACAGGAGAATATCAAAACTCTATAGGAGAGAAAGAAGAAATATGGGAACTGGTTAAAGAGCATCAAAATAGTATAAGACTAATTTCAGCATCCCTAAAAAATACAGTGTGCAACTTGACATGAAAGCATTGTGACAGTAGCTGGATTTATGATCTGAGTGTCTGCCTACTTGATTATTATTCTAGAACTTCATAAACGCATTTGTTAGAAACTTTCTTCTAATTTCCAAACTTATTTTATTCATGGACATTATGTATGTACAGTATATTTAAAAATGTTCTGACATAGTCAAGAAAAATGCTTATTCAGTTCAAGAGTAGGAAAAAATGCTCAAAACAGGATGAGGTACACAAATATGTTTCTTGTCCTCAGTATGACTTCTTAATAAAATTAATACAATTCTGCCTTGTGCAGTCAGTGCACTAATACAGCCAATGCACTGTGAGTAGTTAAAAGAGAGAAACTGTGCCTGGGGCACTGGAAAATTGTCTTTTATGATTTTTAACCAGTTCAGTGTGTCAATAATAATGATTAAACAGACAATTTGTAAGTTTGATTCAAATAGGATAAGAATTATAATTAGGTGAGTAATCTCAAGACATTATACTGAACATAAATGTAACTTTTTTGTTGTATGGTTTCCTAAAGACATGGGAGGTCTCAAGGCCTCTATCTTTCTTAATTATATATTCTGAATATCTGTATATACATAAAATCTTATCAAAAATAAACCACTTCCTTGGTTCCTTATAAATGGGAAGGGTGTTTTTCCAGAACTAGGTGCTATTCATTGGGAAGACACCCATGCTTATAACAGCAGACTATTGTAGATCATATCAATTGAGCACTTACTTCAGTAGTCTTTCTGCACAACTAGATAGTACTAGGTTTCATAATTTACCTGTGAGATCATCTTTTGTTAGCACCTCAATAAGTAGCACAGATTTTAAAGGCATTTAATGAAAATAGCATTCAAAATATAAGCTTAAAATTTTACATTAATTTATGTTTGAAGATCTTTTATTGACTGTAATTTAATAATTTTTTTTGTTCTCATACATTTCTGTGTAGACACTCTTATTACTGACACAAACACTTAACTTTATCATGTGATCGTATGTTCCAGTAAAAATTCTGTATTAAAGTCTAGAAAAGTATTGTCTTTCAATCTCATATAAATATAATGCTGTAATTTGGATGAGAGTAGAATATTTGCTTCTCCCATTAATTACAGTTAATTAATTTCTTCTTCACATTACTCGTTCTCCATCCTATTTTGTTATTTTATGTACAGCTATATATCTACCAAGTTCCATATATCTCCTCTCTAAACATAACTCAAAAACTTAACTTTGTGAAACTAATGTTTCTTTTCTTGTTTGTTTTTTACTTTTTGTTGTGTTTGTCTGCTGAAATGATCATTTTATATTGCTTTTGATAACTCCTCAGAAGAGTTATATTTTATGAATTATCCATTCAGTAGTCTTTTGGTGCCTGGATTAGTATTTAAAGAAGTTACTGGGCACAGCAAAGACAGAATACACCTCAAAGTCTGTAAATGTGTCTGTTCGGTCACTTGATATATGCTGTGTGGCTTTTTGTTTATGTATTAAAGTTCACAAATAGCTGAAAAGGAAAGTTAAGGATTTACTTTTGCTGGTGAGTATCTATGACATTGTAACGTCCCCAAAACGATTTTTGAAGTCTGGAAAGTGTGTTTGAAATATGGTTTCTCAATAAGTGTGTAAAACTTCTGGCTATATTTTTCAGGGTGCACTTGTGCACCCTGAAAAAATATCATTGGATAACTCCTAGTTTTGGAACTGTTTGGGTCATCTTCACTGCTTAATGGCTGCTGCAGAGCATGCCTTGAAGCATCAACATTCACATTCTGAGATCTAAAACATATTCTTTGTGCTGATGTCTGAGAGGATTCTCAGGTGTCACAATTGTCATCTTTCGATTGCTTTTACTATTTGCTGAAAGCACCTGAAAGTCTTCTGTTCACGTTGCTGTAAGGTTGACAATGCCTCCTGAAATCCTCTCTTTTTTGACTTAATTGCGTCATTCTTAGAATGGCACTCTGGAGACTCATATTCAAACTGCATCTTTCATATTAAAATAGGATTTTTCAGTAGCCAGCCGTATGCAATGGCTGTTCTTGTTTTTCATGCTGCGTTGAGGGAATTATCTGTGGTTCTTTAGGGCTGCAAACAACTTAACAAAGATTGAAAACCTGAGCTCCTATTTATCTCCTGGAAGTAAGATTAAACTACTGCCTCGCCCTGTTTTCTGGCGGTTTACCTTGGTGATGTCCTTATTTTAGATACGTTTAAGTACTGTACTTTCTCAAGTACTAGTCATGCAGTTCTCCAGAATAATATGACCTTAGTATTTGCTTTTGAAATACTAATAAACATCAAAAGAAAATAAATGTGCATAGTCATGTCTTGGGTTATCCTTGCTGTTGCTGATTTAAAATGAGAAAAAATGTAAGGAGACAGGAAAAGCAGAGAGGGAAAAAGAAGGGAAGGAAAGGTGTACAGTTTCTTTCTTACTAAAGAGCAATAAGAATTTTTACCAATGAATCAGCAATCAGGAAAAGCACAGATAAACTGTGATTTATATATAGTATTTTCTGAGCTACTCTGTATTGAGTCTCAGGAAGATTTCAGCCAACAGTTTGTACTAGAGAAGAGTTTGGCAAGGCAGTGGGACAACCTAGGAGCAATCAGTAGCAGTCTGGGAAGGCAGTTTATCACCTACCGGTAGTTGCTTTGATAGAATGTTCATCCACTACTTCACTATCCATTCTCAGTAGGCATGGAAATAACTGCAGCCTGGAGCAATGACCACAGAGAAGATCTGATACCCTCACTCAACCCCTGCCAATATCCAGCAATTTCGTGCACTTTCAGGGGGCACTTGATGTAGTTTTAAGGCTTTACTTAATATAAATCTAAACTTATATGTCTTTATAATTAGTTTAATACAAGTCTGTGGGGTAACAAAATGCCACCAAAATATACATCCTGTTAATGGAACATGGGAGAACATCAGGGTTTCACACAGAAATCAGAATGCATCCTAATAAAACTCAATGGGAAGCCAGTTCTAATCACACAATTTAATTTTAGTCCTGAGATTAAAAACAGGGAGAAAACTCACAATTCATTAATTCCTGCAGGAAGCCAACTCCAGATTTAGGTTTTGAAAGGAAAAAAAGAAAAAAGGAAAAGTGGGACAAAACAATATCTGGAGTTAAATACAAACTACACATTTTTTATAAAAATACTACTTTTAAAAATAAAGATTGATTCCTACTGAAAGTTGCATTGGGTCATCATTCACATTGCTTAAAATATTCTTACCCTTATAGACCAGAAAAGCAGATATCTTTATGCAAGGAGCTTTATTCAGTAGCTTTAAAATTATCTGCTGTCTTAATGGTCAAAATTGACACATATTTATGAAAGAGATATACAGAAAGTCAAATATTAATGGAATATAAAATATAAACAATACACCTCAAATTTTGAAAGGTTATGTTAAAAACATATTCACTTTCCTCAATTTTGGGGGTCAGAACTTTTCTCTTGGTTTTCACTTCTTTCCTCGTGGCTCTTCTTGTAGTGTGGGGTTCAAGTGAAACATAAATCAGTGTTCAGTTCAGAGATTTTAGGATGTCTGGGAGGTTTATCCTTCCAAAATACAATGACAAATATTATCTGGCAGCTCTGCAGATTTATGTCTAAGGCTTGGGGTGTGGGGTTTTTTTTAGATGTATATAAACATAAACACAAAATAAAATGTCATAGAGCTCTCTCAAAGATGAATCCTGCATGGTATGCAAACAACAAAATCCCCTCAAACTGTTTGACAAAAATCAGAAATTTATTGCTAAATTCCATCACTATTTTTATATACACAAATATAAAATTCCAAGTACTTTTCATGTTGTTACAATGCTCTCATCAAAACCTTTTTTTGCCTGTTTGATCTGCAGGATGAAAAAAAGAATTAGATTGGAAAAACTAGGTCCAAAAAAGATTTAAACTTCCAAAGAGTTAAAATTATGTAGGTTAATGTGACACTGAGATTATCAAAAAGCCCTTGCGCAGCTCTGGAGTATTTAAACTCCAAACCTCTTCTTAATGGACTGCAGAGTTTTAAACTGTCTACATACAACTTCTGGACATTTACTTTCATGGGACTGGGAATAGCCATGTGAGATTCAGTGTACCTAAATTACATACTTAACAGAGAAATCCACCATTAGATACCTCTTTGGTAGAGAGTAGAATAGTAGAGGGGTTTATTTTTTGTTCTCCAATATAAGTGTATACTTCCCCTATAAATGCAGTGCGAGTCACCTCTACAGATCTTGGGAAATTGCTTGGTCCTCCTAAATTAGGATACACAGCTCTATCCATAGACCCCAGAGGGTTCCAGAGGAAAATGCAGGATCTTTAACTCCACACAGAATCCAATTTCCTTATCCACCTTCTGAGTCTAGTCATCTAAACAGGTCTTATGAAGGGAGATGAAAATGGTAATATTGAGCAATCATGAGTATTCTGCAGAGAGACTACAACCTACAAGACAATCTTCTTATGGAAAAGTAGCCTGGGGATGCGGTCTTTGTTTCCGTGACTGCTTCTGCTCTTCAATATCTAATACAAAAAGTATTTACCTCTCAGGGATCAGGATCTGAAATGCCCCTTCCATACCCTCTCAGCTGAGAAACTCTGTCTGGCAGCGATTCAGGCAACAAATTGTCAAGGTGGCAAAACAGTACAAGAGAGGGACAGTGATCAGCTGATCTAGCCAGACCTCAATACAGCAATTTCTGCTGCTAGTAGTACTGAGAGCAGAAAAACAGAAATGGTTTCTTGTCTCCTCTTTCTACAATTCCCTCCCTGCCAGTCCATCAACTGTGCTTTGTGTTGTGAAAGTCCTGTTTTAGATGGAGCTCTAAATCCCTGTAGTATGAGCTTTTTGACCACGACCTTGAAAGCTCTTGCATAAGCTGTTATCCAGAAGGAAGCTAGGATTTTCAAAGTAACGTAAGCTGCCTCTGCCTGCTGGCAGCTGTGCCTCTTTTGGAAATACAGCTCTGAGGCTTGTCCGTGTATGTGGGGTTACTGACTTACCCCAGGTATCACATAAGTTCACCAACTTGGTAACACCTGATCTCACAAAGTATGGCATTCACAACGTAACTTTAAAAAGTAAAAAACTAAACCAATTTAAAAAAATAAACAAACAAATAAACCAAAAACCAACAAAGAAAGCCAAACCCTAGCATTTACCATACTTCTCTAATCAATGTCTGAATTATCTTTAGCCAATATTCTGTAGAGATAAAAATCCTTTTCAGATATTCAGGGAAGATATTCAGTGTAAATCACAGAATGATAAGATAACTCGGTTTATAGGGGACCTTAGGATGTCTCTCGTCAAAACTTCTAAAAGCAGGGGCAAGTGGTGAGGCCAAACCAAATTGCTCAGAGCTTTATACAGTTGGGTAAACATCTAAGGATGCAGACTTTGAAAAAAAAAAAAAACGAAAACACACCAACTTTCTTTGGGCAACCTGCTCCAATGTTTGACGATCCTCACAGTGAAAAAAATTCTCCTTATATCCAGTCGGGTAGGCACTCCTATTGCTGTTTATGACTACTCATTTCAATTAATATCCGTGGTCTCTTGCCCTCTTGTCTTCCACTGCTGTGAAGAGACTGGCTCCGTCTTCTTGATGACTTTCTCCCTGGTATTAGGAGAGTGCTGTTCAGTTCCCCCAAAGCCACCTCTTTTCCAGCCAAGCAAGTCCCTCAGCCTCTCCTCATCACATGTAGCAATACCCCAGGCAGTCTTTAAAAAGGAATTATATCACATGGCTCAGAAGATGGTATCTCATGTAGCAGAAATAGCTAAAGGAAAAAAACAGTTTGCATGAACAGCCCGAATTCTGTGTTTCCTGCTGAACATAGTTTGTTAGTATTGTAATGTTTAGTTGCAGTAGGTCAAATTTTACCCTGTTGTACTGATAAATAAACTACTGGCTTTAGTTCTTCCATTGTAGCATTTTATGGCATCCATTTTAGATTCCACAGCTGTCTTTAAGATAATATGAAAGCTAGAGTGATGAGAAAATTAGAAATCAGAGAAAATAAAAAAACATACTTGGTCAGATACTCAGATTTGATAAAAATAAGAGAAATTGAGTGATTGGCTAGAGGGAAGGGAAGCGAAGATGCTTAATACAACTAATTTATACTTACTTAAAAAAAAACATTTATGAGGTTACAATATTGTGTAAAAATATCACAGTAAGATCACAGAATCATAGAATTGTCTGGGTTGGAAGGGACATTTAAGATCATCAAGTCCAACCATTGACCTTAACACTGCCAAAACCACCACTAAACCATGTCCCTAGGCACCACATCTACCTGTCTTTTAAATAGCTTCAGGGATGGCGACTCCACCACTTCCCTGGGCAGCCAGTTAAAGATGAGACAGCCCCTTAGTTTTCACCCCTAGTCTCAGATCTCTGTTTGGTTTGTATTGAGAAATGGATATGAAACAATATTTATCTTAAGAGAGGTACATCCTTTATAAAAGCCTGGATGCATGTAGATTTAGCAAATCTTTTGTGAAATCTCTGATAGTTAAAAGAATTTCCCAAAGACAGCTGAGAATCAATCATGAGAGAAATCTGTAACATTCTCCTGTCTTTGAAGTCTTTATAGTCTGCACTGAAAATGTTTTCAGCCAACATAAACTGACAATTTCAGGTTTTAAATACAGCCATCCACCTGAAAGTAAATTTAAAAAGTTGTTTTAAAAGAAAAATAAAAATATGTTCCTGTTTGCTTTTTACTTCCAGTTTAAAAGGTGTGAATATCAAAGGAGAAAGAACCTACGAACAGAATGGAGGGTTGAGGTATTGCAAACTGCGTTACATAGGAAGAATCCCAGACCTGAATGGAGTCAGGATGAGTCCTGTAGGTGATCTTGATCTACAGTGTTAGTGTAGGGTCACACTGGAAGTGTTTATAGTCTTGATGTCGTATGTCTAGAGTCATACTGCTGTAAGGGATTGCTGAATCAAGTAGTCCAACAGAGGCAAGGCTGGCTCAGCTCCATGCCCGGGTCCTACCAGTAGCAAGGCTGGGCACATTTTCTCAACACACACACAGACAAATACATATATTTAATGCACATACATATCCACCTGGTCAGCCACACAGATCAACACAGACAGAAAACACAGCATTCATGCAAGCACAAACAGCATCAATGGCCTTATCCTGTTCCCCTCACTGGCTGAGCAGGCTGAAGGTCCATTAGTGAGAAATATATCTATATACATCTATATAGCTACTGTATCTGTATATGTATAATACAGATTTCCCTAGAAGCTGGACTTACACACTCAGTCTCTGTGCTAACTAGCCCCTACATCCTTAATGTCCCAGCTGCTGGCACCTGGGCACTCAAAGCCCTGAGGCACCTAAACCCATCTCCAGCTGCTGGTGCAGACCTGCCTTATACCACCACCCACCCACACATAAACGCACATACACACACATGCAGCTGACTCCTGTTACTGTCCTTAGTCACCCAGTCTACTGAGTAGCTGGCCTTTGAGCTTTTGAATCCTCCTGTCTCCATTTGCCTCCTGAACAGAAATATGCTCACATGAAAATAGGTCTCTCAGTCAAACTCTTCAAAGTTTCTCCAGCTGGCCATGGTTTACATGCAACCAGCCCTTTTTATCCTTTATGCCTCTATTCACCCTTGTTTGTTCCTCACCACACCACCTTGATCCTTTTCCTTCCCTGCCTTTGGTTTCTCCCTGTATTGGGTTTGCGTGGCAAGGTTTTGGTAACAGGGGTGGCTTCTGTGAGAAGATGCTAGAAGCTTCCCCTACATGCAACAGAGCCATTGGCCTGGGCTGAGGCAATCAGTGATGGTGGTAGCACCTCTGTGATAAAATATTTAAGAAGAGGGAAAAAAACCTGCACAACACCAACAGCAGTCAGAAGAAAGGAGTGAGAATATATGAGAGAAACAACCCTGCAGACACCAAGGTCAGAGAAGGAGGGGAAGGAAGCTGGTGCTCCAGGCATTGGAGCAGAGATCCCTTGCAGCCTGTGGTGCAGAGACCATGGTGAGGCAGGCTGTCCCCCTGCAGCTCATGGAGGTTAACGGTGGAGCAGACATCCATCTACAGCACATGGAGGACCACACATCAGAGCAGGTAGATGTACCTGAAGGAGGCTGTGAACGCATGGAGACACTGCACTGTAGTAGCCTCCTGGCAGGACCTGTGAAACTGTGGAGAGGGGAGCCCACACTGGAGCAATTTTGTTGTCAGGACTTGTGATCCTGTGAGGGATCCACGCTGGAATAGTCTGTTCCTGAAGGACTGCACCCTGTGAAAAAGACCCACACAGCAGCAGTTTGTGTAGAACAGCAGCCCGTGGGAAGTACCCACCTTGGAGAAGTTTGTGGAGAATTGACTCCCATGGGGGGACTCCCCGCTGGAGCAGAGAAAGAGTGTGAGGAGTCCTGCCCCTCAGGAGGAAGGAGCTACAGAGAAAACATGTGATGAACTGACCACAATCCCTGTTTCCCATCCCCCTGTGCCCCTCGGGAGGAGGAGGTAGAAAAAATTGGGAGTGAAGTTGAGCCCAGGGAGAAGGGAGGGATGGGGGGAAAGTGATTTCAGATTTGCTTTTATTTTCTCATTATACTGCTCTGATTTAATTGGTAATAATTTAAAATAATCTTCCCCAAGTCAAGTCTGTTTTGTCCATGAGGGTACTTGCTGAGTGATCTCCCTGTCCTTATTTTGACCCACAAGCCTTTCATTATATTTTCTCTGCCCTGTCTAGCTGAAGAGGGGATCCAGCAGGATCATCCAGCCAGGGTCAACCCACCACTGTCCCCAAACATCCCATAAAAAGTCTTGTACAATCCCAAAATATTGTTCCTCTGCATCACATAGTGTGTCCCATACCCCTAGGCAGTCACCACACTCACTGTAAAAGGTGACCTGGAAAGAAGCTCCCACTGCCTCATGGTGATGGGTGTAACCCGGGCCATGGGCCTGAGCCTCTCCTGGGTCAGACCTGGAGGAGCCAAGAAGGAACTTTTTCTCTGACTGGGTTGTTGAGGTTCCTCCACTCACCCTTCTGCCTCTGTGTTCCTCTGTGCTTGTAGAGTGGAGCCTTTTATCACATAACTTAGCTCTTGCTGTCCTCCCCTTCTAAAATACCTAAGCATCATCTGGTATTTCAATAATCTGTCTGGTATTTCAGTAAGAGCTTACATCTTTTTGTGTTTGCAGACATGCTATAACCACCTGCATATTGACATTGTGGAATGACTGGCTATAAAGTTCTCAGTAATGTTCCACCAGGTTCACAAGTCAGGCATTCATCACCCAAATCACTTTCACAATTGAGAAAGGAAAAGATACTACTACTCCTTTTGTCCTTAATGGTAAAAGCAAGAAATCTAAATTAATTTTCCTCTTCATAATAAGATTTGAACCTAAAGAGATCTTAAACTCACAGGCAAAAAAACCCAAAAATATAACTTAAAAATTATTCTTAAGAATAAAATGTATGCTAAACATACATAGCCAAGAATATGTCCAACTGAAACATCATCCCCACAAAATAACTGAAAGGGTTGCTACCACAGAAAATGCAAACATTTCAAGTTACAAAACTGCTCGGAGAGAAATTCACATAGCCTTATCTATGCCTTGTGTTCCTCAAATATGACACTTCAATGACCTGAAGAATAGAGAAGCCTTTCTGCTCTTTCGATTGCCAAAATTCTAGTTTTAGCTTTAAAAAAAAGTCCTAACTGCAAGACTACAGGACATGCAGACTTCCCCAAGGAAGGAATCAAACCTGGGCTGTTCACATGGTCAGCTGTTTCCATTTAAGAACTCTTAGCTGAGACAAAGAAAATCACTTTCAGGTAGATGTGCATTTCTCTAGATCTTCCTGTAAGAACCTGAAATTAACAGTTTTGTTTTACTTAAAAACTGTTTCTATTAGAGGTGAAAAATAATTAAATCTTAAAGATTAAAAGGAATGGTATTAAGTTATGATTATGTCCATTTCCCTTTCTACTAAGATCTTTTTAGGCATGCTCTGCAGCCGTCTTGAATTTGTGTAAAGACAATGAAGAGGAAAAGGGCACTTAAGCAAAAACAACTACTGTCTTGCCTGGGTCCTTTGAAGAAGAGTAACCAGCCCACATCTTGCTTTCACACAAAGAAAGGGAAAATAGAAATGGAAATTTAAGTAGCTATTATTAAGGAAGCCACCAGATAGATGTTTGTTGGGTATTCTAAAAGGGCAGGGGAGGGGAAGGGAGGGGAGTGGAGAGGAGAGGAGAGGAGAGGAGAAAAAGGGAAAAAAGAAAAGAAAGAAAGAAAGAAGAAAGAATGAAGGAAGAAAGAAAAGAAAAAAGGAAAAAATAGAAAAAAGAAAAGAGAGAAAAGAGAGAAAAAATAAAAAAAAAAACAAAAAGAACAAATAAAAAGTAAAAAAAAAGAAAAAAGAAAAAAGAGTTATTTTTGCATTGCTAGAACTGCAAGAGACTTGAGAAAAGAATCAGGATATCAGGGACCTCATACTGAAGTAGGATTAAAGAGTTTATCTTAAACTGAGAGCAGGTCTCAGTACAGGCAGCAACAAAGCCATGCCAGTGGAGTCACATAACCTTAATCATACCTCCGCCTTCTTCAAACATGACACATGCTCATCAGTGACTAGAAAAATCAAGGGGTAATATCTGCTGTTAAAGTTACTTTTGCCAAGCTCCCATAGCATATCAAACAGAGCATATTACTTTGCAACAGGCCACTCTTCCCTCCTTTAAGACTATATACTTTCAACTTGGAAAGAAAAGTGTTAACATATTACACCTGAAGTTTCCTTATTCTGAACAGCTGAATTATAAACAAAACATTACCTCATTTTGCTCAGCAGTATGGCTAGGGTTTCTCTGAAGTCACTAAATTCCAGACGGAAATTAAGCTTCCCATATATCACAGACACAAACTGTTCAAGACCTCATGGATTTATTTTTTTTTTTTACTTTCGTCTTCAGTCTCACAAAACAGAATGCCAAAGATCTGTGATACATTTCACTTAAACATGAATAAGCCAGGTCAGGATTTTTTCCCCATTTTGTTTTTCGTTCTATATTTCTGTGGTCTTCAGAATTTCTTCTGTGCGGAAATCAAGCCTATATATAAGTTTCTAGAGTCCACTTAACTTCAGAAAAATTTTAATCAAAATCTCCTTTGAAATATCATTCTTTCAACAAAATGAGGCAATTGCAAAATTCTAGGTGAACAGGGGCATAGCTGAAATGCCTCGGGTAACTTGGAAACAGAGTACAGTTGCATAAGAAAGAATTAAGAGAACATTTTACTCCAAGCAACAGGTAGTGATTTTTTTCTGTCAGGAAGTTCTGAATATGTTGTTGTGGATACGTTCTTAACAAATGATATTTCCTCTGAAAAAGTTGACCAAACCTGAGATTTGCCCTATAGAAACCAACAGGGAATCAGAGGGCCTCAGGCATTCCACAAAACTAGGTTCTTGTTATGGAGATTGATTAACTTAACTTAGCAGAAATCTGAACAGCTTGCAAATGTGCTACAGGGCAAACTCCCATTTAATGAAAGTTTCTCAGAGTCACTGGACCAAATTTTTCTTGTACAATTTTGCTGAAGTTGCACCAATACTACTGAAGTAAGATTCTGCCTCCTGCTCTGTGTTTTATTTCAAATGAAAATACTAAATACAGGAAAATGGAGAGTGTGGGAGAAGAAAAAGCATACGAAAATAAGTCTTACAGAACAGGAAAGAATTAGCATAGCTTTCTTCTCAAGTCAAAATCTGCTGAGTTTATTTATGCTATCATTTTCTTCATACCTACTTCAGCATAAGAGAGCAGAGCTCATTCTTTGTGGAGATATCCTAGAGATGTCCTAGGGATAGGATGTTCCAAATTCTTAATATTCTTAATTCTGTCTTGTGTATTAAATTACTGTGAGAAAAGTATTTAACTCACAAATTACTGCAACACAGTGCTGTCAAACCAAAAACCATTCAAACTTTCTCCCTTTAGCAAGAGTCACTAACTTTCATCTGTCTGAGTCATGTGAGCAATGGAGTGAAAACTCACAGCATCTCTACAAACAGAAATTCTGAGTTTGATGCATCTGTGAAACAGCATGTGCTTTCATCTGCAGTATGAACAGTCCTCCATCCTCCAGCAGGAGGAGAATTGGCAGCAAGCTATAAAGAGAATTTCCTCTCGTCTGTCTAGTGAACCAGGCCTCCAAGGAACCAAAGAAGAGAGGGTCCCCTATTTCTCTATTCCCTCCAACAAGAGCACCTAAGCTGGCTGGCATTTTCAACCTAGTGGAGTTGGGGACACAAAAATGTTATTACTTATCTATTTGAGAGTGCATCAAAAAGAACTCTCTTGAAACTATGTCATTTAAACTGCAAAAGCAAGTGTTCAAGTGCTAAGAACAAGCAGATTCCTGTTCCCTGTAGAAGCTAATTTCAAGCTTCTAAGCACATTTTTGCTACACAGTGAGAAAGAGAAACCCTTTGTGGAAGTAGTATCCTCCTGTGTAATTAAGAACACGCTTGAAAGAAAGTTATGGCTCCAGAATTGCCAGTCTTGTGCACACATAAACACACGTGTACACTCTTCCCTCCTTTCCCAGGCTTCTTGCATCCAGCAGGCGTTCTCACCTAACAAACCCTTTTCCCAATACACTCAGGTTGAGCCAGCAGTCAGTGTGTCTTAGTTCTGACAACTTCTTGTAGACTGGGTAAGAAAACATTATTTTACTAGTGACTTGGCCAATTATCAAGGCAAAAATCACAAATAATTGCTCTGATTTTTTAAAAGTCTTACTCTGAAACACTGCATTAGAGATTTTAGATACTTCCCGGTTTCAGAAATCATGTTGAGGTAACTAGATACTGGTTTCAGAAAAAAATAGTGTTGCACTTTTGTTGGCTACAGCAATGGGCAGCAATTGATTGTGTGTCTATTGCCTAACAATGGTTCAGCGTTCACCTATATTTTCTAACCCTTTTGTTTCTTCTGTACTAATGCACTGCTTTAAGCTTTTTGCACATTATCAGATATGAAGATCTCTTAAAGGATTGAATCTCCATTTCATAAGAAAGCTAATTATGCTTTGGAACAGTTAAGGAAAAAAAAAAAGAAAATTGGATTACTTTTGAGAACATTGAGACAAGCTTTTTGCGTATGATGATATAACAATAGCCTTTGAGTTCTGGGTGGAGCCAGATGACTGTAATATCAAAAATATTTTGAATATGCAAATGTGCATATCTGTGACAAATTTTTTATTTACTTTGTGCCACAGGCGCAAACAGCAGAGATGACACAATTCCCTGGAGTTTACATATCTCTAATGATGATCACAGACATAACAGGTTCTGAACTAAAACATCTTCAATATTTCTAGGGTAACTTTTGTACGCACCCCCAATAACTTTGTAAAAAAACCCAAACTATTAGAAGTCAGGCAAAAATATTGCTTTTTCTTATTATTATGTGTTGCTTTAGAATAAACAGGACATAAAAAATGAGATCATTACACATCAGAAATTGATATGATCTTTTTTTAAGCAAATAATTTCTATAAAATGGAAGTGGTTTTGTTTTTTTTTACTTATGTGAATTTTATGGCTTAGATAAATTAAACTAAATTTTAAATATCTTAAATGGAAAGAAATTGCATTAATTTTATTGTCAATGGTAATAGTAATATGAAACACACACAAACTTCCAGTTCATAGTCAACTTAGTGAACATTTTTGTTAAGAATATATCAGGGAAAGGTCAATTTTTACGCATGAATAACTTGAATTTGTATTTCAGATTCATATGCTTTAGTCCCTGCAGCAAAACTTTCAACTGAGCAGAAAATATTTTTCCAATGAGCCATTTACTAAAACAATCACATAAATGTAGTTCTAACACTGCATGAACTACCACGGTGACAATTTGGTATGATTTAACTTTCAAATTTGAAATTGCTGACATGATGACAAAAATGACAAATAACAAGAGCAAATACATTACAGGAAAGGGCAGCATTTTTTTGTAATTGTCGCAGAATTGTGTCAAAAGGACATATAGCTCCTGTTGTGGATAATTATCTCATACCTTTGTTCGGTTCCAGTTTCATACTGTGTATAATAATTTACAGCTCTCAGAGAACAAGTGTCACCTCCCCAAAACAGTGCATTTCCAGTCCTAGATACTCCTTCATGTTATTGCTTAAAATCTTCATTCCCAACGTTTTGTTTTGCACAAGTTACTTTTTCCGTTATCTGTTTCCCTATGTATTACAGTTTATTACTAAAATGAAACAGCCTTTAGTAACCTCAAAGTATTAGCAATTTCTCACCTTCTTTTAAAATAGTCTTCTGAAAATGAAGAAATAAGTAATTTTATAAAATCTTATTATTTATTAAAATTTAGTATAAAGATTTCTTAGTATTGACTAATTGGTTTTAGTCATTAAAAGAAAGTATTGACTCAAGACACTTTTCCACCTATGTAAAAAGAATTAAAGAATGTGTATAGCTTACCCCAGAAACAAGAATTCTTACTGTTGTGCGATATAATTGTTCCTTTATAAAGAACATATCTGATTCAATAGAATTCAGATATGTCAGCAGAAGATCTAAAGACATGACATGTTTTACAAACTGTTAAAGAGTAATCATTTGCCTCCTACTAAGTCCTATTCTAAATATACTTAAAAACTGCACTGAAAACAAGTTTATTGATAAGTGTAGATTTTTTCTTCATGAAAGACTGTACTTCCTGAAAAGAATTTACATGATCGTTTTCTCCATTTTCCAAGCCATAAGTTAATCAAACTGTTTTTAACTAGGAAAGTAAAAGAAAATCCATCAAAACTACCCTGTGAGGAAAACCAGGCATATAAAAAAAAAAAAACAACAAATCCAACCCACAACCCAACAAGAACATCAATAATAAAAACCCCAAGTTTTTAACCTGAAAAATGACTTTTGAATGCACCCAATCCATCTAAAAAAAAAGAAGCTTAAAGTATTGAAAATGTACTCCCCCTCAGAATGTGAACATCTATTTGAATACGACAATTTTGAATTTTAGAATTTCAAAAATTTTCCATTTGATTGATATTTTGCATAGGACAAGAAAAAGGAAAGTTCTTTTCTGATAAACTGATATACATACAGAGACTATCTTTGATGGAAAGGAACATGATATAACTATTCTTGACTTAATAAACAACACACGTGAAAATTTGAACTGAATTAAATATTTGAAAATATTAATTGCTGGAGGAATATTTTTTAATTTCCCATTTGTTTGCTGCTATACATTCAAAGTTATCCACATATTCTTCACATATATTATTAAACATTAGGTAAACAAGAAGCTGGTTTTGATATGCACAAAACTAGCAAGAAATAAACTTTTAAAGAAATGAATCTTACTGTGATATTCACTTTTTTGCAGTTTATGACAATATAATGATGAATTGTCTTGCAGTAACACTCACTGAAGTCATGAAAGGTTAATAACTCATTTAAACATTCATTACATGTCCCTATCAAAGTCATCTTAATTTCACAAAGACATCTAAGTTTCTCTTTAGGGAAACACTCTCTCAGGATTCAAGTGTGATTCTTTATTAACAAAATGGCAAGTGCAAAGTTACATGTCAAAACCCTGACTGATGATGCTGCAAATTGGTTCTTCCACCAAAGCAGAAGACTTTAAATTACTGCTTTTTAAAGGTGTGCTCCCTCAAAGGCAATTAATGTGTCAGTTGTCAGTCAGGATTATTTAATTTCCCAGTGAGGGCTAAGAAAATGGGCATAGCAGATTGATGAACAGAACATGGTGCTGCCCACAAGAGAATTCTAATAATGCCACTGGTTTTCTACCTTTATTGGGTCTAAAATTTAAGAATTGAAACTTCAGTGTGTCTGTAGTATTTGGAAAATTCTTAAAAATAAAATAAAAAAAAAAACCAAAAAACTCCCGAACTTCCTACGAACATATTTTTCCTAGACATTGATAACTTTCCCCATGTAAGTCAGAAATAGGCATGATAAAATTGCCATTTGTAGTATATCTGCTTTGTTATTTATCTTTTTGACAAGCTATGTCCCACACAGCCCTATCTCAGAAAGAACAATAGTTCACCTAGAAGTTGTAGGTAACCAGGTTTTAAATATTCTTTGTACTGTGATTCAGAGCAGTGATTTTAAACCGGTGTCCTACGCCTAAGGAATGTCAAAATGTTCTGAAATTAGGACTCTCTGCATCTGCATTATTAATTTTTCCTAGTTCAAAGCAGAAGTACACTTCAGAAGTGAATCTTCAAGTTGAATCCACTTAAATGCTGTTTGGTTCACATTGTGCAGCATTCTCAGAGTGCATCAGCTCAATTCCTTATGGATTAAATTAAATTGGAAAATGCAATCCAGGATGCCTAATGCACTCCGACGGTTATCACTCGTTCAGCCCATAAGACGGCACTAAAGCGAGCCTGAAGTATGCTCTCAGAAATGATGACAGTGTGGACACCAGGCTCTTGGTACCAACTCTTACCCTGTATAAATCCATTCTGACTGAACCACATCATTTTCTTATGTAGACGTAGCTCAGATCTCTCCTGCTGGTGCTGTTCCACTTGTCGTCATATAGACAGTTTTCCAAAATATAAACATTTCTGCATAAATGCAAGGACCACTGTAATTGAAGTAAATTCAGAGAAGTTGAGAAACGCAGGCCATGCATAAGAACTTCGGTGTGAAAACAGTCATCCCAGTTATGTTTTCCTCTTTGCAAGTCCTGATGCCTTAAAAAATGAAACAACATAAAAACATAACCCTGCCTTTCAAAAGGATAAATGTTTGCTGTGTACACAGATGGGATTTGATAAACCCAGAGGGGTAACTAACAGATAAGCACATGTGTAAGTTTTCTAGAAAAATGAGGCCATATGCAGCAACATTCCATTCTCCGAATAAACATGATCATCAAAATTGCTGTCCTGACATTTGTCAGATTAAAATTTGCAGTATGTGATATTACTTACATCTATTGTTTTTTATTTTATTGATTCACAATTCAATTTTTCAGCCTTCCAGTAACAAAATGCTGTGTTTCCAAAGATAGCAAAACTGATTTAAGTAATTTCACTTTAAACATCTTAAACATGCTGAGTTGTTTGAGAAATTATTATGAGAAGAACATAGTGTTCCCTTGAAACTGAGGCTGTTGTATAATGAAGTGTAAAAAATAAGGTCTCTTCATATATTCTGCTCAACCAAACATTTTTTATCAGAACAGAGACCAAAACATCCTACACACAGTTTTCTTGTATGACAAGTCTCTACCTAAGCAGTGATACAAAACAATTAAATACATATGGCATTGTTACTTATCTAATAAATGTATAACATTTAGAAAATACAGAGGGCTGTAAACTCAAAAATAGATAAGACAATATGAGTTTAATTCTTCACACTGGAGCACTTGTGTTCTGCTTGACCAACAAGTAAAAGAAAACACCGTTTCATTTTCTACTTTCTCCCTTCAAAAACCTCTAAGAAAATCTGGATATTTGAAAAGTAATGTAAATGACAGTTTTTGGTAATCCTTACAGGTGGTCATATTGCCATGAAGAAAGAATTCATTATCTTTCAAGAATCTAGTCCAAAAGGCACGTAGACACCAACACGCTGCTTCTATAATCCGTACCACAAGAGCCTTTTACTTGTTCAAAGCCACAGCTATCACAAGGATATATAAATAAAGACCATGTGGCCACGGAAGTGTGTAAAACAGATGCTGTTGAAGCATTTATCCATTAAGGACAGCATCACAGAATAATGTATGGANTAACACGCTGCTTCTATAATCCATGCCACAAGAGCCTTTTATTGTTCAAAGCACAGCTATCACAAGGATACATAAATAAAGACCATGTGGCCACGGAAGTGTGTAAAACAGATGCTGTTGAAGCATTTATCCATTAAGGACAGCATCACAGAATAATGTATGGAATATGTTAATTTCATATATTAAAGCATTTTAAAAGTATTTTTAATTGTGAGCAACAGAGTTGTATACAAGCACACAATTTTTTAGGAAAATACCTAATAGAATAGGGATACTATTCATGTTGCACTAATGCCAAGAGCTTTTTGTTTTCTGCAAATTCTCTTATTTCCAAATTTGATTAAAAGGCCATTTTTTTTAACACAAAAATGTACCAAATTAAATTTAATTGCATGACCTTATATCTTATTAATATTTATGTTCAAAGGGTCTATTATTATGGGTATGTAAGTGTACTTTGACAGTCATTGTCTTTCTGTTCTAGAACACGGCACATGACTGACAAGGACTGAAAGCCACTCTCAGTACCATGGCCATGTGTATTAAAATATTTAATAACATGTTGCTTACTGGAAGTCTTTCCTGAGGAAGTACTATTTTCTGAATCATCTGATTCTGGCATCTGACTCACTTTAAAATCCTTTTTTTTTCTGAGTCATCTTATTCTTTTTGCAACTTGACAGAATAGCTTGAGCTATTGTTAAAGATACAAAAGATATTTTTATTTCCTCAGCATGTGAAAAGTTCCTTGCCCAATAACAAGGTTTTCCCACACTCATTTCCTCCAATATTAAAAGTGGTCTTGTTTTCACTGCACTAATCTGCACACATTTACTCAGTTTCTCATAAAAATCATCCAGATTTAAAGCTGTTAGAAAAGAAAAAAAAATCCCTGACTTACGCACTTGTTATGTTTCCTTCTTGTGGGTGGCCTTTGTGTTGATCCCTTTCTGAAATGCAAAATGTACTTCATGGATCAACCAGAGGAGAAAAATTTCTTTGCATAAAGATGGAGCTGAAGCAGACGGCAATTGCACTCTGAAATCAAATGGATGGAAGGAGCCTTCCTCTGTTTCATGACTATGCAAAAGACTTGCATATCTTTAGAACAGAAATCATCATCAGTCAGCCAAACAGTTTTGGAAAAACAAGTTTTCTCTGAAGAGGGTTATGCAACACCCTTGGGCTGGGGTGATATTCTGCCAGACAGTGATTCTCTAGAGTGACATGAGTGCTGCCAATTTTTATCCTGTTCCAGGGAAGAAACTTGCAGGCTTGGCATATTTTTTGCATTCAACAGCATTCCTGAAATTCTACCTTTTTAGTTCAACTTATTCTGAAGATGGTGCTACTCATGGCCAAACTGTTCTTTATCTTCAAATACATATTTAACTGTAAAGCTGGCAGGAGGAATAGAAGGAAAAACCAGGCAGTAATTAAAAATAAAAAGTGGTTTTCATACATTTTTATAAACTGACTCTCATAAATACACTTTTTAATATATGTAGTTTTCCTTCAGAAAAAATGGAATTTCCCCCATCCCAACAGCAAGTAAACCACTGAGGTCTGCACACAGCTCGGGGACCAGAATATAAACACCTGCTATGGTCTTATTTCTGGAGTCTTGTTTCTGGACATTGGGACTTAGGATGCTGTAATATTATGAACTTTTTCCTGCCATTGAAGCTCAGGCAAAGATGACCTCCATGGCATCCTTTCAACTGGCATGACATGTCTGACTTTGTATCTGTCCTCCTCTTTAGGACTAAAATTATTCTGTATCATTTCTGGAACTGGCAACCATTCATGGAAATGTAAAACAGGTATATTTGGAGCACCAAGTCAATTTTATTCCAGCACTGTAAATGCTTTGTGTATTTCCATATTCTATTTAAATGTAGGAAACAAGTTCTGATCCCACTGAAGCCAGGAAACTACTTGTCATTATATTCAATGAGAGAAGAAACGGCAGGAGACAAGGCAAGGCAAGAAGAGGAGAATGGAAATGATCTTGTCACTGTTCAGATACAAATATTAAATTAAAACTATGAACGTTCCAAAGGGAAGCTACAGCTGGGAAAACACACACTATGCAGATTAAAATGCATTTGTTTAAATTGCCTAACTTCCTTGGCAGTTTTTAAAGAAGAGTTTTATCTTATTATAAAAACACAAAAAGTAGCTGGAAAGCCTTTGAGGATTTAATAATGAAGCACACTTCTCCCTCCAATGCTTTGTTTCACATGTTAAAAATTTACTATAATGTAAAATGCATATTTGGATGAGTTTTAACAAATTGCAAATAGGAATGACAGAAAGGCCAAAATATGCAAACACAGGGGATTGTTCCTTTACTGGAGAGCTTTCTCTGTAGGCCAAAGATGAAGGAGATAATGAACTTGGAAACCACCTTGCCTCTTTCCATTAGTGTCAACAAGGTCAAGAAAAGGGAATACGCATAAGAAAGCACCCAATTTTTTTCTCTTATCTTCCCCTGACTGGGAAGTGATACACATAAACTTTAGCTATCAGAGCTACGGTCCCTAATCTGATTATTGCCTTTTCATCTAAAGGTTTGTGGATTAATTCTGTGCCTTTATTTAGCCAGTGAGATTCTTTTGTAAGACCAAAGCTATCAGTGACCTTAAACTTGAGGAAATTTTAACAGCTCTGAAGTCAGCATCCAGATTCCCAAGGAACTGGGGGAGCAGTGAACAACAGATTGCACTGGCGCAGGCTGCCCAGAGAGGTTGTGGAGTCTCCCACTCTGGAGACATTCAAAACCCGCCTGGATGCCATCCTGTGCAACCTGCTGTAGGTGACCCTGCTCTGGCAGGGGGGTTGGACCAGATGATTTCCAGAGGTCCCTTCCAACCCTGACCATTCTGTGATTCTGTAACAGAGACCTGTACTTTCAAAGTGTTCAGGGCACAGGCAAAAGGGTATAGCTGTAGAGCAGAAGAGAATATGGGAGGAATTGTGTCATGAGGGAGGAAGTAAGTCATGAGCATGATGCAGAGTTGTGAGTTGAGTGGCTGACAGCCTCGTGAAGTGTTCAAACCACTGGATTATTAGGTATTTTGAGGTGATTCCTCAATTCCTTAATTCCTCCTGTAAAACAGCTCTGCTAATAAAAGATGTCATGATCTTTTCTTACCAGTACTTAGCCAGAGCACTGGACTATGATTAGTATTTTAGGTTTCACCAGCTGAATAGTCCCTACACACTTGTGCCTGAAGTTCATATCTTCCATCTAAACTAGGCTTCTTCCCCTGGTTGTTGCCAAAAAACCAAACCAAACCAAACCAAGTCATGAAAACCTGTTTTTTGTAGCGTGCACAAGGATAGTATTCACAACCCAGGATCCTGAGTGGACAAAAGCATCCATAATGAGAGACTAGTTTGATTCTTACATTATGGACCCAGGAAAGCAACTGAACCCTAACCCTTATTCTTGTGTTTAATTCAGCTTTATCAGCTTCCCACTCAACAGATCACTGAGAAACCCATTCTGAAGTGCTTCCTCTGCTCATACACCATATGGTGAGCTTAGGTACTTAATTTTGTCCTGAGGATTCAGCTAAGCGGTGAATCACCTCCTTAAATTTTGCGTAAGCATTAGAAATGCCTTAAAGACTGCAATGCAGGCGAAGGTCTATGAATGTCTCACAACTCGCTTCAAATCCCAAAACAGAGTTTCAGTGTAGTGTAAGCTATTCACAGGTCATGTACTTCCCCTTTGCACAACATAAAAACATTTACAGAGCGCACAGACCCAAGTATTTAAAAGAAAATGTCAAGAGAAATATAAAGAATGAATCACTATGCAGATAATGTCTGTTTCCTTTAAAAGGCGTATGGGGAGCAACTTGGTAATATTTCAATGATGCCAGCAACATCACACGTGTCTCAGGTATAGTGTCTCTAAACCTACCAGCCATGTAGATCAGTTTTTCACACTCATTATGCACAGTGCCTTAAAGTCATATTCTATGTCCTTTAAGTTGTAGAATACACAGTGGTTGGAGGTTAATATCAGGTTTCCTGTGTGCACTAGCTTTGGGAAGTGGCGTGCTTTATCCATTAAGGATTGAAGCAGACTGAACGGAGCACAAAAGTGCTTTACATATATTAACTCAGCAGCTCTACAACAAAATTCATGTGTAACTTCACAGGAGACAAATATCAGCATAATGTTTCAAGAGAAAGCTACTCTGGGCTTTAAATCTGAAAGCAGAAAGAATGGTTTGAGGAGAGGAGCATAAAGAAAGAAGGATTTAAGGAGATAAAGTGTGCTCAGCAAATGAAGAGTAGTTCATGTGAGACTGAAAGCAGAATGCGCTACAGAGATTGTCAGGCAAAAGGTAGAGTGAACCAAAGTAGCCAACAGGAAAGATGGAGTATTAAATATGTGCAGACATGCATATATACCTGTATCTTTCTATATATAGATAGGCAATTATAGGTAGGAATTAGCTGTTCAAAAATACCCTTATGCTGCGATTGTTCCACATCTAGCACTGGCTTTCATGAGAAGGGGTCATTGTTCCTCCTCCCAGCCGTGGGACAGGTGCCTTTAAAAGCCCCGTGTCCTGAATTTCCAGCTCCTTCAAAGCCCATGCATAGTCTGACCACAGGATGTTCCCATCTCTGTTCTGTCATCCCTGGTACAGGCACGCCAAGGAGTTTTGCAAGGAGAGAAAAAGGTGAAGGAAGCCTTGACAGAAGAGGAGTGTCCAAGACCAGAGGTATGCAGGAAGTGACTGCAGCCACGGGGTCAGGTCAGGAGGAAATACTATATTTACAGGGCATCTGGCTGTACTTTGAGGCCAAGTAGCTTAGCGGAAGGGCTGTGAGGCAAGAATGTTCCTGGAATCCCTCCCTTCATTCACCCACACTACACCTGACTGGGGCAGGAGTTTCCATGAAGGACCACAGCCTACTGACCAGGCAGTGCAGAATATATCCAGGGATCCATAGGAAGAAGGCTAAATTATTTCAGAAAAGATGAAGGGAGAAAACACTCTAAAAATTTAGAACTTCAGTTGAACAGTGTTTCTTTACAAACAAAAATCCCCAGGCTCATAGAGATGGTATTTTGAACAAAATCCAGTATACTTCAGGTAGTACTGTATTGTCCTTCAGATGGATTAGTAGGTGAAGATCTGTATATTTGGAGCACACAACTGATGTATAACATTGGTCATGATGGGTACCAGAGAAAAGTAATCTTCTTTTTTTTTTTTTCTGTATCTTCTAAAATACAGTAGTAACAGAAATATTTTCTAAAATGTGATTAAGTTTAGCAGTACTTTTCAAACAACATATTCTTTATTGTATAGAATATTAGACTTACAGTGCTGTAGCATATGTGGCTGAAAATGTTCAGAATTTTCCATTTGGGAACCTCCTACTTTGAAATTCAGATTAAATATTTTGAAATTATAAAAAACCAAAATGCTTTCACTGACACAGAGTAATATGTTTCAGCATTTTTCATTACATACTTTAATTTTGGCTTATAATTTTTTGGGGGGATCAACTCTATTCAGTCTTTAATTCCTTTTTATTTTTAATTAGTTGAAACATCTACAGAAAATGTGAAAGATATGTCATAGAAACATCACAGAATCATCAAATGGTTTGAGTTGGAGGGGACCTTAAAGATCATCGAGTTCCAACCCCCCTGCCATGGGCAGGGACACCTCTCAGTAGACCAGGTTGCTCAAAGACCCATCCAGCCTGGCCTTGAACACCTCCAGGGATGGGGCATCCACAACTTCTCTGGGAAACGTGTTCCAGTGTCTCACCACCCTGACAGTAAAAAATTTCTTCCTAATACCTAATCTAAAGCTACTCCTATAATAGTATACTATGTACTTGCAGTAATTTAAATTATGACACAGTGCAACCCCAGTTAATCCGATACTTAAGTTCAGTTGCATGTGTATTCCTATACAAATCATTCAGAGAGCTCACAGCCTGTGACATTTTAAAATTCAGTAAATAAAAAGTTATCTCTAGATTTATGAGGTATAGAAAAATTTCTGATTATTATCCTCTATTTTTACAGGCAAGATTTTCTGGGGTTTTTTGCTATGTGTAATTGTTAATATATTCCCCAGAATTCTGTTCGTTTCAGATGTTGAATCTTAATTAAATTGGAATGTAGTGTGGATAAATTAAACTATTTTCCCTTTGTATGATTATTTATTTTCTCAGCATAAATAAGGAAATTTAGTTGACACCAATTGTGCAAACTTTATATATGTCATTTATATGAAAGTACATAGAGGTTCCCTAACACATTTTTCAGCAAGCTGGAGACAAGATTATCCCAAGTTAATACACAAGGGAATCATAATACATGGAAGAAAGCGTATCATTAATGTTAAAGAAATTATCTTGAAGCAGCAAGCAGAATACTATAAAATGAAGTAGAAATGCATTTTTTATGATTATTAAAATAGATACTTATCTTACAATGCTTAAGCAGATCAAATGAAAATCCAGGGTAATAAAAAAGGAAATGAGACACTTCATAACATATCTAAGGAACGGATTAGACATGAATTTAAATGATTCATTCATATTTGTTTGTTATGAATGTAAAATAAAACCTGAAGAACATGAACGTGAAACAGATTTTTTTTAGACTGACTAATTGGCTCATACAAAGTGGAGCAATAGTATAGCTTATAATGATTATTGCATGTATGAATACCCTGGCAGAAATTTGGACATTACTTTCCTTGAATAAAAATACACATTTTTTTCCTACTCACTTTCTCCATATCAGATCAGTAAAGTGTCATTTAAAACTAAATCAGCACTATACAGATAATACGAGAGGCTATTTATGCTTTCATCTTTGAAAAGTCAATGCTTGTATGAACAAAATCAAAACCTACAGTAAGACCAACTGCAGCATAGATATATACCATTGCTGTCTTTTCTTCTGAAATTATTCCATACCTTCTGTTAAAATATTTCAACAGAGAATATGCTAGTGTCATTTCAGAATGGCAACTTTCTGATGCTAATTCTCAACTCCACTATGTATTCAACATCGTTATCAGCAGAGTCATTTAACCCCTGCTGTTAGGAGGCTGAGTTTATTAATAATAATGATAAAAATAATACGTGATACGAACCTAAGCAATAGGACAATAGAAGGGGCTTCCTTGTCAAAAAGATGGGGGAGCAAAGTGGCATGCAAAACATTATTAGCTTTGAACAAGGATTATGCTACAGCTTCAGGATAAAAGGATGAAAGGATGAAGTTTTTAGAACAGACATTTCCAAGTTTACCAAGCCAAGTTTACCAGACATAAAAAAACCCATTGATTAGCAAGGATAAAACTCTAGTGCATGTTACAGAGAGCTTAATATTTGGGTGCAAACACAAAAAGGATGCAGTTTTCAGAATCAGGTATATTGAATCAATATAAAAAGCTTTCCTTGCATAACATTTTCACAGATTCCACTGGAAATTTCATATTCAGAGAGAGTTTAGATTTAGGCTCTATTGCATCCACATCTACATTTCACAGACTGTGAAAGAAGAACTAAATCAAGCAAAGTGATATACCTGATCGTGTACTGAAATCAGACTAAGGATTAAACCAGGCTTTTCTTCTTTAGCCAATATCTTAACAAGAAAGAAAACTATCATTTCTCTGGTAATTCTAATAATTCAATTCCAGGTAGGTCTTGCCAACAGCAGCATCACTTTCCACCTCATGAAACATCAGTATTAGTATTATAAGGCTAGTAAGGTAGCTGAACTTGGTTCATTTTTTAAAATATATGGATAATGTCTTTCCTATTGAAACTCAGTTTGGACTCAGTTTTCATTCCACCCTTTCAGTGAAGGCAGAAGGAGACCTGGAAAGAGATGGAAGACAGAACTGTGCTTCAGCAGTGACTGTGCTTTTCCTGAATTCTGTTTAAAGAGTTTATCCTATTTATTTTTTTTTTTATTCGTCTAACAATACAAGTGGATTCAGAGCAACTCTACTTCTGTCTTCCACTATGCTATACTAAATACATAACTGGCTCTCTGAATTATAGATTGAGCAGTGAATGAAGAAGACAGAAAAACTTCAGGACAGTATAAAGTTTCTTCTAAATTACAATGAGGGCCTGCAAACATGACAGGAATTGAGAAACAAAGCAAAACAAACAATGTCAGTGGATGGAATACTTTAAACATATAGAAAATTTTCAAAAATAGAATCCGGGGACATTTTAAATCAAATTTTCCAAATAGCTTTAGCTGGAAAGAAAAGAAAAGAAAAAATTGGAAATAGTAAAAACTGAAATTGCTTAAGTGAAATATTACATTTAAGAAACACTGAAAATACTGCAACATTACATTTTCCAAATTTGTCATTTGGGTTTTCTTGCAGAACAGAATTTTACTGCTGTNAAACACCACCACCACCACAGACAGCAACAAAAGAAAAACAAACCAAAAAACCAACTGACCAAAAAGAAGATTCAAAAGAGGAAAGGACAAATGACACTAAATGTTTCTGGAGAGTGGATCAACTGAAATATTTTTTGAAGAATCACATTATTTCCTTTTCCATTACTAAAATATTTTTTTGTTTCTGTATATGTTTATTGAAAATTGTATTATCCTCTATATTCAGCTAGCCACTAACAGAATTGTTCCTCCAGCTCTATTGTAAAATATTTAAAAAATCTTGTTGAAAATTAATACAATTTAAAAATTTTCATTATTATAGTGAACATTCTCATCCTCTGTTGCTGCCTTAATCAGCTAAATTAAATTATGTGCCAATCCTGTTGTTTAGATTTAGCT
Organism: Anarhynchus alexandrinus; assembly: GCA_008711295.1. Lineage (NCBI taxonomy): Eukaryota > Metazoa > Chordata > Aves > Charadriiformes > Charadriidae > Anarhynchus > Anarhynchus alexandrinus. The sequence goes on from VUYV01000042.1 coordinate 152,873, forward strand.
GAAAGTGCATGAACAAAAAGTTAGAGTCCCAAGAATCCTCCCAACATGAAAAGGCCAAAGGCTCTTTAATACACAGTAAGCAACAAACAGTAGGAACACAGAGATTAGTGGCTTTGTCTTTCAGGTATTTCTTTTATTCCTGTATCCTGCTGCAGTTCAAAATTCTACCTATGACCTACTGTTTGTTCAAAACAATCTGAAGAAGGTTTTTGGAACTATCTGCAGTCTTCAAGAAATTGCAATTCTCATTAGAGAAAAGTAATTTCAAATATGTTCAAAAAATACTTCCTAAAATCACAGAGCTATGAGAAACTACAATTTACCAATTGTTTAAAGCAAAACAAGAGCTGACAAAATATAGTGTGAATTTTACATGATTTTATCAATGCATCATTATCAGAACATGCAAATAAAACAAAACAATCTACATTCCTAAGTCAGTAGTTTGAATACCATGTCTTCCTTTATTTATTTGCTAACTTCTGAATTAGTTTTTGTTTCTTCATGAAAAATAATAACAAATCCAAAATGTAATGTGGTAGCAAGGTACCATATTCAGCAGTGCCAAATTCAGCATGAAAGTCATGCTGGCCTGTAAGTAGAAGTAGACATATCCAGTCTTATTTGAGTTTACTTGGTAACAAAGCTTACTTCACATTTTTAGTCCAAAAGCCAAAAGGTCCAGAGAGGCTTTTATTATCACTTTTTGAAAAATGAACAGTACTGTCCCACAGAATTTAATTTGCATAATTTCTCCAGGGAGATTTTGACTATGGAATGTAAAGGGGTGAAAGAGACCCCCAGAGTGCTGTTAGCCTGGGAAAGGGCTCTGTTCTTGTGCCAAAGGGTTTATTTCCAAGCAGTAAGATTTTTCTCAGAGGCCCTAAGCACTCTTGCGTCCAAAGGTACTCAAGTGCCAGAACCTTTCATAAAGGTTTCTCATGTGAGGTATTTGCTGTAAGAGCTGTCATAAAGATCATGCGAGAAATAACACAGTGGGCAGTAGCAGAGCTAGAGGACTCCCTTGAGACCCCCTTTTAATGCTGATCTTTTTAAAAAGCTGATCAGTAAGCATAATTGAATGGAGCTTTTCTCAATGGCATTTGGCAAGTGATTTTCTGAGGTCTAGATACTGACCTGAAATAAAACCCTTGATAATGCTTGATTCAAACTGAAAGTGAGGTCCAGTTATGTGACACGGAATCTATAACTGTTTTCTCCCGTGTTTATGATGGTGTTATCTCACCTTCATATCAATGTCCTTCTTTCTATTCCATCTTAGAGGACTATGTGACTGGGAAAGTTATGTGTTTTAAAAACCTCATGAATCCACACTCAAAATTTTCAACTTTATCAATAGAATTTCAAAACAGTTTTGCTACCTGTAAAGAGGGCTTTAGCTATGTTGACCTTTTTTGCTGAAAAAAGACAAATGGTAAAAACCTAGTATCATTTCTTCCTATGTTCAGATTGTCATTTACTTCTTAACATAAATACCCTGTTTACTGTAATATCCCTTGCCAAAAAAAATTGCTTTAAAAGTGATTCGTGTTCTTCTTTAATCTCTTCACCCATAATCTTTGCTAAACCTTGCTTACCAGTGTTTTTTTTATCAAGTTATTTTATTTGTTCTCATTGTTTAACCTTCCCTTGTAAAAAGATAAAATAAAATGTTTGGATCAAGAAGCTTGTCTAATCGCATATTTTATGACATGCCAACACGTGACAGTGCAATAGGTATTGCCTACAAATTAGACATTCCAACAGGATTTTTTCGTAATATTTCCACCAATACCCAATCTGTGCACCAGAAATAATGCCGAAAATTCCATAGTAAACTGTTTTTAATGACTGAGTTTCTCTGACACCAGTATTCTGACCAGCATTTATAATAGCATAAACTTCTTGACAGCATAGAAAACAATAGATTCCTTAAAGTTTTGTACTGTTTTTCAACTTTAAACTTAAAAAGAAATTCTACCTTCTCCCACAGAAAGTAATCTTTTGAGATATCTTGGCATGTAATCAAATCTAGCTCATATATATGAAATAGGCTTTACCATGAGGCACCTCAGATGATAGTGAGAAATTTGATGGAAAACCTCTCATTCACCTTAGACATGTACATCTGCTAACCAGTGGAGATCAAAAAGCTTCTTAGAGTGAAGTTCCTTAGACATAACTTAAATATTTACTCTGGGATGATATCCCAGAGTAATATCTTGGTCCGAATCATGTCCTGCTCACTAAAAGGAGTCTGGACAACTATCTCTGATGTGTCATAAAGACATTAGATGAATCTCATTCAGAATTATTAAGTACAACATGTTGAACTCACTGCTAAGAAATACATGCAGATATGATAGCTCTTTAATCCAAAAAGTCCATTAGGAATTTGCATCCAATTTTCTTTCTCAATAATTGTTTTCGATAACAATACCTTAATAAACCTATGTAAACTTACCATCATTTAGCTTTAACAGTTATCTATCCCAGCAATTCAACAGATATGGAAATTCATGTCTCCAGATTTCAACTAATTTCTTCTTTTTTTTCTTGGCTGCAACACAAGAACATCAGCAGATAAGACTTGGATGTAGTATAAAGTTTACTGATGACTATAAATAGAGATTTTCTCTTGCTTAACAAGGTCCTCCTTATATAACCATCAGTAGTCAGTCACAAAATGAGGGGAAAAGAGAAGAATTTATATCAATAAAAAGGACTTCAGTTTTGGGGTGTTGTTTTATTCTTTTCTTTTACTTTTAAGCCAGCAGGCCTAGCAATCATTTACTTAGCTGACTCAGAATTGGTCTGGGTTTATTTTAGTTTGTATTGAATCCAGGTTTTCTCAGAAGTGTAGAATCAGTTGATTTCAAAGCATGGTATATCTTTATATAATAAATAATATTGTACACATAGAATTAAAAACTTATACTGTTTTCAATGCATATGTACATTTAAATTCAAAACTTTTCCTAGTTGTCCAGGCCAAACTTTGCTCAGCCAGTTGGCACTTCTTTTTCTTTCTCTCATCACCCAGAAGAATATCCCTTTTTAAGACAAATTGTTTCTCAGTGGCTTTTTATATTTTTCAGATAATTTCTTTACTATCTCAGCTGTAATCATTAGCAAGTAAACTATGTTGTTGCAAAGTTTGTTTGGAATAAAACTCCAGATTCTACCTGCCAACTTTATATGCATGAACAAAATTGGTATGGAAAGAGGAGCTGTGCTGGGTGAATCATGACTCATTCTTTTCCCTTCCTGATATGATCTTGGCTCTACTCTTTAGTTTCTATAGCAGAGTAATGAAAAAGCTGACTTCACAAGATGCTAAATGGAAAACAATGGAGTTATAGCAAAACTACATTCAAACTCTTGGTCATTAGCTACTTCAATTGCATTTTATAACATTTTAAGAAAGATCCTTGCAGAGTATCTAAAAAAATGTAAGTTAATACCAAGCATAAACTAAGTGTGGAATATGCACATATTTATGAGTTACCACTGTTAGCACACCCTGTGTTATCCACAAAACACACAGAATTGTAGGCAAACAAGATTAACAGACTGACTCTAATTCCACATTCCTATAATTTCTACTCTGGATTCTCACACTTTCTGAAACAGAACTTGGATATTTTAGATATAATCGTACAATACCATAACATGGTATATCCAGAAGTTTATATTTGAGTATTGAATTTCAAGGCAAGGAACTACATCTGTTAAATGAGTGTATAGAAATGTTTCACACCATAAACATTAGCGTTAAATTCATAGCAGAATTCAGACACATCTAACTGCCATTGCTTATTCAAATGCTCATTCAGCTGCCTTCTAGTACCTCATGCTGAAAGTAGAGACTTCAAGCAGAGAACGAAACTCATGTGTATATGCATACATTTTATTTCCACCACCTACCTTCCCAGTTTCCAACTATTCAAGGTACAGAAAACCCTTGAGTTAAAAGACATTTCTTTGTATTTAATACCTCACAATGGGTTTTGCTTCCAAGAACTTCTCCAAATGCAGTAATAATAAAGCAAAACTGGAGAAATTGCGTATTTGTCCCTTTGGCTACTCTGTGTGTAACAATATTTATTAAATTTAGAAGTAGTTCTATATGCTAGACTTGTACCAGAAGCCAAAGGAGATGGAAACATTCTTATTTCCCACTGCAAAGAATGGTAGCACAATCTTTTATTTTGGCTAATTTCAGCACAAAGGGACTTAAACAGGCAAACTGGAAATACATTAACAAATGAGACAGGTGAAGATCAAAAAGTTTATCTGGCAGGTATTCGAGTCCCCATTTAGAAAAGATCCTCAGGATCTTACGTTTCACAGATTTCATTAAAATAAACACAAAATTATGTTTCTCACATATGAATTTGGATTTCACTGAAGTATAGGGAACTCAAGAGATTTCCTTAATGAGGTTTTAATGCTTCCTTGTAGTTTGAGATTACAAAGTTCTACTGATTTCAGCAAAATTGAGACAGTGGTCACACTGAAAAGGGTAACTAATCTGAGGCTCAGTATGACTGACCAATCTTCCTAGTGTTCTCCTGTCAATGGAGAGAGAGAGACTCCTCCAGAAGGCAATACTGAGCAGGAGTTTATCTGTGGTGTTCCAAATCACCCTGCAGTGGAGCCAATTTCTGAATACTGCAAAACTCCGCAAAGAACATCATAACATAGACACTTAAATTAGATGTCTCATTTTAGGAATCCTCATACAACCTGATGTGTTTCCTGAAAGCATTTTGAAAACAGGTAATCAACGAGGGAAAATACGTGATCACCAGTTTTATGTGATGAACCTAACAACTTTACATTAAAAAAAATAAGATGCATAATGAAATACTGACACAGATGACAGAGCAAGCTCGCAGTTTTCTTTATTCTAGGAGATTTTTGTATGTACACACATGTTTACATAAGGGGAAGGAAATGGAAAATAAACAGAGAAGGATTACTTGTAGCAGGTAGAAAGTGTGCTAAATATCTCCGCAGCAAGCTGCTGCTGCAAAGGACAGGGATTACTAGAATGCAGTTTTTAATTGGGTTTGACAGACTTTTGAGAACCGGAAGCATCAGCACAAGGGCTGTCACCATGTTCAGGGACCGTAGCCAGAAAGCATAGTGTCTGAAATGCATTAGCATTTTCTGAGGCTCTCTAGCGTTGGGACTTCAGTTAGAACTGAACATCTCTCGTGATTCTGAGGAATAGCATATACTCTGCTACGTAATCATGAAAAATGCACCTGGAATGCAGGCCAGGGATGTGCTTGATTATTTGTGTACTAGGTAGGCTGTTGTTTTTATAAGTATTACAGTGCTGCAAATTCACTAATCTCATCATAACGAAGGAAGGGAAATGTAATCACAAAACACAGCTGCTATAAGAAGTCCCTGTTCAAAGGTCTATCTCAGTAGAGGGCATGGTATCTGCTTTTGCCTAGTGCAGGTCTAGTTTGATACTGAATTTGTATGAGTATATGAAGCTGGTGGTCCATTTTATTTTATGAAACTGTAAATAGAGAATAATATAAGAAATGAAGTGAAAGTTTTGGAGGGAAAGTATTTTTTCCTGTCATTCTGAACACGACACTTGCAAGAGGTGTTACCTGGGTCCGGAAGGAGAGAAGATTGTGTGCCATGCCACTTCCAAAGATTCAGACAGAGAAGCATTCTCAAATGAAAGTCTAGATAGTCTGTGACATAAAAATGTTCATTACATTGATAATTAACCACTTAACACTTCATTATCACTGGCCAAATTTGGAAGTCTTTATTCACTTTCACTTGGGCGTGTGAACACTAAGATCTCAAGGCTTAGCTGGAAGTCTTCAGAACTGTTCAGCACAGCACATAGGACCTGAGCAGTATAGCCGGATACAGATTCTGAGAGGGGGAAAAAAAAAAGTTCTCTGTGTTACCTACACATCTCAGAGGAAGTCTGAGAGGCCTTGCTACTGTGACTAAAACTCTGCAGTTATCATGACTGTTATTTTTCTCAGTACGTGAAATTTTTCCTAGCATCTACCAGATTAGGAAAATGCCAGGTAACTATCTATACAGACTATTTAAAACAATTTCCCTCAATGATTCTGATTTTGCACAGCAAGTCCATATAGCCAGTCACTCTGATACTTAGGAAATCCAAATTTATGAGAACAATGCAGTATCCTTTGTGATCCACAACTGTCCCAAAAGGAAATGCTAAAAGTGATAAACCACCTACTTCTTCTGACATAGCTGCAATCACCTGAAACTCTCTTTGTTGTGATTGGTTTAAAAGCAAACATATCCAGAATCAAAATGTGAATAACACAGTCCATTCACTAAAAAGCAGAGAGGAAAAGATCAAAAAGTCAAGAAATACGTATTTAAATGTAATTTTCCCTTTTTATTTTACTTTGAATGCACAAAAATATGTAAATAACACAGCGAACTTATTTTCTCTACTTGAACATATACCCTTCACATTTTTTTAATCAGCCCTCTCTGTCCCATCTGTTAGGGTTATGCATCTTAAAAAAAGGTCCACTGAGTGTAATACTGCAGCCATAGAGCAGCAGGGCATCTTCATAAAACCATGTGATTATCCTTGTAAAAGTACTGTGTGCATTCTCAGGCAGTGAAGAGAACCATTATTATTGTTACTAATGCTGAGAAAATGGTATTTCAAAGTGAAAAGAAAAGGACTTCATTAATATAGAATGCCTCGTTTCCCAAAGCTGGTTATTAGTGTTCTTTCGTTATTGCCTATAGTTTGTCTTTATTCATTTTCACTACAGAAATTTCATCATCCTTTCATCCTACTCTAATTTTCCTTCTTAATGCTCATCTTCAGAAGATAATAGTCAGCCTGCACTACATTTTAAGACCTGAATAAGAGAGATTTAACACAGAACAGACAGAAAGAACGTTTGGAAAAGAAAGCACACAAAAAATGTAAAGGAATTTCTTGCTTCCATTTCCTTTTCCCATAACTGCTATGTATTAATATCTTGGTTTTCGAAGTTTTAATCCAGTAAATTACTGAAAATTCTGGTTCTAATCTAGAATTTAAGTGCATGCTTAACTAGAAGCTTGTACATCCATTTCTTTGAAGTCAGTAACACTACAGAATTCTAAACTGAAACACAGTCTTAAATGCTTTGTTGTGCAAGGAACAGAAGCAAGCTTTCAGTTCTGGTTTCTACAAGGGACAAGAAAAAAGTACCTTCTACATGATATGCCTTTGCTCTTGCTAGTATATATATGATCCTGTTAACTTGGGCAGCTTGATACAAAGAAAAATCAATGGCACATAATTTTAAGGGGTTTTTGGATGGTTGGTTGGTTGGTTGGTTTGGGGGTTTTGGGGTTTTCTTTTTCGTTTCCAGATGATAACTGTCCTGACAATTGGGATTATCCTTCTTTTGAATACTCCTCAACATCAGTACTCATCATATGCAAATTTACCCTTCACTTCACTGAGTTTGTAAGGCAAGAGGTGCATTGCAGTGAGTCACTGCATTATCCTGATTTTGGCTGATATGTACAGCAAGGTACACAATTATTTTTTATGTATGCCTACAGAGTAACAGGAGTAAACAGTGCTGGAGATTTCAAACACTGTGTTTTCCACGAGTCAGGAGTATTTATGCTTACTACAGTCTGGAAGACATACAAGAAAAAGACTATGTCCATTATGCATGGGCTAGGATTTCTTGACAGTACATTGCTGGAGATATTTTTTAAGGATATACAACAGTAACTGCTAAAATACATGACTCAAAATTATGTTTTTTAATAATGGAACCAGGGATAACATAATGACGTTTCACACTGCATATTCATTTATCCTTTGGTTTCTAAATCCTAAGTCTCACAGTTTTGTTAATGGTGCATCTGGATGATTACACTTCTTTAGCTACCCTTATCTCTTTCCTTACACTTTCTTCCTCACACTATTAGCTTGTCAGAAACGTCCTAATAAAATACACGTAACTCAAACAACAGACAAGTAATTTTCACAACAAACTTGTATTTATATATATCTAGGAACTCTAAGGCCAAATTCTTAGTCTTGTAATGTGATTTTTGAAGAAAGCCATGTTTAAATCCAAGGTAGCAATTTAATCTTATGGTAGAGCTGTAGGCAAAATCCCAGTTGTCTTTGTACACATTAGAACACTAGAACCAATTTGTGATATCAGGTGCCTTCGAAGAAATGTGTTCCCTAGCAGAAAGTCTCATCCCACCTAATTTTAAACCCTTATTATTAGCTATTTTAACTATTTTATATACCTAAACCACATTAGAGTGGATTGCTTCATGGAGATTCCTCTCCCCAGATGATCAGATACGTAGCTTGGATTAGATGTTTGATCTTCAGGAAATTCAGTTACGCTGAGGTGGACCTTAAGCCAAAGGAAAGACCTGAAAAACATTCTATATTTCTCTTTCTTCTCCCCCCTGTCCTGTCTTGTTGATTGCAATGATGGGAATCTTGGGCAATAACACTTTTGAAAATCCTATACAAAGTTTACAAGTCTAGAAAGATATTCAAGCTAAGCGACCAGCTCATTCAGTTTTCTGACATTTGCATAATGCTTGCCCACATGAAAAGTCATCTTTAATCCATTTTCGGATGCATCAACCATCCAGTCTAAGTTGAGTTATGCTAATATGGCACATTACAGAAATTAATTAATGTTTGTAAAACCCCTAACAGTCTTTGTATGGTCTACAGAAGTATCACAGGTTGCCATTAAATTCATTATACTTCCTCTTCCAAATCAGTGTAACCTGCCACAAACTTCATGTCGAAAAATCACAACAGGAAAAAAGAGACACTTTGAATCTTTTCTTTTTACTTGGGTACCCTTCACATTTTTCCTGGTTTGAGGTAAAACGGGACCAATTTTTTTCAGTAACCACAACAACATTTGACTTCAACCAATCATTTCCCTCCTTTGTGAAATTTCAGTTCAGCAGTACTTGGTGTTTCTTAATCAACTGCAAAAGATCAAAATTAAAAAATTCACCATCCTTCCATCTGCTCTACTGTATGCAAAATCTTATGTTTACAGCAATTTTAACAGGGGAAAAAACAAATGAAAACAAAACCCAACTGTCCAAAAGTCAGTGAGCAAGAAGAGTACAGAATAAACATACAGATTTTCTTTATTTCTGGTTGTATGCAAGTTCTTTCAGTTGGACCTCACCTTCTTGTAACCATATATTTTTGGTCTCAATGAGAAAAATCGCTTTTTTTACAGCTTAATTTATGCATACATCGTATTAAAGTTTTATGAAACATTTTGTACATTTCATCTTTCATCATTTTAATACACAACTGCAATAATGCAAACAAATAGAAACTTTTTCTTCTGAGTTCATGCAAGCATGCCCATCTTTAAACCAAAAAGAAAGATGTCATTACAGACTAGTGATATTTCCAGAGAGGATCCATTAGCATTAAAAATAAATGCTATGCATTCAGATAAAAGCAGAGATAAGTCTATGCAATAAATCACAGTTTTAGATTCATGTTATTCAGTAATGTGTAAGAAAATGGTTACAAAAATGCTTTTACCATATATATATGTATGAGTACACAATGTACTTATTACTTTTAGAAAAAAAGTTTCAACACACTTTAGCAAACAAGGATGCAATTAATTTCAAGGAATGTGGTTCTTTCACTAATTAGAAGGATGGTTAACAGACCACCAGTTAATTTACTAAATAAAGTCCACATGAATAACGTAGTGGTATGTGTTCATCTGTTCCAGGAAATTCTTCATTAAGATGTATTTCGGTACAAACTATCTTGTCAATGCAGAAGTTTTTTTATAATAGCTCTTTTTGCATGAGTGTAAGATGTGACTTTGAACATATTTGCTATAAAAATAGGTAGATGAGGAAAAAAAAAATTAAAAAATTACTGTTGTATCTGTGGCCAGAACAGTAACCCAGTAAATATGATTTTTTTGCCATTTCCACTAAAAGGCTTTAGGCTCTGCCCTGAGCTGAGAGCACAGGTCTCAGGACTGGGCTGGGCTTACCTTGGCCTGAGCTGGGCTGAGCTGGTTTCAGCGCCTGCCTCAGGGCCAAGTGCCTGTTGCCTCCCCTGCCTGAGCTTGAGCTCTTCCAGTACCTCTGTGGGAAGGGTCTGGCAAACTCAGGGCATACCCGTGTCTGAGCATGGGGAAACTGGGGGGGGTCGCGCTCATCCCTCAGCTTGGAGCAGCCAGAAGGCAGAAGCCTGAGGTAAGGAAAGATTTAAAAATAAATCCAAGTGTATCAAACTAAGGAGGAAGGGCCCACCCCACTCCACACACAAATAGGGTGAGCCTTAACATGGTAAGCGTAAGTACAATAATATAAGCAGTGGAGAACATTGTGTCTGAAGAGATGACATCACATATGCAGTTTGATAACTACAGTGATGTCAGTTTGGAGTGTGGGGAAAGTTAAATTTGGAAAGCAGTGTTCACAGACAGCTTATTATAGAGCTCTAGGGTAGACTAAGAGAGGTCAGAATCTGTTGAGGCAGCTAAGGGAATCTTGTAAATAGTTATAATATTGATATGAAGGGATTTCAATTTCCTGGATATTGATCAGAATGCAAATTTCAAAACAGACAAGGGAAGAGTGCCAGGTATTGCCTGATGATTTACATAGCAAGTCCCAAGATCATAGGCTGCTTTGAATTATATCTTAGGAAATAAACCGTATACATGGTATTCTGAATGCGCTGAAAAACAGAAACATTGACCTCTGATCCTACAACAGAGAAGGGCATGAGGTTATTTCATTTCCGTTCTATGCCTTTATTTATGTTTCTACCTCTGAATTGTGGGCAGCTGTTCAACACATTTTCTCATTCAGGATAGAGGAAATAAGCAAAGGAAGAAAACATTCAAAATGTGAAAGGAATATTGAAAACTCGGAACAAAACTGTTTGTTCCTCCCCTCCTTGCAAAGAAATCCTTCTTCAATCCTAGATCAGTGTGTTCTCAGCTGGTGTAAAAACCTAATTAGAAGCAGGTTGTTGCATCTGTGTGCACTGTTGCCCTTTATCCAATACATATTCTTTGGGCAGGAACTATTAATTTCTTATGATTTTTATACAGCCTAGGTACAGCTGTTCTCAAGCTTTCAGACCAGGCTCCACTCTTTTTATCTGTAACAGTTTGGATGGCTTTCTTCATTTGCCTTTACCCTCTTGCAGCTCTCAGAAGCCCCTGCATTCTCTCCACCACTTTCAGCCTCTATGTAGAAATCCCCGGGGAGTTGGCTCACAAGCACACCCTGTTGCTTTTGAAGAAGTTATAGACTTGCCTTTGAGGAGAAGCAGCAATTATATCTAGTGAGTCAGTGCCCACCAACAACAGAAGGATATTAATTTTCTCCTATCCTTCCATCTTCATTAACACACAATGAGTGTGTTAGCTGGAACAGATGTGGGACATGGAGGCAGAGGGCGGTGAGGACTTTTGGGACTTCTTCCTTTTTTGCCAAGCACCTTTGGTATGCTGTATGTAGGGGGTTACTTGCATCTTGAGAACAAGTAATAGAACCCATAGCAAAATGCCCTGTTACAAAACAAAAGATTAAAAAATACTCGCTGAGCATTTCTTTACCTTAAATCCTATCCCCCTAGATTCCCTCTGTATTCAGTAGAGAAAAAGAAGGTTCTCTAAGGGACTACTTGGAGTGTGAGCCCGTAACTTGTTCTGAGTGGTCTTTCTCCATTAATAGTCTTCCGAAGCCAAAGGTCACTTGGTGAATATTCCATAGTGATCATAACAACGAGGCTTAAATGTATTAATCTGACACATACCCACAGAAGGTTACTCCTATGTACTGTAGGATCTTCAGTTATGGAGCTTAACACGACACTGAGCTTTGCATATCACAAGGGACTTGCATAGACCTGTTTTAGCATGAATTCAGTCCACAGTTTTTATCCTAACTCTGCATAAGTATTGTAATGGTTTTAACCCAGAGTGCTCTGATTTGGAAAAAAAGCCTGGAAACCTGTGTTTTACGTGGGGTGGTTTGGTTTTTTGCTACATGGTTTAAATGGAATGTGTGAATGAGAGATATGAATAGAAATAATTAATTTACCTATTTTTTCTCTCCCACTGCTTGCAAAAATCCATTTCTTATCCTCTTATTTTTGTGAGTAGGTGCTTCCTTTCAAAAGTCTCTCTTTAAGAACTATTCCCATTGGAATCTCCTGAGTGAAACAACAGCCACAGAAGCAACTGTATATGCTTTAATTTAACTGGAATAATTCCATTTATTATTTAGCTGTTATATTAATGTGATAGAGTTGAGCTGGATGATAATGAAATACTTGTCTTTTTAAGGAGACTTGGTGGAACAACAGAAGGACATTTGAGTCAGATTATTAGAGAGACACTCAGAAGTTAGAGTTCTGTTTTTATGTATCATGGGAAGGAAAGCCAATAAGGGTAAATTTCACAGGTTTTGAGAAAGTATTTACCTGTCCTGTTGTTGCTTCCCTCCTTTCATGAGTTTGATTACCTAAACCCGCTGTTTTTAATATAAAAAGTTCATTAAAAGAAAAATAAGTTAGAAAAATTAATTTTCCCAATTGTGTTATGAATTATGAAACAACCTGTAACTTAAATATTACATGTTACTTTCTATAGCATTTGGTGCTGCAGTTAGTGTGTATAATGGATAATGTTCAGTAAATCAGTATTTTGTTATGTATATGTTATTCAATGCCCCTCCCTATGTCAACTAAATTTACAGCTCCGTATTCAAAACTCGCTTTAAAGGGAGAATTCTTAACATTGCTATCGAGTTTTCTTGGCCATTTATCAAGACAAATATTCTTTGTTTCCCAGTGACTTTATTCCATTACTATCTTGTGAGATGAATGTTTATTATTTACATTTCATAGACGCAGAATGGAGATATACTGCATCTTTTAAGGCTGGCCATATCCAATCACCATAGACGCATTATTTGAAAAACAGAAGATCTGATTTTTTCATTATATAGCACTTTTCTCTTTAGAGTCGTGAGGACTCAGTACTGTTAGTTTTTTGTCATCTCTCCAAGTTTTTTTCATGGTGACCTAACTAGGGAGGGTATTCCCAATTTGACTGATATTCTGTAGCTGAATATATCTCCAAAGAACAATTATTAATATTCAGCTCAAGTAATATTTTGTTCTTTAGGTTCAGCTCCCATAAGGCTTGTAATTTTTAAATGTCATTTTACTTTGAGTCTTGCATTTCAAAAATGCCAACATTTCGAAGTTATTCTTATAGAAACATTCAAATATCAGATAAAATTACAAAAAAAAACATGAAGTGTTTATAATACCTACACCAGACTATGTATAGACCTGTTATACTCTTAACTTCTAAATCACAAGATATTGATTCCTTAAAGAAAATCAAAAAGACATTGAATTTTATTAAAATAATAACAATTAGTGACTGTGTATTTATATGCAAGCTAGGCATTTGTCATAGAAAAGAAATTAAATTACTTGCCATTTTAATGTTTTGCTTTACAGATTACCTGGTTCTAGAGCATTGAACCAATAGAAATCAAACCGAATGAAGCCATTGGACAGAAATCTGAATTTGGAAAAAGCACAAGGAGTGCTTGGAAGGAATGAGAAGAATATTATTTTAAAGCCAAGAAAAAAAGCAATTATATTTCTATGCAGAAAATTATACAGGGTTTTAGTCTAGAAAACAAATATTATATTTCTAAAAAATATTGGAGACCTTCATGCACTTCATTTTACGTATTCATCAATGACATATTTGATAAAGTAAATGGCATGCATGAGTATATTTTTCTAATTACTGACATGCAAATTATTGTTACTCTGTTCTGTATGCCAAACCCTGTTATCAGTCTCTTATCTGGCTTTTTGCCAGTGTAAATGCTTACTTTCTAATAATGAATTCAGTCCACACCAACATTAACATATTTCAAATAGCCCAATTATAGTTGCAAATGCTGTGAATAGCAAGTAGAAAATAACATAAATACATTTTGTAATTTGTCTGGATAACACGTTGTAGCATGTGGCTGTATTGAACCTTGAATAAGAGATCCTCATTCTCCGTGCAAATCCCACACTCTATGGAAATAGAAATAAAAGTATCGTGTGTGAAGACACACAGCCACAAATTAAGGAACAAAGCATGAGAAATTCAAGGAACTGAACAGTTTCATAGAAGCCAAAAAAACCAAAAGGAGTCAACCAGGATTGAACCCAATACTGGGTTCAACAAGGAGATGAAGGAAATCTCAGTTCTAGTTCTATTTATGTCTTACAGTAAACACTAATTGGATTTTAGAGAAAATTGACAGTAAAGGCTAGAACCTTGATTATTTCTCAGCTACTGACTGCTCTAACCACAAAGCTATCAAGTCAGAAGACTATATTTCTTCTTTAATCATTCCCTGGGCCTGTAAAGACCTGTGTCAAGGGATGAGCGAAGGATCTGCATGCACTGGCTTTGGTCTGATAAATAGGGAACTTTCACAGAATATAGGATATATAAATCAGATTCCCTGACATGGCTGTGTGAATTTACTAACCACTGGGCTAATGGAAAAGTGCCTCCTGAAGCTGCATGTCAAAGGCAGACCTGCGACAACTCCTTGCTGGAGCAATCATTGGCATTTACACTTAGCAGAGGGCTCTGGGTGTTGAGGTCTTACACAGATTGCCACCACAACTTTACACCACGCAACAGGTGAGCGAGCTCAGGACAGAAGATGAGGGTTAACGCCAATGTAAGGCACCTAATTCACCCCCTACAAGAATCCTAAGAATCTAACACTCATCTTTGGTTTCCTGTGTACAAGTCTTTATACCAACTCTGTACCTGTCTAATCTATGGCTGTAATCAGCAATTCTTTACTGTGCTGATTTCAGCAGGAATAGGAGCAAAGGTTTTATAGCCCAAGTCGTAGGCCTTTTGAAGACTTTTCATCAGTTTCAACAATTTGGGTTCATGCCATTTAGAGCTTTTCTTTAATGGGATATACAAGTCTCTATAAGTCCCTCATTGAAGAAGGTCCTGAAGCACGTAAGTGGAAAGATTGTATGAAATATCCGAACAACTGCACCACTGAAATGAAGTTCATATTGTGTATACTATGTCTGGTAGTAATAGGCAGTATTGTGAAAATACCTCTTAAAGATAGAAAAAAAAAAACCAAAACAGAACAAAACAAAAATACTGGAAGGGGAAAAAAAAGGCAAAAATAAAAAGCTTTGCATGTGTTAATTTGAGACCAATGTGTCATGAGCTATAGCTTTCATTGACTTTACCTGCAACATTTTCAATGCCACCATTGAGGACTTACTAAGAATGAAATTTATTAAGAACTTAGAGCCAGATTCCAAATGTTTTTGTTTTGTTTTGTTTTGTTTTGTTTTGTTTTCAGACAGTCATTTATAACTCTCCAAAGGGGATTAAAATGCTACCCAAATTTTAGAGGTAATTTCTGATTTGATATTAAATTCGTTTAATATTACAGATACATATGGTTGTATAAGACACAAAATAAAGATTAGAGCATTACTTCTCCATATTCACTATTCAAGTAGCACTGTTAAACAGATTATTTCAGAATTTTATTTGAGGTCCATTCAAAACAATTCAATAAAACTAGATACTTTCTATCCACTCTTTAACAGATTTTTTTTCCCACCAGGGGAAATAATTTCTTATTTGGGAGCTAAGTCATCAACAGTGTCCAGATTAAGAGGAAATAGTGTAAAAAGTTTTCTGCATTTCTCATTTCATCTCTTTCAGTTTTCTGTTGGTAATTTCAGTTTAAAGATACTTTGTGATACATCATGGGGCAAACAATCTCAGAGCTGAAAACCAGCAAGAGATATTAATGGGCCTGCTATTTAGTAACAGCAAGAATGTACTATTCTATAAATGGCTTTTTCTCCACCTTGTAAATTGAGCCCTCAGTATGTCCTTGATAAATGAAAAATACCTCTGGCATGAGGAGACCAACAGGCAGCCCCTCAGATATTTTAAATGATAATTGCTGCAGCAGGCCTTTTTGCAACAGAATGATGACCAAAATCTGAAAACAGTCTTATAAACAAAATTTTATAAGGGTATTTGACAACTTCTTTTTTTTTTTTAATATTTCACAATAATCATTTACCTTTATTAGATGGCTGTCTCCATGGGGGAAAAAAGGAAAGTCCAGGTCTAGAACTCCATCATTCTTCTTTTGAAGCCATTTTAGATTAATAGGACCCTGGTGATTTCAAATAATTTCCCAGCCAGCCACTGGTAACTTCATAAGAATTTTTCCCTGAGGGACTGCAGGATGCTGAACTGCTGAGTCTGAGCACTGGCACTACATTGCTAAGTGGATGAAAGTGGTAGAATTAGATGAGAGCATTTTCAACACCATTTGGTCCTTGCTGTTTTGCAACAAGAATCCCTGTTGTGCCCAGTGTGTGAGATCATGGAGAGAGAAGATACATATTTACAGAGTTACCTGCTCATTCATGAGCCAGTGTGACTGCCTGCATTTAAATCTGAAGAAAAAGCACTCATCAACTACAAGTTTTCAGGTATGTAAAAGTTTACAGAAGTGGTGAAAAGGCAAGATGAATTTTAACCTTCTGACTTTCATGACAGGGAAGATTGAAGAAAAAAAAGAGAAATTGTTCTAACTGGTGTGTATCTATAGGTCTATGAATATAATAATTCAGAAGGAAATTGGATGTATTTAGTATGAAGTAGTGGGCATTTCAAGGAGAATCGTGTGTGACCCTTGGGATTAATTCTTTTTTAAAATGCCATTTATTGTTTGAATAGCAGCAAGAAAAAGCTTAGCTATATCGTCAATTTAATATGCAGTCTTCTATCAGAAAGCAATCAAGGAGCACTTGTAATGAGGGAAATCCTCTTGGGTTTTAGTGTCCTCTCCTTTCTGTTTAGTTTAAAGGCTGCTGTTATTTTTATTTCATAACCAAAGCAGACGTATACCTCTTTATTTGAGTTTAGAATACAATGTCAGACATGCTGTCACGTACAGTAAGAAGGAATCATTGAGTGTTCATTTATTTAATAAAATATAGTCCCAACCCAAATAAAATAGCAATTGTTCAATTCATAAAAATACGTTCAATTCCTAAAATGTCACCTTTGGTACTTGATGTCAAAATCATCTACTGGAATCCTCACCATCCTAATGCAGAGCCATTACCTTCAATGGCAGATCAACTGCTGAAGAAGTCACGGTAAATATGTTTTAAATGTTCATAAATTCTGGAAAACACTGACCATTTGCAAATGTTATAGATATTATTAAAACAAACAAACAAACAAAACTTCAAGGAAAATCCCTATTTCTTCTCCGTCAGAAATACAAACTAGATCAGTCTTCCATCCCTTATAAACTTTAACAGTATGTACAAAAAGACAAAAGAAGCCTGTTCTTTAAGCAACAGTGGCAAATTATTGAGTGTAGCTTTATAGAATCATAGAATCATAGAATGGTTTAGGTTGGAAAGGACCTTGAAGATCATCGAGTTCCAACCCCCCTGCCATAGGCAGGGACACCTCCCACTAGACCAGGTTGCCCAAGGCCANAAATTATTGAGTGTAGCTTTATTCTAACTATTTCTGTGAGCTATAGCATTGATCTCAGTCATTAGGATCTAGACTTGTAAATGTTAATTACATTATTACTGTAAAGTAAATACCCACAGGTCAAGGTTTTAAAATGTGACTTCCTTAAATTGGGATCCTTTATCTTTATTTGGGGTCTACAAAATTTCAAAACTCTTACTTAAGTCAAAATGACCATATTATATCACCTCTGCAGTCCTACATCATTTTACTTATTAATGTTTCCCATTTGTTGATACCACTAGAAATGATCCACAGTTGTATTTGATTGGGATTTTTGCTCAGCATTTGTGGTGCAAATTCTACAGCATGTGACCTTTTATTTTTTAATCTTACCAGGTTAATGTTGGAAGTCCCTGAAGTAGGACAAAGAAGAACTTGTGTGGAACACATGATGTAAGTGCATGCACGTTAGAAATGGAAACAAGTTCACATGAGCTTATTGACCAGAAGTCTCTGCCACTGTGATTTATAGCTTTAGAATTGAACTCTATAGATCATCTCAATTTCTGTAGCTGTACAGTTCAAAGTTTTGCAGGTCTCTTGTGGAAAGAAAGACATAACCGCTTAGGTCTGTGTAGGTGAGACATTGATATGTTTCTCATTAAGACAAATGACCCTGGGATACAAATGGAAAGAATGTAACTGCTCATATCAAGAGGTTATCCCAGTGCCTACAATGTGAAATAGAACTTTAAAAAGATTTTTTGCACTAAAAAATAACAACAAATTCATCAGTGGACATGCTTTAATCAATTCATATCATATGCAAAACAATTCTATTAAAAACAATGCTAAGGGTCAAAGTCATGGAAGGAGCCTTCTCATTCAGGCTTCCGGAAAAACAGCCATGACATTGCCCTTCAAAAGCCTTGTCACAACTCCAGTGTCACAAGCTTATTTAGGACTGGAAACAATGCGAGCGTATACCCGAGCTGGCCTCAGTAAGCTACCATAACTGAAATATTCAAGATTTCTTAGATTATTCCAAAGGTTTTATGGGCTCCAAGAAACCAAAAATCAGGAACGTATACCATTGGCTAGGGCTGCTCTAAGTGTCTGACCTTCCAGAGGGAAGTTCTGAGATGTACCTTTAAAAAGCTGTAGCAAGGCACTCTGAAAACGTCAATAAAGAATAGTATATTGCTAAGGTGATTAAAGTCATCATCACCTGCAGCTACTGACATGCCATGCTGGCTTGTGAGCACAAGGGAGTGTATTGCCCAATCTTGGGCACCCCAGCTCGTTGTCTGCTGTCTTAGCTCAACTCCTCAGTCAACAGCATGGGAAACCATGGTAATACAGCTAAAAAACAGCTTTGTGTCTGCATAGAAATGTCTTGTAATCAACAGTCTCCAAATAGTAGGAATTTGAGAGCTGCTCACATACTTTATTGTTAGACTATTACCCAACACATTTTTAGAACTATTCTTCATTTTTGCTGTTTTGTTCTTTTAATAAAGATACAAAGAACTATGAAGAACTAATCTCTGTGATACATTGATCCATATATGTGAGCTATAGGGATAATTTTTGCTATTGAGAAATTACTTGTTTTGTCTGGTTGGCTTTAGTAATATAACAGAAAGTTTTCTGAGATTAGTTTTCATTTGGATATAGTAATTATGATAAATTCTGTGTATTCCTTTGCTCTGTGCAGTTGTCGTGTTTCAGGTAACAATCCAGGAATGCGATGATTTACATGCATGCACTAATTTCTGCATAGTGACTTTCATTGGAATTGTTAACTCTAACCCAATGCTAAAAAAGACAGGGTAGCTTTCCCCTGTACGTGGCCTTTGGACCCGTCCTGCTCGCACTAATGTCAATGTCAAAACTCGTGCTGATTTTCCTGAGAGAAAGATGGGCCCCTTTTACTGCATACTCAAGACCCTATAGGCTCTTTTAAAGCCTGCAATAAACCAAGCCCCTGTTGTACTGTGGCTGATTAATTCTGTTGGAATTATTCCCTGAGAAGCACTACATTGCAAAACATTTTTTTTCAATTCAATTTCTTTTTTCTCATACCATTTTATTGCTTTTAAACTATTCCCTTTTCTTCGTCTTTCACAATCAGTTTCAATGTCTTCTTAGGCTACCACACAAATTTACTGAGAGGGCAAGCAGCAGACAACGAAACAACGGCAAATAGAGGAGTAGAAAGTGGGAATTATTGGGAAAGGAGATGCTATTTCAAATAGTTTTAAGAAGTTATTCAAATGCCTCTACTTTCATTTTTATAAGGCTCTTGACACTAAATACTTCAGCTTGCTGAATCTTATGGTTGCCTCAGCTTTCACTAGCTTAATACATCTTAAAGCTAATATTATTTCCCCTGAGACGTACAAACTAAAAAACCTAGAGATAAATCATTGACATTTGAAATATATTATAATTTTTAGTTCTTCCAGCAAACAAAAATAATCTGCAAATACACACATTTTGTCAAGCAAAGTATTCATTTTTTGGTTTCCATTTTCAGAAATTTTAATAGTTTTAATTTTCTGTTCTAATTCCATTTCAAAACAGAAAATGAGAAAGAGTTGCTTCAAAAGACATAAAAAAACCCTATTACGGCATTTTCAAACACACAATTTGTCTTCATCTTTCCCCAATATAAAGGTACTCATTTAAATAATCTGAATTCATGAAGTTTTTTACTCTTCATAGAAATCCATATTTAAACTACTTTTATATTAGCCAAAACATATTTCCTTGGCTATACTGATCAGTATAAAATATAATAAAGAACTCCTATACACACAGGCACATAAATGTATATACACAAATGTGCATTTTTAGGACCACGTGTGTGTGTGTGCATATTTACATTCCATCCCTCCTAATGTTCTTTCCTTTGCAGTTCATAGAGCCATCTGTAAATTGTTCTCCAAATATACAGCATGGAA
Source organism: Anarhynchus alexandrinus (assembly GCA_008711295.1). NCBI lineage: Eukaryota > Metazoa > Chordata > Aves > Charadriiformes > Charadriidae > Anarhynchus > Anarhynchus alexandrinus. Next base: position 173,472 of record VUYV01000042.1, read on the forward strand.
CATGACATAACTGTCAATTCATTTTTCCAGGTGCTCTGAAAAGGGCAATGAATACTGGAGAGAGAGTTAACTTGAAATGCCTAAATTCCTTTGAAGGAAAGCAACTGAAAGGAATCGACGGTACGTTCCTGATTAGACCTCTTCACCTGAACATTTTTCATTCTCTTTCTGTTGGCATCGCCTTTTATTGTAAGGGGATAGGTTTGTGCAATCTGCTTTGTAGAGCCAGTGAGTAACTAAGGCAAGCTGTGCAGCTACTGTGAAGTGTACAAAATTATACTCTACTAATGAAATTCAACTATGTCTCCTTATGGGATTAGCTGGATGATAATTAAGCCCTCCCTGCTTCTAAGTGACACGAACCTGTCAGCAGCTCCAGCTCGCCATTTTTAAAGCAATGTTTGTAGCGTGTGGAGTTGCAGAGCTCGGTCCTTTTGTGACACGCTTTGGTGTCCTGTGTGTATCAAAGATCAGGGACCAGGATCACTTACTCTGAAATACACACTGTATCGACACTTGCAATAATTTTTCCAGAGAGAGGATAAGACCTGGGAGAGATGGTTAGTAAAACGGAGCACAAAACAAAGCCACACAGCAGGAATGTCACCAAGCAGTCTGCAACTGCATGAAATACAGCTGTGCTTGTAATGATGCTGTCTGGCTCCATTAAAACACACTCCAAAAGGGGAGCCAAACCTTTTTTCAAATACACGTTAGTTTAGCTACAAATGCAGGGAATGGCAATTATCTGTGTGCCACTGCTCCAGCTGAGACACTTAACTTGAAACTACTGTGACTACCAGGGCAAAACACTCCAGAAGATTCACCCAGCCCTGAAATCTGTCACGGCCACAAGCTAATGTGCTCCTTAGCCAACGCTTTCATTTTGTTAAGTTCATGAGCAACAGAAGCCATTGCCTTGAATCTTTTAATGGACTTCACTGGATGTTAGATTAGACCCCTTAGGAGCTGAAGAGTTGATAGTTTCAGCTGTCATAAGTTTTAGTAATGCCTTAAGAAGAGTTAAAATGTTAACAGCAGCTGGCATTTTTTAGGCATTTTTTGTTCCTCAAAACATTTTATTTTCTTGAAATGTCCACTAAAAAAACTAGTAAGCAATTTTTTCTTCTCTATTACATCTGCTTGCACTTCAAATTAATTTATCCTTTAAAGGAAAAGGTTTCTGAAAAATAAAACATATTTTATGAAATAAACCCTGATACCACAGAATCACAGAATGGTCAGGGGTGGAAGGGACCTCTGGAGATCATCTAGTCCAATGCCCCTGCCAGAGCAGGGTCACCTACAGCAGNTGATAAGATCCCCTCTGGTTCTTCTTTTCTCTAGACTAAAAAGACCCAAGTCCCTCGCCCTTTCCTCATAAGAAAGATGCTCCAGTCCCCTAGTCATCTTCATAGCCCTTTGCTGGACCCTCTCCAGCGGTTCCCTGTCCTTTCTGAACTGGGGAGCCCAGAACCAGACACAATACTCCAGATGTGGCCTCACCAGTGCAGTGTAGAGGGGGAGAATAACTTCCCGTGACCTGCTGGCCACACTCTTCTTGGTGCATCCCCAGATGCCATTGACCTTCTTGGCCAGCAGGGCACATTGCTGGTTCATGGTCATCCTGTTGTCCACCAGGACTCCCAGGTCCCTTTCCACAGAGCTGCTCTCCAGCAGGTCAGCCCATAACCTGTACTGATGCACGGTGTTATTCCTCCCCAGATGCAGTACCCACCACTCATTTACATCACTTAGCAAAGTCATAGGCAATTGGATTCAATGGGCCTGAGAGGAAAAATCTAGTCAATTTTGATGATTTCCTTTTCACCATCAGGCTGCAACAATTTTCCAAGTTTCTGTAAATACAAAACTGTCTTGCGCTTCCTCATGTAATGTCCACGTATTACCTTCAAAGATTAAAACCACAATGTCCTGAAACTACCAGTAATCTACACAGAGTACTGTCACCATCTACAGATGTACTTCATATGATCACATGATGGGTCAGTAACCAGGCTGGACAGTTATATCACAATTTACATAAATATTGTCACCTAATGTAATTTCTTTAAATTCTTTGAATATTTGAAAGCTCATTGAGGTTACGTGCAAGCAATAAATTAAGAGATCAACTTTGAGTCTCTAAAATATCAAGGAGTAATTATCTTGTGATTTTTATTTTAAAATTTTCAAAAACAAAGGGACAGTAAAGAAAGCTGTTGTTACAAAGCAGGTGAAAACACAAGGTAAAAAAAAATGTGACACTTCTTTTGGGATTAGTCTGATAATACTTACACCCACACAAGTTTAGTTTTGGGAATCCTTTCAGTCATTACAATTCACTTTCCTTAATGAGTTAGTGCATTCAGTCTTCAAGGTTCCAGAGCTCAATGTTCTGTGATTAGTGCTGCTTCCTTGCACATGTAAAGGGGCTGAACACACAAATCATTTGTAGCAGGCTACAAGACTATTGACATATGCATTAATTGTTAGTCCTGACATGATGGGCCCTAGCGGGGGTGATCCACAATAGGCCAAATAATTGCAGCTAAAGCACTGAATAAGATAAACCTTACTATATTGAAAATAGTGCTAGAATTCAAACCAATTTAATGCAATAAAATACAGCTGTGCTGTAGACTGTATATAGCCCACCTTTGGGAAGACTCATCAGCAATAAAAAAAATTACAGTGACCATGATTTTTGTTTAACCTTTGGTCTGTCAGTATTTGTACTATGGCTCAACAACATATGTCCAAAGTAGATGTTAAGATCTGACTTGCCAAGAACACCTGAGGGAAGTTGAAAAATATATGTTGCTTTTTGCAATATATGTAACCGCAATTAAAGTGTTGGTTCAAACTGTGTGAATATTTAAACTGTATTTCAGGGTCATTTCTTACAAGCTATAGACCCTAAAAAAATGGGAATGCCTCACTGTGGAAAGACAGAGAGGAAGGAACAGACATTTATTCTCTTCTCTATCAGAAATATTTCTGTCTACCCATGACAACTATGTGCATTATGGAGAAATCCATAGCACGTGACCTGGCCCCAAATGTTGCAGTCAAATAGAATTCAGTAGTATATTCCTGTCATTGATCTTAACAGAAGGTAGATCCATGGGTATATAGTATAACATTGATGGTAGTGCTAGGGAGTGGGGAGTCTTAAAAAGATTTGTTAAGATGATTTGGTCATGCTTGTCAAATCTCAGGCATCTCCAACTCATTCCATTCTTTTTATATTTATACATTAAATGCTAGGAAGTTTTATATTGAATGTTAGGATGGAAGACTTAATATTGGTATCCAAATTTAACCTCGTGCAAGATGGCACAGCCCTGTGGAGGTTGGCGATGTCTACTGAACAACAATTATGTATGTGTGATTGGCGCATACTTTGCCTCACATTGCTGTCAGCTCTTCTCCAATGCTGGTAAAGTCTAACTGCAAAACCTGTCCTAAAATTTTGCAGAACTAATCTGTGCAGGAACAAAATCATATGGAAAACCAAGAGTGAAGCAGAATTGTAATCCCTTGGAACATTGCCAAGAGGAACAGTTCTTTGGTAATTCATATGAGGATAAGAACCTTTTGTTTTGACAGTTAATTTGTGTGGTAGTAAGAGAAATTGTATTCAATATCTTCAAAGTTATTGGTTGTTGAAACAGAAATTCTTCCACACATGTTTTTAGATGCTATCAGAAATTAACAGTTTAATAACACACGGTAAAAAGAAAATGTTGAATTTGCTTAGTATAAGCTTTAGTATATTTATTCAACAGAATTTTTGTCAGCCAGTCTTTCCAACAGAAAAAAATCCTGCCGCATATAAGAAGTATAGAGAAAGATATGACTATGCTCATACAGAAATTATTTTCACGTACTCATCTGTGAGAGCTGGAGGGGGACTTTTTACAAGGGCATGTAGAGATAGGATGAGGTGTAATGGTCTCAAACTGGAAGAGAGGAGATTTAGAACAGACATTAGGAAGAAATTTTTCATTCTGTGAGTGGCGAGACACTGGAACAGGTTGCCCAGGGAAGCTGTGGATGTCCCATCCCTGGAAGTGTTAAAGGCCAGGTTGGATGGGGTTTTGAGCAACCTGGTCTAGTGGGAGGTGTTCCTGCCCATGGCAAGGGGGTTGGAACTCAATGACCTTCAAGGTCCCTTCCAACCCAAACCGTTCTATGATTCTATGTTCTTTAACGTACATTAGCTTTCCCCATGAGCCTGTCTTTATTACAGCAAGATAGATCATAAACAGACACCCTTTCAGCCTTACTCAAAAATGTTAAAAACTTGTTTTAATCAAAATCAGCCTTCCATAACTACAGAACAAGTATGAATGAATGTGGTGGGTTGACCTTGGCTGGCTACCAAGTGCCACTCCCACTCCTCAGCAGGACAGGAGGAGAAAAAAAGGTGAAAACACTCATGGGTTCAGGTAAGGACAGGGAAATCACTCATAAATTACTGTGACAGGCAAGCAGACTTGACTTGGGAAAATAAATTTAATTTATTGTCAATTAAATATAGAGTAAGATAGTGAGAAACAAAGACAAAATTAAAAACACCTACTCCTGACCCACTTTTCTGCCCAAACTCAACTTCATTCCTAAGTCTTCTGCCTCCTGCCCCCAGGCATTGCAGGTGGGTGGGGAATGAAGTTTTTATTCAGTTCATAAACCTTCGTCTCTACCACTCCTTCCTCCTCACACTCATCCCCTGCTCCAGTGTGGGGTCTCCACCCACAGGATACAGTCCCTCATGAAGTTCTCCAACATGGATCCTTTCTGCAGGCTGCTATTCTTCACAAACTGCTCCAGCAGGGGTTCTTTGCATGGTGTACAGTTCTTCAGGAACAGCATGTGTCCCCCACAGGGCCACAGGTCCTGCCAGAAAACCTGCACCTGTGTAGGGTCCTACACGGGCTGCAGGGGAGAACCTGCTTCACTATGGTCTTCTCCACGGGCTGGGGGGAATCTCTGCTCCAGCATCTAGAGTACTTCCTTCCCTTCTTCACTGACCTCAGAGTCTGCAGGGCTTTCTCTCACTTTTTCTCACTCCATTCTCTCATAGCTGCTGCACAGCATTTTTTCACCCTTTCTTAAATACATTATCACAGAGGGGGCACCAGCTTGGCTGGTGGGCTCAGCTATGTCCAGTTGTGGAACCACTTTGGAGCTGGCTGGAACCAGCTGTCTTCAGCATGGGGCAGCCCCTGTCCTCCTTTCACAGAAGCCACTCGTGCGGCACACCCTGCTACAAAAACTTTGCCATGTCAACCCAATACATTGAGTTTAAAAGTTAAAGACAATATGAGGCATTTGGCTGAACTCTGTGTGACCTTCTACAAGCTTCTCCACACTGCAAGTTTAGAGTTTTCATGTAAAGCATCAGCAAAACTGGCAGTAGCAACAGCAGCAGCTAATTTTTATGTGGAGAAGATTGTCTAAGATGCTATTAGTAAAATCAAAATTTTTATTCTGAACCTATTTCCTTAATTTATTTTCTTTAGAAAGAAAGGAAAACATAAAGCAGGACACAACAAAACAAAGTAGATTGCTTTCATTGTATTAGCTAGGAACATGCATCGCATCTTGTAGGCTTTTACTTCCCTTGCAGCAACACAAAGGAAAATAATGCAAAACTCATTGTCAAAAAAAACACAAACAGAAATGTAAATAAAGTTATCTGAGCTACGAATAAAGAATGAAAGCCTGTTTTACACACCACACAATGGATATAAAAGAATCATCCACTTAATATAAATGCTTTTTTAATAATAGAGTGTTCAGCATCTTTGGGAACATTTTGGAGTAGTTGTTTAAAGATAAAAGGTTGTAAAAATAAGAATGTTTTGTCAGATTTCACAGGAGAACAGATACACAACCAATATTTATCTGAATACTAAAGAAATACTCAAAACTGCTGCTTACATTTCTGCTTTCCTTCAGTAATTCAAACTCCTGATGTTACCCCTAGCAAGCAATAACTTCCCTGAGGTAATTTCAATACAATCCATATGGATGTAAATGCACCATCCTTTACTAAAAAAAAATATTCATATGACTTAAGATTGTATTGTTGTAAACCAACTTATATATAAAGAATGACTTATTGAATTCACAGCAAAGAGGCTATTGTTCAGTTTTCCAGTTGCCCAGAGCAGCCATATGATTTTGATAAAAAAATTAGCATTCATTTACTCTAGATTAAGAAAAAGCACAAACAAAAAGCACAAATATGGGTCTACTCTGGAACTACGAGGTTTTTGAGGTGCTTTGAGAGCAAAAAGGCCATTACTTGTTGAAGCACCAAATTTGGTGTTAGTTTTTGTCAGAATAAAGGTTGAGTTCCATGCTGCAATTTTAGTTGCAAAAATGACAGTACTCTATGACATTTTACAAATACTCTGAGATTTTCCCTCTAAAAAAAATTTGACCAGACGTAGAATGCTGCGTTGTCTTTCTTGTAGAATAAAAATTCAGGATAGAGCATCTGAAAGTGCTGTTAAACAAATATTTGGGTACCATTGGACAGTATGAAACCATAGCTATGGATAATTTTCTGGGATAGGCAGATATAAGGCCACTTCTGTAAACCTAGTGAAACCTCCCTGGATTCTACCTGTGCAGATCTCATTAGCCAGGTGTCTGCCTTCAACAGATGGTAGGAGATAATTTCACATACAATCTCCAATGCTGTCCTTCTCATGCAAGCACCAAATGGAGTAGAAATCACACTCAAAGGATGAAAGAAGGAAGTTACTCTCAAAGATGTCATTGTCAAACCAAACAAAATCACAACAAATAGTATGAGGTGAAAAATCTGTGTGGCTGATATTGCGTACAGCTTCATCCAACAGAAAATTGGTGGTAGACATGGAAGCAAAGAGATAGTAATTATGACATAAGTTTCACTGGTTTATACTCAGTTACTTTATGAGCTGAAAAGATAAATGATAAAAGATAAATGTTATCTGAAAGATAAATGTTTGGGTGTTTTTTAAAATGCTTCATAGAAGTAAAATATTTCAAAGAAAAATTATCTGATAGTAGAGAGATTGAGGAGAAAATGGAGAAAAAATCCTTCATGAAAATATTTTCATTTACGAAATTAACAAGGAATGAACATCACTACATTTCTCACAACTTACTTCAATGCTTGCTGATTTTCAGAGGGATGAGAAAATTTGTGTTTGATGTGAATTTAAATGTGATGTCTTTGTCAATGAACCGTACAGGTAATAAGGTCCTTTGGCCAATAGTGCCTGGGAAAAGGTCAAGTATTGTTTCTAAAGCAGACATTATTTTAAAGAATCGTAGTATTTACTCAGCCATTCTCCCTAACAGCAGAATCTGTTTCAATGGTAGGAGCTTCAGTTCAGGGAGCTAGGCATTATGAAAGCAAGCGACTCAAAGAATTCCGTCTTTTAAATCTGTGCAAGATATAATTCTTCTATGTTACCGTATAAAATGGTGGAAGATTCTACTATGAAAACTAAGTGATTTATTACATTGATATGGAGCACAGGTGAACATATTTCTTCCTTTTTCACTGATACCATTAAGAAGTATTGCTTCATTTATCTTATATATTCTACCTTCATTTATCTTATATATTTTACCTTCAACACTGGTTAGCAGACTGCAAGACAAACTTTTACAAGAAACTTTTGATACTCAAATAATGAGATTCTTTTGTACAAAATACAGTTCAGGGGACTTTGGAAGTCCTTCTTTTCACTCCTTCTATAGGGATAATATTAAAAGTAAATTAGTGAACAGTCTTTAAAGAACAGGAACATTAAGCTCCTTCTTAGTAACCGTCCTCCCTTTTCGTATGTAAACAAACTTAAAATGTTTTTAGTTGGTAAGCATGTCATAGCAGAATAATATACTTCATACTTCAATGTCTATGACGTTGAATGATGAATTACATTACTTCTTGACTCATATGGTGAATAAATCAATCAGAGGATTAGTAACACAATTAAGACACAGGGAAAAAATGATATCAGGAGCATCAAAATAAGAGATAATAAGGTACATTTGAGAAAAGTATCAGAAACAAACACATTTTTAAAGATGAGAAAAGCAAATCATTCTCACCTTGCGTCTCCCAGGATGTCAAGACCTTCAGCCAAGATCCTTGGGGCAAAATTTCAAAACTCAGCAGAGACCGGGTTACATAAGACGTGTGTTTACCACTGGAAGACATTAACTGTGCAAATTGCTATGAAAGGCTTTCAAGGAAGTTGCAATAGTAGCATGTATGGGAGCAACACGGAGCAAAGAAATCCAAGGAAAAAAAAGAAAAATACATATTAACTAATGCAAAATCTAGTAATTGCAGCAAATTAAATTATGAGATCTGCCTTCTTTTTTTAGATTTCTTACTGCACTCACTACAAGCTATGCAAATTAATTAAAATCTAATTGTTTCTACTATTGAAGACAAAGTCCCAAAAGTCAAAAATGTATTTTAAATCAAAAAAATGTGACTGTGCTTCTAGGAATTCCTGAAAGTTCCAACCAATAATAGTCTGTATGTCTAACAAAATATTTCTTCTTTATTATAGTTACCACAAAATTAAGATTGCTCTGAGGAATCAGAAGTTTTTCTCTGAGCCATTTCTCATACCTTTTTTACTTTTCCATAAAAGCAAGTTTGAATAAACAGTGTGCATTTATTTTTTTTTTCATTTGGTTGTGTCATGTAACTTAAGATGGCATAAAAATTTTACTAACATGAAGATAATATTAACAACAAATTTTGTGTTTCAAACAGTCAACTAATTCCAAATAAATGGCAGCCACACTTCTCCTGTGGTTAGGACACTTCCCAGGAGTTGTTCTTCAAGATTTACTTTTATTTTTACCCTGAGAAAGTTGTTTATAGGCAGCTAGTCCAGGACTAGAGACAATAGAGTCCCTGCCCATGGCAGGGGGGTTGGAACTATATGATCTTTGAAGTCCCTTCCAATTCTATGATTCTATGAATATTTTTATTCAGTCTAGTTTTTCACAATTGCAAGAAGCCTTGTGCACATTTATAATTTCAATTTTCATGTTCATTTCACTTTTAATTTTAAATGTTTTATGTATTCACACACACATTAGGAGACACAACATTCCCATAACCTAAAAAAAAAGAACCACCATACTAGGAGGCCAAGACACAGCTTGCCACACAGAGAAAGCTCAAAAGTACCACCAAGGCTTCTGCTACACTGATAAAACTAATACATATAAAATTCCCTAACATCCCCAACAAGTGGACCATGCCCTCTGCTACAGAAAAAAGGAGAAAATCCTAAAAACAACACAAACCCCAGTTTATCAGAGCAAGAGAGAAATGTATTCTTCTGATTCAAAGTCTAACAACTGTTTTAAACCTCGGAGTGTGAGCAAGGTATACCAAGATAAAACAAAAAGACAGTAGAAAGACTTTTATACAACCGGGAACATAACAGTACTTTGACTAATATCCTAAATCAGTGGTACAGAGCCTTCCTTCATTCTTTCATTTCTCAGATTTAATCTTGAAACAATTTAGGATCTCTGCCCCACTACCTTGTTGCAAAAACCATTCTAGAGTTTAATTTATTAAGAATGTATTGACCCATAAAAAAGCAAAGATGCTAACACAGCACGTCTAGATATTTTTCAGTTTTAGGTTATATTTTTAGCTAATTTTACTTTTATAATTCACTGTCTTGTAACTTCCCTCTAAAACTAATTTGGAATGTAATTGTGAGCCTTTGGCTACCTGGATCATCTGGATAATTATTTTCTTCTTTTGTTTTAATACTTACATATAATTTAGGTAGAAGATACTGATCTCTAGTCACTGGAAGTCTTCAGTACCTAAGTTCTGGAGAAAAATACAAAAATACTTTCTTACAGATGTAAAATCTCATCAGTGGTTTTAATTTCATAATAAGCAGTTGAATTTTTGTATCTATGTTGGATACTATCACTCCAATTGTTCTGTCATTTCTGTCCTCAGCAACATCATTATCCTCATAAAAAATAAGAAAAAGTAATTGTTGATCTACCTCTAATGAGCCAAGATTCAGTTTGTAAAGACTCCACTTGTCCAGTCTCGTTCTCTTTTTCTTATTGATTAGGAATTTTTTGTGATGTTCTTTTGGTTGGCTTTGTGTGTGTGTGTTTTGATAATGTTGTTGTTGTTGGTTTTATTTATTTTGGCTTTGTTTTGTTGTGTTGTTTTTTTTTTTAATTTGGCGGGGGGATAGAGGCTGGTGTGTGTGTCAGACTTATCTAGTCTTAGCTACATTTAATCTTAGATACTCTTAGCTATACAGAAACGTGTTTGGTTTCCCACAAGTGGTGTACCCCAAGGTCAATAGTGGGTCCAGTCCTGTGTAACGTCTTCACTGATGGGGCAGAGTGTTCCCTTAGCAAGTTTGCTGATGACACAAAACTAGGAGGAGTGATACACCAGAGGGTCATGTTGCCATCCAGGGGGACCTCGACTGGAGAAATGTTCTAACAGGAACTTCATGCAGCTCAACAAACAAGAAGCACAAAGTCCTGAGTCTGGGGAGTAACAACCTCATGCACCAGTACATGCTGGGGCCACCTTGCTGGAAAGCAGCTTGGCAGAAAAGGACCTTGGGGTCCTGGTGGACACCAAGTTGAAAATGAGCCAACAATGTGCCCTGGCTGCAAAAAAGTTTAACGATATCCTAGGCTACATTAGGAGGAGTGTTGCCAGCAGGTTGAGGGAGGTGATCCTCGCCCACTACTCAGCACTAGTGAGGCCACACCTGGAGTACTGTGTCCAGTTCTGGGCTCCTCAGTACAAGAGAGACACGGGCATACTGGAGAGAGTCCAACGAAGGGCCACAAAGATTATTAAGGCACTGGAGTATTCCTCCTCTGACATAAGGCTGAGAGAGCTGGGACTGTTCAGCCTAGAGAAGAGAAGGCTCAGGGGGGATCTCAACAACATTTATAAATACCCGAAGGGAGAGGGCAAAGAAGATGATGCCAGGCTCTATTCAGTGGTGTTCAGTGACATAACCAGAGGCAATGGGCACAAAGTGAAAAACAGGAGGCTCCGTCTGGACATCTGAAAGCACTTTTTTACTGTGAGGATGACTGAACACCGGCACAGGTTCCCCAGAGAAGTTGTGGAGTCTCCATCCTTGGAGGTATTCAAAAGCCATCTAGACATGGTCTTTGGCAACTGGTTCTAGGTGGCCCTGCTTGGCAGAAGGATTGGACCAGATGACATCCAGAGGTCCATCATGATTTATAACAATGTGACATCTCTACCTACATTCAGATCTGGAGATCCATCTTGAGCTCATTTGTCTGGTCAGTGTAATTTCCTTTGTCTTTTAAAGCTTACCCTTCTAAAATATGAAAGCAACTCAAACACATGGAGGTTTCTCGTTTGTTTATTTTTATAATCAGCTTGCCGGTATCATCCTTGTTGATCACTAAAAAGTCTAAAATACCATCACTGTCTTTGGTTCATTGACTATGTCCTGGAGCGAAGCACTAGCTCTTAACTAGTATGGCTGTTCTAAATACTGTGCCTGGCTCCTCAAGTCTGGAGGACTTCTTTATTTTGACTGCTGCCTTTGGCAGAAGCATCCAGTTCTCTGAGAGCCAGCTCTTAAGTCTCCCAGCTCCTGAAAGGGTCCAAGACTACATCTAGATTCCTTGATCTGCCTGTTGCCTGACTGTGTACATCATGTTATGGCAAGATCCTGCTGTCTGCTGAAGGAAGTAGAAGAAGAGGTAGTTGTGTCACAGTGTAGCAAAGTTACACAATGGGCTGTGTCGAGGAATCTCTGAACATTTCTACAGGCAATCAGAGCCATTGAATTTATTGCTTTGCATGAATCATGGAAGGAGTACCTGAGAAATACTGGGTACGTTCACCCACCTAGGACCAAAATTAGTTAACCTTTTTTTTTTTAATTATAAGTAACTAATTAAATAGGCCTGACTCAGATTTTGTTTCCTTCCACTAGCTGATGGTTAACATACTTGTTAGGGGAGCCCTACATTCTAGATCTGCCATACCTTGACTTGATTTAAACAAACATGTCCAGTTTCTCTTTCTGAAGTTGGATTCTCCTGTATGAAAACTGGCTATATTTTGTATGAGATCACCAATAAATAGAAACAATAAGAACTCTGGGAACAGGGGTTGGCATCCCATTCTACATACTGAAGCCTAGTAGGTCTTACATAGACAAGCTACCGCAGAAGTGGAGAATATTTCTACCCAGCTTACACTATAGCACTGTGGTTTCAGTTCCCTGTTAGGATGTTAAAGCTATTTTTCAATATCACTTCAAGTTAAGGGAGGACCCAAAACAACCTTCACACTCTCTGAGTGGCTGTCATTGTTTCTTAGGAACCCATGGCTCTTCTGGTAGCAATAAATGTAGGGGTTTAATATAAAAGATGTGCACCAGCCCAATGAAAATTTGGAACATTAAAGACCATAACTAATAGATTAGGTTTACAGACATAGGCAAAATATGGCCCCTGGGGCCTGGAGAGATGGGAGTTGACAGGAATCTCAGGCCTGTCTCACTGTCCCTGAGCAAGGGACCAGGGCAGGCTGGGAGGGGGAAGCCCAGACACCAGATCATCGGGCAGGTTTGTGGTGACAAGGTAGACCTGAGATCAAGCCAGGAACATGGATCAGGACTTGGCCTGGTGAGGGTACCCAGGGATGGACACAGCCCTGGTATGGTGTGGCAGGGCTGTGGGGATGGGGACAGGACATTTCTGAAGTCCATCACTGTTTTTAATTGCAGGTTTCTGGGATTGTCTCCTCCTAGAATTGTGTCACGTGATTCTTCAGTTTCAAATAATTTCTTTACTGATGAAGTATCTAGATTGATGCACTGTTCACAGCTTCTACATACAATTCACTCCAATATCTGCATTACACTCTACACTTAGCCCGTTACTACCATAGCTGTCCTCTCCACCTTCTCTTATAGAAAAGCAAGTAAATCTCCACCAAAATCAGCACTTCTCCTTCAAACCACTGTCTGCTCATGTTTGCTTCCTTTGCTGATGGCTCTCGCTTGCGAGGCTCTGGGGATCACTGATCATGTGGCTGTCCCCCACTATTAGGCACAGATTTTATCCAGGAAGAGGAGTTGACCCCAAAGCGCTTGGGAACGCGTTCCTAGGAACAAGCAAGCTCAATATACAGAAAAAAATCTACAGGCTTCTTAGGTGTTGATGTGTATATCCGGGAGCAGAAAGAAAATAAGAGCTTACAGATAAATAGCCTACAGTCTCTTCAATTTACAGTCCAGTATGCATATGTGTGCTCCTGGTTACACAGCTCATTTAGACTAGTGCCATTAGTCAAGGCCACTCTCAGTGTGGTTCAATCTTGCTTTGCTGCAAACCGAGTAAGGCCATTGGGCAGGAGAAACATAGTTTTGTTGATACCTCAGCCTGAGATACAGACATGAAGAAAGCAAGGAGTTCTCATTGGCTTTCCATAAGTGTTAAATAGGGTAAGGAACTCAGCTGAGCAGGAGCAGGTTTACAGAATCTGATCATCTGTGTTCTCTGTACTTGCGAGAAAAAGAGGGAAAAAATATCATGGAATTAGGTCAGCACAGGAAAAAATTCTTGGCTTTCAAATTTTAGTTAAACAAGTGTTCCCTTAACTGAGGAACAAGTTCTGTTCTATAGTGACTTCTGAATGTCACCCATTAAGAAGCTTTTATTTTATTAATGAAGCACAGCTTCAGATTGATCTTTCATATACAATATATTTAAAAAATAGACATTGTCACACATTGGCAATGAATTCAGGTGTTTGAAGTGGAAGTAACATTAATTTCCCAAATCCCAGCTACAAAATTTAGAACTAAATGTAAGCCAAAGAATATATATTGGAAAATCAATTAAAATAAATCTGACCTTTCTTACAGACAATACTAAGGAGACCAGTTGTATAAAATACAGTAGACTTACCCCACATCATGAATTTAATGCAGATCTAGGACTACATAGACGAGTAACCTCTACACTGCCATTATTGAGGAACTGTGCCTGTGCTGCAGTCAGCTGCAGTGTTGTGTATTTGCCTGTGTAAAAGACAGCTAAGAAAAAGGTATTAAAAATATGTATCACCTATTAATTATTTAAATCTATAGTTGCTGAAAATATATTTTAATTTCACAGTTCGGAGCAATTGATTGTACTTACTACTTCCGAATCACTCAAAGTTTGCTAAGGACTTTAATTAAGGTGGTATTTAAGCCCATTTCTTTTCTGATGACTGTACAATAGTTTGCCTGACCAATTTGAAGTCCCTAGTGCCCAGCTCTCTAGTATATCCAGGTCTCTCTGTAAGGCCTCTCTACCCTCAAGGGAGTCCACAGCTCCTCCTAGCTTAGTAACACTGACAAACTTACCTAATGTAATTTCACTGAGCCCTTGGGGAATGCCACTGGTCACTGGCCACTAGTGTGATATAACCTTATTTACTATAATCCCTTGATCCCAACCCGTCAGCCAATTGCTTGTATTATGGGCTAATCTATCTGTGTGTTGGACAGTTTATCCAGAAGGGCACTGTGAGAGACAGCATCAAAAGTTTTGCTAAAATCCAAACCAACCACATCTACTGGCTTCCCTTGGTCAAGTAGATTGGTGACCATGTCATAAAAGGAAATTAAGCTGGTTAAGCAGGACTTTCCCCTCACAAACCCATGCTGGCTATGACCAATGACTGCATTGTCTCTCAGGTGTTTTTCAATAACTACCAGAATAACCTTCTCCATAATTTTACCAGGCACCAAAGTGAGACTGACAGGCCTGTAATTACCAGGGTCTTCCTTCTTAACTTTCCTGAAAATTGGGACAATATATGCCAGCTTCCAGTTATCTGGGACCTCTCCAAACCCCCAAGGTTGTTGAAAAATAGTGGAGAGAGGTCCCACAATAACATTGGCCAGCTCCTTCAGTACCCTGGGATGAATTCCATCAAGCCCCATAGATTTATGTGCAACCAGCTGGAGCAGCAAGTCTCAAACAAGTTCAGTTTGCTGGGAGTTTATCGTCCACCCAGTCATGGTCTTCCAATACAGGGCTCCATGATTCCCAGGGCCCATCATCGGTGTTGAAGACAGAGGCAAAGGTGGCATTAAATGTCTGCTTTTTCTACATCCCTGTTTGTGAGCTGACTGACTTCATCAAGTAACAGACCAATGTTATTTCTGATCCTCCTTTTGCTGTTATATTTTAAAAAGCCCCTTTTGTTGTTCTTCACAGTGTTGGTTAGCTTGAACTCTAACAGCTCTAATTTTCTCCCAACAGTGGCAAACAGCTTCTCTGCATTCCTCCCGTGTTGCCTGTCCATGCTTCCAATGGCCATACACTTTCCTTTTATGCCTAAGATCTAGAAGAAGATCCTTCCTCAGCCAAGTTGGCCTTCTGCCCCACTTGCTTGACTTCACACACTGGAATTGCCTGCTCTTGTACTCTTAAGAGATCACACTTAAAAAGTGACCAGCATTCATAGACCCCAATACCCTAAAAAGCGCATTCCCAGGGGCCCTTACTAACTCACTTCTCCAGCAGCCTGAAGTCAGCTGTCCCCATATCCAGCGTTGAAGTTTTCCTAGTAGTTTTTCTCCCTTCCAAAAATTTGAAACTCAGCTACTTTATGGTCACTGTGACCAAGCCAGTCACTAATCACCACTTCACCCAAGAATCTCTCTTTGTTTACAAACAACAAATCTAGAAGAGCACCTTTCCTAAATGTCTCCCTTACTACCCGTGCCAAGAAATTATCTTAAGCTCGAGAAGTGGGCCTCATGAGGTTCAACAAGACCAAGTGGGAGGTCCTGCACTTGGGCAACCACTGGTACCAATACAGGCTGGGTGATGAAGGAATTAAGAGCAGCCCTGCAGAGTAGGACTTGGGGGTACTGGTGGATGAAATGGTGGACATGAGCCAGCAATGTGTGCTCGCAGCCCAGAAAGACAACTGTATCCTGGGCTGCATCAAAAGAAGCATAGCCAGCAGGTCAAGGGTGGTGACCCTGCCCCTCTATTCCACTCCAGTAAGACCCCACCTGGACTACTGCATCCAGCTCTGGAGTTCTCAGCACAGGAAAGACATGGACCTGTTGGAGTGAGTCCAGAGGAGGGCCACAAAAATGATCAGATGGGTGGAACACCTCTCCTATGAAGACAGGCTGAGAGAGTTGGGGTTATTCAGCCTGGAGAAGAGAGGGCTCTGGGGACACCTTATTGCAGGCTTTCAGTACTTAAAGGGGGCTTATAAAAAAGTTGAGGAAAAGCCTTTTAGCAGGGCCTGTTGTGATAAGACAAGGGGTAATGGTTTTAAACTAAAAGAGGGTAGATTTAGACTAGATATTAGGAAGAAATTCTTTCCTCTGAGGAGGGTGAAACACTGGAACAGGTTGTGCAGAGAGGTGGTAGATGCCCCCTCCCTGGAAGTGTTCAAGGTCAGGTTGGAGTGGACTCTGAGCAACGTGATCTAGCTGAAGATGTCCCTGCTCATTGCAGGGGGGTTTGGACTAGATGACCTTGAAAGGTCCCTTCCAACCCAAACTATTCTATGATTCCATGATTCTATGATTCTATCTTCAACATGCTTCAGGAACTTCCTGGATCTGTTTGTGTCCTGTTTGTGTCCCCTGTATGATATTCCCAGTTGATGTATGGGAAGTTAAAATCACCCATAAGGAGAGGGGCAGCTGATCTAGAGATATCTTTAATTCCTTGTAGTATAATTAGTCAGTGGTGTTGTCCTTGCTGGGTAGTCAATAGTAGACTCCTACAACAACATCTGTCTTGTTTGCTTTTCCCTTCATCCTTACCCAGAGGCTCTCAGCTGTGTTCTCATCAACTGTAAGCACCATTCAATCTAAACTCTCCCCCTCCTCTCTGAAACAGCCTGACTTGGGTTACTTGTACCTGACACAAAGGAAAAAGGGCATTAGCAATCAAGTTCTCAGTGTCTTTTGGGTTTCTCTTGATTGACAATGAGTAATTTGGGCTTGGACAGGTATTTTGTTCCCTGGACATGTAAAAATATTTAAAACATTCACATTTTACATTCATTTTGAAAATATTCTAGGTGTACATTTGTATTCTAGGTGGATTCAGAATCTACATCATCTTCTCAGTCGTATTCATGTAAGGACAGACCATAAGACTGGAATATTACCCTACAAGACCTCTAGTGCAAAATTCAAAACAAGCTTCTCCATTCGATTTATCCACATAAAAGAAGTAATTTCAGTTATTATTATGCCTTTATTCCCACCATTCACTTTTCCCTTAATGTCTTCAGAAAATGCAATAGTTCTGCTGAACACCTTAACTTTACCACATTTCCAACAGTTGAGAAGAACACAAGAAAGACAGCTTTTACCAGTTCTGTAGAGGATCATGAGGTTAAATAGACACATATGTGTTACCATGGACAAATCAGGGCCTCTGACAGAGACTTCCAAAGGGAGTAAGTGGAGTGAATATTAAGGCTCATTTTTCTGAACTTTACACACTGGTATTTCTATGTTGTTTCACCTCCTGTCCTAAAATCTCAGGACACATTAGTACTTCCACATTCTTCCTACACTTGGACCAATTCATCAGTTTGCTTTTGATATGACTGTTTTCTGGGACAGAGAGGTTTGCTCAAAGTCAATCATGTAACTGAGAACTTTACTGAATCAGAGCTCAAGGCTCATTTTCCTTTTGCATCAGAAAATGCATGGATTTAAATTTATTTTCCACTCAGAAAACTTCTGCTTCTCTTACATGGGAACTCATATAGTTAATTATTAGTAAAACAGTAAAGCTGCCACTGCCTGTTACATCTATTTGTTTCCAACTTCTGCAGTATGTGAATGTAACAGCTATTTTTTTATGCCAGGGGTGAGTGGAAAACATTTAAAAAAATTATTTCCACCTTTCTTTATGAAAAACAGCCTGAATATTTATAGAGTTAAATCTCTCACTGTGGAAATTTAAGATCTTGGCTCCCTGTAAATGTGGAAAATCTCCAGAAGTTAACACACTCTTTGGAGGTGAACCCTTCAAGCCGACCTCCTCTGTATTGATTGTGACATTATCTTGTCAGCATGAACATCCAATATCCAACTTAGGCAATATTTCTCATTAAGTTGCATAGCCTATGGACAACATAAACTTAAACAAATGTGCAGTGTCAGAGGACAGGCAAAGTGCAGCACCTAGTTTTAATAAACTGAAAACGATCCCTCTGACAATCTCTTCTAATTTTACCTCTGACTCAGTTTATGCTTTATTCCATCCAGTATCTCTCTTTTTATCATTACTCTAATTTCTGGTTTTGTATTTTTTTTTTCCTAAGTGAATGGCTTCATAGAGCACTTGACACTGCTTCACTGATTTCTGCAGTAATGTTCTCATTGACCACAATGGTCCAGTATCAAGCTCATCTCTAGCAAAGTAAAATTTTTATTGACACTCCTCTAAACTGTTGAGTTGAATACTCTTCTCTAGCTGTATACTTCATGTATTAATTCTTCACTAAACTCACCAATTTTAAAGCATGAAAAAATCTGCATAATCAGGTAATCTAGTATCTTGCATAGTGTAGAGCATAAAATTTCACCTCATTCTTGGGATGCATTTGTTACTTTCAGCTATACTTCCTATACCACCTCTTTCCAGAAGTCATGTTCTCTTGAATGAATGACATCATATAAGGCAGAACATGTCATGACCTTTGACAAGTTGTTCCAGTGGCTTGTTAAATCACTAAACTGTTACATTTCAATTTTCAGTGTGTTTCGTTCATGATGAAGTCACCCCTTAAACTTCTCTCCTATAAACCAAAAAACATGTCTATTAAAACACACTGTTAAGCCTTGAATACTTTCATATCTGTTTTCTGAAGCCGTTCCAATCTGTCATTTTTGCTCTAAAGAGTTTCACACAGTCAGTATTCAGGTAATGACCTCACTAATGTAATGTACTGTGGTAATATAATCTCCCTCTTTCTACTCAATAATCTCTTGCTTATTGGGACTCAATAGTCTCAAGCTATTGCCTGCCATGGGAAGTTCAAAGTGCTTTCTGATTACTCACTTTTGAAAAATATTTGTGTTTTACATTTAACTGTCGTAAAGGTCAATTGAGTTTGGTTGCTGAGTAAAACAGAGTCGTCTGTATGACAACCAATATTTGTGTCGTCCATTGACTTCACTAGTAATGACTTTTTGTATTTTCTTCTACAGACCTTCCAGCTACTTGAGTGATGTCTCAGAAGTTTCTAAAAATATGAAAAAAGGTGGGCTTTTTAGTTTGATTAGTGAATACAGAAAAAAAACCCTCCACTAACATGCCTTCCTATAGAACAATCTCCAACTTCCTTTTGTAGAACTCCAAAGAGAAAACAAAGAAACAAACAAACAAAATCAGAGATACAGTTAAAAGTCAAAAAGATAAAGTGCAGGAAGTTGTGATTACACTGTCTTTTTTTAGTACCTTGCATTCAGAGTATCTGTGTTCAAATGGTGATTATATGTTTCAAAAAATTACCGTCTTTTGAATTTTGTAACTAACTTTGGTAATAAAGATACCAGATTAAACCTTGCAAAAAGCAGGACCGGATCCATTTTACTTATTAGTTTTGATGTATTAAACACAACCAAATTTCAGGAATCCTGTATATTCCTCATACAGAATTAATCTGCCTTTTCAAACACACAGTAGATTAGGCATTTAATCATGGTTTACCTAAGAAGGCCAGAGGCATAGGATTATTTGCAGAACCTTAGTTAAATTCCCCAAAGCCTAGAAGACTATTCAGTATATGTGTATAAAGTGAGAATGTCTCTGTGACTGTAAAAGGTACAAAAGAAAAATGAAATGTATAGAAATTCAGATAAATCAGAAATTGGAAATAGGAAGAAAAAACGATGAGTAGAAGCAAAATGATAGAAGGGAAAAACTCTAGAAAATAAAGAAGAAAAAGTTTTGAATTATAGCATCAGGAATGAGAGGATATCTCTATGGTTTTGTGAAAAAGCTAGACATTGCAGTTGCATGAGATTTAAATTGTAAAAGGCTTTCCATTGTAATAGGAAATAACAAGGTTGCTAAAAAACAGTATGATAGATGTTGTTAAATCAGCAGGTCCAGATAATTTTGCCTCCAAGTGCTGTAAAGAGTCAGCTGAGGAGATCTCTTGATCATCAGTGATGATTTTCAATAAGTCTTGGAGCACTGGAGCATTTCCAAAGGGCTGGAATGAAGCTAATGTTATGCCAATGTTTTAAAAGTATAAATGGGACATCTAATTATAGGCCTGTCATCCTGACATTGATCCCAGACAAATTATGGAACAAGAGATATGGGATTTGATGAATAACCTATTAAAAGAGGATAATATAATTAATGGCAATCAGCATGGGCTTATAGGAAAGACATACTTTTGAACTTGCTTGTAAGCTGATCAGGAAAAGCTATCATTGGACTGATAAGGATGATGCTGATGATCTTGTTTTACTTCTGTAGGTCATTTAGTTTCATACTGAATATGCTGATTAACAAAGAAATCGCAAACACCAATATTATATGTATTAAACTAAACAGAAGCTTCTAAAATGTAGGTTTTAATATACAACTGTATTTAAAGAACCATCAATGAACATGTGTTTTTCTAATAAAATGCCAGAGGGAGTATTTTTGGCCTTATTTGCAGCCTCAGTAAAACACAGCGTTTTTACTGAAAAGAATTGTGGATAACACAGCCGCTGGAGTGGCGGTCAATGAGGAAAAGGAAAGGTTGCTGACAAGCAATTGGCATCCACCAGACATCAGGGATACAACAATTTATTTTATTATAGACAAATGAAATGATGTATCTAGGGACAACAGTGTACAGAACACTTAGGGAATGGGAACTCTATCCTGAGAATTAAAGCTCCAAAACCTTGGAGATGACAAGCAGTAACATACTACAGGTGGAAAAGTCTAATGTAATCCTGACCTGTGCAGCATTCAGACTATCTCTCTTTGAATATGAAGTCTATCTCTGTATTTCTCAGTTAAAGTAGGACATTGATATATTGAAAAACAAGTACAGAGAAACATTACAAAATTATTAAAACATAAGAAAATAAATTTTACACCTAAACTTAAGGTACTGCTTTAAATTTTCTGATGCAGCAGTTTCTTTCACCTCTTTTAACATAGATTGCATAGCAACAATGCTGGTAGAAAGAAGTCAGCATCCGTGACTATCCCCAAGGAGTTCAATCTGCTTAAGAATTACAAAAGAAGGTGAAGGATTCATTTGACCATAACCTGTTTGTACTTACATTCAGAATAGAAATATGTCCATGGAAAAATGTGATAACCAGAACCCATTCACCAGAGAGTGAAGCTTCATTTTTTTTCTCCCAAAATCAGACACTAACAGAAAGTGTAGTTAAATCCTTAGCTGTGAGCCTGTTTGACTACAATCATTTCCCCTACTAATTGACTTCCACGAGTCAGCACTGATATATTAGTCCCACAGACTTTGTTCTTGCTATGTAACTGTCCTTCGTGGGTCCTACTGAATTCAACAGCATTTATGAGATTCATGGTTGATTCTTTATCCACAAAAGACTTCTAATTGAGGTGAAATTATTTTCCAAAAGTTAGCTCAAAGAAGAATTCATTCAGGAAAATGTTGTGCCTTGTGTTACATGAGATATCAAACGAAATTATGATCTCACATCCTTTATGATTTAGCAGCCTCCTGAAACAATGACCTCTGATTAGACTGAGATCTCCAACTTTTGTTACAGCATGCTAGTTCTGACAGAAGACAAAGAAATGGTTTTGAAGAAGGTAAGAAAGCAGGTACAAAGTTCACAGATTTGCAAGATAACAGCAGTCTAATTTTACCGATGTCCTCAAGTTAGGTAATTGGCCCCAAATTGCACAAGACAATGTGTGTCTGTTGGCCTGAGCACTCAGGAGGGTGAGAGAACGAACACAGTTCTCTCATGTTTCTTCATGGTTAGAGGTGTACATTCAAGTTCTTTGCTATAACCCCATCCCATAAAGGTGTATAGCAATAGGCAGAATAGATGTAATTCCATAAATTATTTCCCTGTCCTTGTTGCCATCTTTCTCACCAAAAACAGGGGAAAAAAAACCACCGAAAAAATACGGAATGATCTGTAGCGAGCAGCAAAAGAAGTAGCACAGATGACCTCTTTGGGCAGCAGAAAGTAAAACTGCAATGTGTAAAGTCATAGTTTTCTTCTCGGTTTAGCTTCTTTTCACTCAGCCTGCAACAAATGTTCCTTTCTTGGAACAGAACAGAAGAATGATTTGTATTCCAAATGTTTGTTTTGATTTCTAGAGAATAGCATATTCTTCTGTATTTTGAGAAATAAAGAATATGTGTTCTTTTTTTTAAGACTAAAACTTCATGCTTTGTAATGCTTCAGTTTCACCTAGCTGTTTATACAGCAGCCTATTTTGAACTCCTACTGCTTCTGGAAGACTAGACTAGGTCTTCTAGTCTACAGTAAAATACACAATTGTTTGACAGCCATTCTAAGGAACTTCAGCAAATCAAAATTGAGATATTATAACAATAGAATTTTACTTAATTTTTATTTTAACCATAGAATTTTACTTTATTGGATGCTGTCCATATATTTTTTTTCTGAATTCAACGCGATACTCACTCAAGCTCTCAAGCAGCACTGTCAAGGAGACACGTGGTTCCATAATGCTGACTAATTCAGGACCCTACTACACAGCAGACAAGAGGGTAGTTGAAGAAATAGCTGCTTCTTTCAGTGCTGAGTGTTCAGCTGCTGTCTTTTGATTGTGAAAACAATAGCAGTCTAACATCCAAACTGAAGAAATCTTCAAAAATAAAGATATTTTTAAAACCAAGCTTAGTACAAATTTTGTGTTGTCTTTGCTGCTCCAATGCTAGTATATGGTACCAACAATCTAAAACAAAGTAAAACCCATGCAAATATCTAGAAACTTTCCAAATAAGGAATGTTATTGTTGAGAGTAATTAATAAAAGTCTTATTTTATGAAATACTGCGTAAAATTCCTTAAATACTGCTACTGAAATCTGGTAGAGCAATTTTTCCCAATGAGCAGAAACAAATATAAGAATACAGCTTTCCAAAGATGCAATGCCAGAGTTAAATTTTCACTGGAGAATTAGTTTATAGCAAGGTAAATATGCTTTATCCTGCTATTAACTGATTGACAAAAAAGCAGCAAAATCACCGTGAATATAACAAATTACCTGGTTCTTATGTATTTCACAGACACACACTGCCAAGGTATTGAAGTGTGAAATTAGTGAAGTACTTATGCAATATACAGGCATTGTGAATATGATTACACCTAGGAGATGATCCTAGTAATGATAACTTGAAGCTTACACTAGAACAATCACTCATTTACATCAGGTGGTAAGAGTAACAATTTTAATGCTAAAGGTCTCTATTTTGATCCCTCCAGGATAACAGCATCTATATGGATATAGGCAATGTAGCCATCCACTAGTGTGGAAACAGTTCATTTTCTGTTGAGAGAGCTGAGGTTGGGATGGGATTTTTTTTATTATTTTTTTTTTAATACAAGTCTTAGTTCTGTGTGGTGAATGTATGGCTACAGGAATTTCAGTCTGGCACACAGTCAGATCACTAAGCCATGGAATACGTTTAAAGGATAGGATAGGATAGGATAGGATAGGATAGGATAGGATTAGAATAGAATAGAATAGAATAGAATAGAATAGAATAGAATAGAATAGAATAGAATAGAATAGAATAGTTCAATTGGAAGGGACCTACAATCATCATCTAGTCACACTGCAATATTTTGGTCATATATTTCACAGCCTAAAACCTGTTATTATGCTGATATGTTGACTGTAAAATTATAAGATGGGTCAATATTTTGCATGCTCTAAAATGACACAGTAAAAATCATGACATGGGAAAAAAAATTTAAGGCCAAGGCCAAGGCTAGATACTGGTCACAAATTATCTGTTTGGATACTTAGTCAGGGTCAGCTGCTCATGAATGTAGATGAATTGTGCTCATGTTTCAATTCAAGGGATTGTCAATTGTGATTAGTAGTAAACCAAAACCAATGGCATTTCTTACAGGAAGAACTTCAGTTAAGTTTGTTTTTCAAGGGCATCATTCTGGAAGATGCAGGTTCTTCACCCTGTCACCAAGAGCACAGCAAGAATAAGTTGATCTTCACAGACTATCCTGTGAAGGTATCTTCTCATCAGGCTGGGAAAATCAATTTATCTACACCTGTCATAGGAGGCTTGCATCCTGGGCCGAGCTTTTGGCTTAAATTTAATACCTCTATGTCCGGGAAACAATAGTAGTTACCTCGATCCATACAGCATGACAGGGTTGCCAGGACAGCCTCCTTCTTGCTATATCCCTGCTAGCATGTGCCCAGAACCAGGAAGAATAAGATCTGTGAGAAGGCTGAGATATATTTGGAAAAGAGGTAAATTCTTTTTTTTTCTGTTTCACTAATGTTATACACAAAGAAGTGCATGTAACAACGTCTTGAATAAAACTCATATGGACAAGACAATAGGATGAATTGAGACATAGATTAAAAACCAAGTCCAGGTGCGAAGATATATCTTGAATTGTGCAAAAACATTTGGACATTTACTAAAAGCTCTAATATATCTCTAATCAACTTACACAAGAATGTGTATTCAGCGTGAACTGTTTCCCTGTGCAGTTGAACACACCATCAACCATTTCTAAAGTCTGAGCTTTAAAAGAATCCTATTCTCTTGAAAACTATATATTATGACATGGCGCAAGCCCAGTATTTAAAGTTGTTTTTATACAGCCAGCTGAGTTGAAATCACCTCTTATTCTGTCACTGAAGCCAATTTGCACAGACCTTCTCAAGTGCTGATGTTTGAAAGGAAAAACACCCCACATTCTTTGAATGTGGGCCAGAAAATACCTTGTTCTTCAGGCAACAGCAATCACAAATACATGGAGGTGGTTGTCCTAGGCATCTTTAACTTTCTGCTGCTTTGTATTGATGTCCTCAAGCAAGAATTCTTAATTTCATTTTTGAACGTATTACCTACTGAATTATAAATCTAGAAACACTGACAACTAGCCTGAAGTAAATTAATTTTAATATAATCTGAAACTTTTATTTGGATCTTATCTTCCTCCTGTGGCAGTATAATCACCAAGATTATGCATGATTAGCTGGAAAACTCTTTCTTAATACTAAACATGCATGCATGAAAACCCATACTAGTTTATTTTCTTTCATATTTCAAAATGAAACTAAATACAATGCTTTCTTGTTGAATCTAAGATTAGGGAGTCTACAGAATAAGTACCTTTAAAAAAAAAAGTTTGAGGGAGCAGATGGCTCAAGTTTTCCTATTGACACAATGGCTTTCATCTTTCCTCAAAATCGTAATATTAAACGTGGGTGGAATCAGTAATGGTCTCATTCCAACAACTTGTTTTATCATGACACACAGAATTAATATCTGAGAAAGGGAGACAAATTATTTCATTCTAAGGTGACCACTAGCTAATACAGTTGTTGCCGGTGTTATGTACTATTTTGTAATCAGTTCTTTCCAGGTTCCAGTGTGATGGAGACAATATTCACAGACGCTGATATTTTCCATAGTATTTATTGTAGAAACAATACCAGCACCACTTATGCAACTTAGTCAAGCAAATTTTGTTTCTTTGTATACTTCTGTTCTGCCCTGTCTGAATTTCTCTCACAACGCCTTAGCCATTTCTAAGGACACAGAGACGACTCTTTTCCTCACATTGAAAGACATGCTGGTGAAACTTTCTTTTGAACGTCCTTATGCCTGTAAAGTCTGTAGCAGCAAATTCGGTTTTAGAAGGTATGATAATTGTGTCAAGAATCTGCCCATAGGAGGCGTAATAATTTGTCACAAGGCATTAAACAAGGCAGAAGCAGTGAAAGAAAATGTTTTCTCCAAAACAAAAGACCTCTAGGTCAGGTGCTGAACTTGCCCTCAGGAGACCAGTATTCATTTCCTTATTCAGTAACAGGTTCATTATATAACATTGCACAGATCTGTGTCGCTGCCTCCCATTTATAGAACAAAGATGTTATTTAACAGTCTTTCTAACCACAACATCCCTAAACTGCTATGAATTTCTGAAGTTTTGTGACAGTCATATTTTCTCAGCTTTCTCTGTACAGCCTCCCTGAGGAAGAGGCTGAAGTGTAGGAATAAGAAGACATTTCCTTTCCCACCAAAAAGTTTCTTCCCCTGGGATCAGCTAGCCTGACTGGGTTTGTTACTGTCCAGCTACTCTCATTGTCCTTGTATTGGCCTGGTAGCCCATAGTCAAATTCCAAGTATGTTACCACTTTAGGGAGTCTTTCAGCATATGTACGGCCTCGTTTATTCTTGCAGGTACCAAGAATCTCACGTTTTCTCCTTCTGTAAATTCTAGCTTCATGGAAAAACAGGGATGTTGGCAAATCCCAGTAGATACATCCTAAGAAACAATTTGGAGCTGAAAACAAAGTTAAAAGCTTGATAGCCAAATGTGGACAAAATATTCTTTGGTGCTGAGCACCCAGTCTGCCTCCCCTTTTGCTGTCCCCCAGTCATTCATGAGAAAACTGAGTTCTTGTTAATTATGTATTGCACCATGTGTCAGAATAACATGCCATATGAGGCTATGACCAGAAAAAAAAAGAAGTAACAGTAAGTGATATCTGAAAAAATAGAAGTAATTTTTGAAAAAGAAAAAAATATTGCTTCTGAAGAATATATTTTTTTAAAGTTGCTAGAGCAACACTCTGAAAATACCATCTCTACATTAAATTGTCCCAGTTGGGTGCCTAATGTGTTAGTTTTGGAAAGGTGATGCTCAAGTGATGTATATAAATTTCACACAAATCTTACAGTTATTTACAAAGTGACTAAAACTGAATACATTATGACCATGTTATGGATGGGTTTTGCTGAAATCTTAAAAAAGCTGCTTCACACATGCCCTTTTGCTGCTATTTGTCAATACTGATAATGTTTTATTCTTATTTGGCAACACATTTCTTTATTTTTCCTAACATTCACATCATAATTTTGCTCATAAAAATATTTTGAAGGTGTATTCACTTTAATAATTTAACAATAATACAGTTTATGTAATGCTTGAAATACCAGTTTCAAATGGATTTAAGACTTTTTATACTGTAGATTTTGCTTATGGAGTTTTCTGAGGTAGGGAGTTGAATTTTTTCAACTCAGACTATTTTATATTCATAAATGAATTTATTTTGATAGAAAAAATGTTCATTGAAGGCTGAGCTCACAGTGTTACATAATTTCTGTTGGATTCCTTCTTTCCTTTAGTTGGATAAGCTCTCCAAAATTAACAAAAAAATTTTGAATGCAATTCTTTTCTCCTGTCTCAGACACATGGCTTTCGGGGGAGAGGACTTTTCTTTGATAAGTACCTATCTTTCTCATTTGAGTTCAGAGCTTATGTAAGGTAAAGCAGACTCCGTTCTGAATGGTTTGAGTCAGAAACTGGAGCCAGAAATTGTGAGTCCATAGCAGTGGCTGTTTTTCGAAGTACTCTGTCTCTGAGGTACTCCCTCCCTTACTTGAGGACACAAATGGACACATCTATTGCCCAATAATCTAAACAAATTAACAATTCATAAAATGGGACAATGGGTTTATATTTGTGCATGTCAAATGCCTGGAGGAATCTGCCTTCTGCTGCCTCTTCCAAATCAAATTCAGGGAAATGTGAGGCTTCCTATTTAATTCCAAAGCATAACCATTAAGCTGCTGTTTACAGGTGACACACAGCATCTCTCTTCTGAACAGACTATTTGCCTTAATACACCATTCATGTATTTTATTCAGAAACATAGAAGACATTTTTTCCTTTTCCCAGAATGCTAATAATAATTTCCCAATACTAAGCCAAGCCTTCAGTTTCTTCTTAGTAATTTCCTTCTTTAGTGACTTGGAATTTCAACACGGAAAAAAAAAAAAGAAAATCAGACAATGCGTTGTCATATGCCTCTTAAGAAACAATGGAACTACTGAGCTCACAAGAAATGTATTACCTTTAAGAGAGGTTTATCTTGCCATACTGTTGTTATTTCTTTACATCAGAATCACAGTCATTCTTAAATTCTAATCTCAATTTAAGCCAATAATACACTCACAGGTTCGACATTCTGCAAGTGTTTGCACTTGCTGCACATTGACACTGCATTGAATGGACAAGAAGAATAAATTATACATGTAGGATTAAGTGACAAGAAATAGAGAGGAATATAGAAGTACCTGTGTATAACAAAAGCTGCAAGGGATGGGCAGGATTTTCAAAATTGTGTAGCACTTTGGTACATCTAGAAAATTTTACTGAAACTCTCTAAAGCTGATCAGAGGTAAGGATACCTTGAGGATTACAGTTCAAATAATCTCCATGCTAAGAACTGGTCCAATCAAGAATTCTAGTTAGAACCTTCTTCTAAGTAAACCTGCTACTTAAACATCTGGGTCTATGGGGGGTGTCCTGGGTTCTGCTGAAGTGTCATAGGTACCTTGAACTTTTCTTCATGGATCTTTTTCTCTAATTTGCTTAGGCTTTGCATGTTGCATTGCAATATTGGTCTTTACTGCTCTAGAAGAAAGGTATTAATAAAAACAACAAAAATAGCTTATACACTGAAAGTCTAGGCTTCAAACAGAAGAATTTGTAAAAAGAATCTAGAACCAACCAAGTTAATTAAAGTCTCAAACGATCCCTCTTTTGGTGGCAAAAAAGTTTTAAAGCCAGGCTATTCCACCCTAAACAATGCAGAAGTCTTTTTTTCTTGTAGGAGTGTTGACACACTGCACTACTTGTTGACCTAGTCCTTCCTAAGTCAGGGGGGCTGTCTTGGTTTGAGTGACGCAGGACTAATTTCTCTTTCAGCAATTTTATTTTTTGGTAAAGTCTCTTCTAATGCTTGGGAAAACGGTACTTTTAGAAGACTCTAGTGTCTGAATTTATGAAAATATTTACTTCATAACCAGCTATGGTGTGTGGGTTCCAGGTGTCAGTGTTCTCGAGTTAGCCAGGTGCAGGGCTCAGGAGGAGTGGGACCAATTATTTCATACCATGAACGTCACATTCAACATAAATTATAAAGTTTGCTGAGGAGTTCTCTCTCTTCCTTGATGGCTGTGGTCCTGACTACTTCTTGCCCCCGTGTCGGGCCCCTGAGGCCTTGCCTTCCTCCCAAAGCCGTAGTGGTCACAGTGTCCAAAATTTGCTGTCCGCTGCTGGGAGTGCAGAGCTTCCTATGGATAGAATGGGCTGAGTATAATCCTTGTATGTTTTATATTGGTATTGGGATAAATATTGGTTCTTTAGTATTATTAATGTTAATCATCTAATGTTATTCTATTAAATCTGTTTATATTTCAATCCTCTGGTTTCCTTGTTTTTTCCTGATTCCCTGTCCCAGGTGGGGAGGGGTCATCGGGTGATAGAATAATTGTCTAAACGACAACAGGGGCACAGCCTGATGTAAAATCAGAAGATGGAGTGTGCGGCAGAGAAGTCTACTATTATATGCTGGAGTCTGCTGAAAAGCTGTCACTACTACTCACTACTGTCAGCAAAGCAAGTATGTGTTGAGGTACCTGATCAGCAAAGGTGAAGGGAGAATTTCACTTTTTCCCCCCAAAGAGTCAGGGCAGTTTTATATTCTCAGCATATCTGAATAAAAACAGTGTCCAGAAAAACACCCTTGGAATTATTCCTGCTGAGCGCAAAGGATAAAGCTTAGTGCTTTGTTCTCTGCCCAAGTGTGGCTTCCACTCACGCTTAAGCTAGAGTGCAAGTCTTGTGAACTGCACAAAGTCTTATAGCATCAGGGCTTTTGCACAAAAGCTGGAAATTCTTCTGAAGGATCCACTTGTCTGAGCTGAAAATGCTACTGCATTATAAACTACTATTTCTGTTCCTTTCAAACAAATGAAGAAAGTATGTAATGGTAAAAAAAAAAAAAAATAGTTCTAGGTTGCAAGCCACAGAGATATTAAAAAAAAATCTAGGTAGATATCAGGAAAAATGTTCCCCCCTTTATGTCAATTTGTTGCAACATATAGTAAATACATACTTTCTTCCTTTTCAAAAAATGTCTTAGATATAACAATATTTGAGTCAAATGATCTACAGATTTTCTCTTTGAAAAGTAATTTCAAGGCCAATACAAACACATTAGCTGTCCAGCTGTTGTATACTGTGCCAGAAACAACCAAGCAAAATTTACCTGTTGTGTTTTGCAATAGTCCAGAATTTTCTTAATTAGAAGTGGGTCAGAAATGAAATATTGTAAATTTATTAGAGCTGACCAGAAAATGAAAATCCGCTATGGAAAAATTATTGAAGTTCGCAATTTTCTCAGTAACTGTACAAAATTGTGTTCTTTCAATTTTTCATAAAGAAATGCATGTAAAGATATGTAGATCAATAAAATGAACAGTCAAAGTTTTGCTCTAGCTGCTCTAACTGAAGCTATCAGATAGCTGAGGACTTAGGCTATATGTAGAATTCTTATTTTTTTGACAAGAAAATAATTTCTAAATAAAAAAGCAAAATAAAAGAAAACAAACAAATAAACAAAACCCCTTAGATTTGATATGTTCCCACTAACTTTTTCAGTTTTGATTAATAGATGTATTTTGACAAATCTGTTTGATTAAAATTCTCAAATTTTTCTGGTTTAGATACAACTAGATATAGATCTAAATAATTTCCATTTCAAAACCTAATCCACATAAAACAGTGTTGGCCAGAGTGAAAATAAAAGCAAGATACAGTCTCTTTAGTGCAGCTGTGATCATAATAAGCTTAATCACATCAGAATGTTGAACTCGGGATTGTACTTCTTGATTTCTAGAAACTGAAACTGAAACTTAAACTTAATTATAAACCACCACCACACATTCACAGAGATAAGACAGATGAGACTAATAACAGCTATTGTTGCTTGATAGCCTGTAAAAGAGATTGCATCTGCCATCATGATTTGGCCATTGCCTGTTCTCTGAGTGAGAGAATAATAGATTTGTTTTCTTTGCATTTCATGCCACTTTTAAAATAGAGATTAAATCTATTTAATGTTAATAAAATAACACGTCTGAATAGAAATGTATTTTATATCACCCCGTATCATTTGGTTGATATTGATTTAAGAGGTAAAAAGAGATATAATTCAATTTTCTGTAGAAGATGGGTATTCTAAGAACATGTAGTTGAGCTAAAGTACGTAAAAAATTATACCAGGGTCAAAGTTTTGGAACTCAGGATANTCAGTTACAGTGACCAAGAAACTTTTCTTGGCAGAACAAGATATAGAAGAATAGTTAGTCGTGAGCCTGAAACACATAATCATTCAAACATGAGCATAGAAAGCTTGAAATAATGCAGAAATCTCAGGGGGTCAACCATAGACAGTCTGTTTCCAATTCTCCCACCCAAGTGTTTCCAGGTTTTCTTTCAACACAGTGGCATGTGTCGCATGTTCTTTTTTTTTTTTTTTTAATGGGGATTTCATCAAGTCCTTGCAATAAATATGTTCATAAAAATGTTTCTGTTAACATAATGTCACTCTGTGCTCAGAGAACAAGTTTTCATCCTTGAATACCTTACTTTAATGAACTCCTTCTTCACCACATGATAACTGAGAGATAAAATCACGTGAATTTTGAAAAATATGGAATCTGGTACATATTCTAATACTTTCAACAGTATTTAAAACTAGGTGTCTCACTGCAATGCCTACTATGCTGGGCATTCTCTCACTTCAGTAAATATGAGAAAAATTCATATTTTATCGAATACTAATATTTTTTAAGACTATTATAAACATATAAACCCCATCTTATCAGATTGAGAAAACTCAGAATGATTTAAAATTAGCTTATGTGCTGTTTGTTATCTGTTTTTTTTTGTAGAAGATGGGTATTCTAAGAACATGTAGTTGAGCTAAAGTACGTAAAAAATTATACCAGGGTCAAAGTTTTGGAACTCAGGATATGTTCCTATAATAAACTGTTTGGAATGAGGGAAGCCTTGGTAAGATGTTTGATAATGTTCATGGTTATGGTCAACATTTTGATCAGCACAATGAACAGAAGAGTTACACAACATGGGGAATTTGTTTATAGAAATCTATACCAGCTTATATGCAGGGCTGTGGTCTTAACTACAGGACCAATGAAATAGTAGCATAAGCTCAGCCTTAAAGTTCAGTGTCATTTACAGTTCTGCAAGATGGTGGTAACACACAGTCTGTGGATGAAATGGTGCAGAATTCGGATGCAGGCAGAAAGGACAATACATTCCATATATTGAAGAATGACTGGAAGACAACGGATGCTGCTAGCAGTACAATGCCAGGCATAAAGGAAAATCTAAAAAACAAAACAAAACAAAACAAAACAAAATCAGATTTTTAAAGTGAGACTATGTAGTGAATTTCTTTCTTTCTATGTTCAGTGTCTGAATGTTCTACTCTAAAGATTTTGAATGTCCCATATGAAAAGGCTTCACCTGTTGCAGTAGAGAAATATAATGGACTTTAGTTTTAGCAGTTGCCAATAAAACCACTTTCCAGAGCAAATACCTCTTATGGTCATGATTGGAATTTTGGCTGTATGTATTAATCTCCATCTGTGCCTGTATGCCTGTGCACATCATTTGATGATTACTTCAGGAGGGCTAAGAGCCATCTAGGAATCATTTTAAAGGAGAATCTGCAGAATGTAGCCAGTTCTATTTCTTCTCTAAAGTTAGTTAGTGATAGTGATAACAATGACCAATAAACCTTTCCCACCTGTTCACATTTATATTCCAAATCAGGGTGGGATCTGATTGTCTGGATTTGATGATACCACAGTTGTATACAAACTCCAAAGGATTTCAAAGCCAGTAAAAACAAAGCATACATAGTGAAACCAAAGCAAATTCATTTTGGGTCTGAACAAAGTACAATTCCAGTTTAAATAGATTGAGCCCATCTGCACATGCACTGAATCTTTCCACTGAGTAAAAAATAATTACTATCAGGTATGAAAAAACTCAACATGGGGGAAAAAAATCAATAAATACAAATTCTACAGACTTTAAACTGTTGAGAATATATATCAAACACTTATTGATGTATTTCTCAGAGAAGTACACAAATAGGCAGCTGAATCTAATAATTCTGTGGCTCTTAAAAGAAAGCTGAAGGAGATGAAGATGTAAGAACAGATTCTGAAGCTGCATATTCCAAGTTAATATCAAGTCACTCCTAGTGAACAGAGATAAAGCGATGTAAGATCAAATCATGCAAATGTTATTCAACACCTTTTACATTTTAACGACACTTTGCAACAGTTCACAAGTGAAAGTAGTCAGTTTGGTTTCCAAAGTGATGTTAAAAATTTCAACTTCAATTCCATAGTCAGAATCAGAACATAAAACTAAAATCTTAAAAACTGTGGTCATGTCTGAAACTGCATGTTCATCACGAGTTTGAATGAACCTGGGAAAAAAAAAATATGACTCTGTAAGAGATGATGGCTTATTTTTTGTTGTCAGTTAAGGACAGAAAAATAAGTTAGTCTTACAGACATGGATGTGTTAGAAACAGTACGGCAATACACACTTTGTCTTGATGAAACTGTAACTGTTACAAAAGGTCATGAAATCTTTCTTACTTGATATGACTGTTCTCAATCATACGTTCATGTGGGTCTCCAGTAGATGGTGTACATAATCTAATGTCAATTCAACACTTACTGCTGAAGCTGTGGCCGAACACTTGACACTTATCCAATTTACCCCACTGCAATATATGTACTAGGTCTACTTCCTATTATAATTAATAGGGTTAACCACACCAGTATCACTCATACAGTGCTCTTGCAGTGCTTGCTGTTGACCTTACAAATTTAACTGTAATAGGTCAAGATCCTGAAGATAATATATATTTGCAAAAAAATGTACCTTTGCTATCAAATATATTAGGTGTAATTATATTAAATCATTACCATTATGATTTCCTATACCCTTCATTTGCAGTAATGTATGAGATTTCAATTATTATTTAAGAGCCTTTATTCCATTGGAATTTATAATGAAATTATGAGGTTTAGATGTAAAATGTTATTCATATAAATTCTGTGAATAACTGTAAATGAACAAAATTTCTGGCATATAGGTATAGTTTTTCTTATATTGTTCTACTTTAATTTTCCCCTTGATTAAATTTTGTGCAGGTTGTATACTAAGCTTTGTGATGAGAAGGTATCAGTTCACATCTAAGTAGTTCATGGAGAATTATAAAACAGAGTGCCGAGATAATTAAATAAGTATTAAGTGGATTAGTTGGTCACATCCCAAAGCTCTGATAGGGCTTTTCAGCGGGAAAGAATGCAAAATGACTACAAAACCTGATGGTACAATTTCAGTCATGGATTTATCTGTCTTTGTGAGAATGAGCTTTTATTTTCTGCCATATTTTGTACTTGCCATCTTACAACAATTACCAAAGGGTAATGACCACATTTTAATTATTTGCTATTTTAAATATTAGCTTACATGGAAGAGAAAGGATCTAGACTGGAAGTTTGACTCCTTGTATTTCCCAGATGGATTTCATAATATGTGTTAAATACAGAACCTTCTAATTGCTTTTTTTTCTATTCTGCAGGGTACACCACAAAAAGTACAGATATAGCTGCTGATGGACTTGCTCTGGTACGTGTTGTAGTTGCTGAAATGCAAGTTCAAGTCCTAAAAGTCCAATAGCTGCTTTTAACAACCTACATATCAGAAGAACGAGTGAACAGTTGCATTTTTATCCTTAAGTGAAATCCCCTCTCTGCCAAAGAAAAACAGAAGGCAACATTCCAATTGATTTCAACGGCAATGGGATTTTACCCCGTGCCTTATTGTGAGGCTGTCAAATTTAATTTAAAAATTTGAGGCAAGAGAGAATTTAATGTATGCCTTGGAAACTTGTTCAACTAATTGCTGGCTTACAGAGTGTAAAATGTGCAATTTTTTCCATGTGATTCTATCTATATTGTCCATTTTCCCGAAACTTCCTGTATGCATTTCTGTGAATGAAAAAACTTAAGTTCAGAAGTTCATAATTCTGTGTCTTGATATAATATGGTGAGAAGAACCAACTGAAGTATTCAAAATTAATTTTAGACAGCAGATAAATTGAGATAAGAATGGGGATTAAATGCTGGGTTTCTGATTTTTTTTTATTTTTTCATAATAGATGAAAATAGACTTCCAGGTTTTCAAAGAAGCAAAGACAGTGTTGCAGAGATATAGATCCTGAGAAGGAATCTGGGTGTGTAATTTAATTTTTCATACATCAAAAAAATGGAACCTAAGTGCCTTTAAATTCCAGATATTTGCTGTTTGTAGGAAGTCAGATAACTGCCGTTGTTCAGGGAAAAGAAAATGTTCATATTTCACATTAAACCGCTGGTTAGTTTTGAACAGTTATTTAATTAGAAGTAATACTTATAGAAAGATCAAAAGGTTTCAATTTAAGTGGTGTCTCAGAGCACACATAGTACTTTTCAAGAAGTAAAAATACAGAATGGACAAGGCATTGGATAAATAGAGGAAATGATGTTTCAAAGACAGTGACTAGACTTCTAAAAATGACAGTAACAAGGACTACAGATAGATAGAAACAAACTGGAGTGATTGCGAGTTTTCTTCTTCCACTTTGGAAATTTGAATTATTCAGCACCCTGCCTACTGGCAGAGTCCCACTGATAGCCACGTGGTGTGACCCTGGCATGGCAGCCTGAAGTGAAAACTCTGTCTCAAAGTTGAAAGCTATAAGCAGCTACAAGCTGTTCTAAAGTATCACTTTTAAAAGGCTTGGCATCCTTTTTTTATAACTGTGTTCCAATTCTCTCTTTTTTTGTATTTGGCCTGGGGAAAGGTACTTAAGCAAACACATGGGAACTGTTTCATCGCAGAGATTTAAATGTGTGTTAATTAATCAAAAGTCTATATAATAAAACTTCACAGTGAATCTGTAGAGGAAATGTTTGTCTTCTCTTGGAATTTCCAGTGTTACAAACCTGATGAATTAGCTTTTAATTTCATCTCTAATTCCCTGGAAATCATATGTCTTTGACTTATGAGCCTCATCCTTTTCTGAGTCTTCTCTCATGAATAACACTATAATGTTTTTCTTCTGTGTTATGCATATTTTGCAATATCTTTTTATATCAGGCCACATCTTCCTGGCAAACCCTCCCATTCTGTATCAGGTATTGATCTCTGCTGGATTTTGCTTTGGATCTCTGAAAAGAAATTTTCTTTTGTGACTCAATTTACATTCTCAATAACAAAATGTTAAACTTCCCTAAGGTGTTTCACTGGATATTCTTTTCTTCAGTAGCACCCCTGGCTGCAGCTTACGAATACAAAAGCGCAACAAACTACATATCTTCATGACCAATTTTGAAATAGGGAGATTTCAAACCATTCCAATTTTATATGCTCATCATTTTAAAAGTGATTTTCTTAAGGTAAATATGCATTTTTCTGAATAAGAATCATAGAATGTTTTGTCAGAATAAACTTTTTTTTTTCCCCCAGAAAATAGAAACGATGGTATCAGAAAAACACTTGTTTGAAGTGGTACATATGTGCTACCAAATCATTTTGAACTCTTTGTCTTTAAACATGGGAGCATCTAGTAAAAGGAAAGTCAAACAACAGAGGAAACACCATCAAAAAATGAAATTTTTACCTATTTGGGTTCATGACTGTCTAACCAGGAAATGCTGGAAGGAAGTTTATACGCACACACACGCTGCCCTGCAAGAACTGCATCAGTTAGAAGGTCCCTAAAACTGGGAGGAAAGCTGAGGGATAAGAAGATCTTTTGAAAGGGCTCTCCTTCCTGCATTGGAAAGAAACGAAAGCAGATGTTAGAAAAGTACTGGGACAGAGCGTGGAGAAGATCTAGAAAAACCGAGAGTCATAGCAGAGGAAACGGTTATGTTACCATACACAGTACAGCTCTTTTATCACCAGTTCTCTGAGGTATCTTTTTTCCACAAGTCTTTTAAACGAACTCTCTTCAGGCTGAGAAAATAAGTAAACTGGATATAAAGTTTTCCACTGAAGTGACTTTATGCAAATGAGTCATTAATGCAGTCTCCAGGATGTCGTCAGCCCAATCTGTTTCTATCTTAGCATTAACTTCGTAGCATATGTTTGCATCTATTTTATGATACTGGTAACACTTCTCTCATGTGAACAAGGAATTGGCCCCAAAACTTTTGAGTAGTAGCAGCTTGCTATACAATACAGGAAGCTGTTGTGCAGATCCTTTAAAAATGATTTAAAACATTCCCAAAACATCGCCTAAATAAATTGCTCTTTTAAAGGATTATAGAATAAATGGATAAATTGGTTCTAGCCATTACACATTCTGATGTATTGCTTCATGCTAGGCTCTACTGCAATGTGTCACTTCTGGTGACTGTCCTACTTTGTTTCCTTAGCATTTCAGATATGACATGCTATTACTGTGACTAATGCAATCTTACAGGACCTAAAGAAACTTGCATGCCAGGAATTAGCAATAAAGAGTACCACTGCTTTGTTTTGCAGACTTTTATTTCTTTAAAACAATGAAAAATGTCTTTTTCTTAATAACAGAGACAATACTTGTTACTTTCTGCTGGCTATTTTTTAAAATAACCAAGAGCTACAAAAAGTCAACAACCATTCTAAACATTATACACCATTATACACACGAAAATAGTTTTTTGATCGTACATTGTTTTTAAAAAATGTCCTTCTTAAGCTGATAAAAACAGTTTTGTTCTTAAATAGTCAACAGCAAGTTGGTACTATGCTTCTTCTGCTCTTAATAAAAATGAAAATTCAAACCCCAAAACCTTTTTTTGCATTTTTAAAACTTTGATAGCTGGCTTTACACTTCACAGCTTGAAACAGTGTCTGAATGATTCCAAATGCATTTTTGAGAGTGCCAGGTTGCAAGAACTTAGAAATTCTCAACTGTTATCCAGTATAAAAGGCATTAGCAGCCCACTGAGCAGGGACTGAAATTCTGGACTTCCTCTTAAGCTGTTTCATGAGTTTTTGAATGAAGTGTAATTTTGCTACTGCAAGAACGAAGAACAGGGGCTGGGCCAGTTATGCCACAGAAAGGATATAGGGGAGAGGCAAGGCTCGTAGTCTCCTCATCACAGCTGGGTGGAGAGGAAAAAAGAGACAACTGTGACAGGTTCAGATAGGAGGGTCTTCCCACTCTCCAGCAGCAGCTGTTGTCCCAGCTCCTCTCTCTGGAACTGGCAGTGAAATGGAGCCCAGCTTTCCACAGCTCCTCTCGCAGCAGGGGATGCAATGGTACAATGACTGTTTTTTTGACTCCAGCAAGAAGCTGTCTTGGAGAATTGTACAATTAGAAGCTGTTCTGCCTTATTCATAAGTTATCATTCATAACAACTGCACTTCAGCTATGCTTCCACTTTGTTCTTTTTTCCCCATGTCTCATGAGTCATATACTTTGATTTGTACAGTGACGCATCTTTGTCATATAATTAGCCTATGGCAAGTGATCATGGTGAGACATGGATCTGAAACCATTGAGCTGAAATGGATATTTTACCTTTATAACCAATTTCTTGCATGATTCATAAAACATTATATAAAAAGTTGGCAGGAGTTTCTCTTTTTGTGATTATGCTTTGAAAGAAAATAGTAGCCCATGGGCAGTAATAGTTATAGATGGTTAAATAGAGAGAAGTCCAGTCTCTTCTTCTGAATTTGATGATGATATCTACCTGCAGCTAAGTCAGAGACCTAAGCCTGAAAATCTTTCAGGTACCAAGTCTGTGGTCCTCCTTACCTTCTAAATCCCTAATCAACACAAGAGTATTTTGAAGTATCTAACTTCTCTGTGTACTGCACAGGCTTTTCCACTCACATATTTGTCTTTTAGTCAAAAAAACCCTGATGATCTAATATATGATTTCCAAACAAGTGGCAGCCCAAGATTAACTGAGGGAAAATTTTCATCTCTAAATGCATTGCAGGATGACAGTGCAAGCTAATGAGGAGGTTGTTCCATCTTATTTTCTTTTAATCTACACATTTGCATCTGGGTACTGAAACATATTATACGTTAGGATTAAATTTTCATCTTGGATTTTGCTTATTGACCTGTCTGTGGTGGATTTCTTTCTTTTTCCCTACAGGATTTCAATGTTGCTGTTATTGTTGCTGTGACTGATACTATTTTTTCACTGCTAAAATATAAAAGTAAAACAGATATTCTCCAAGTCCAAACAAAATAGTCACCAGGGACATCACTATAAGGGGCATAACTAGACCCTTGGGAGCACAGCAAGAGAAAATCATTCTCCCAGAATATTCTGCTTCCGAAGTTACAGTTGTGGGGAAATAAGATAACAACCAATATAACAACCAAGTCCAAGAGTTAGAGAAGAAAGGAGGTGGAAATGAAGTAAAGAGACTCAGTAAGGGTGCTCATTAATGAACAAATGAAAGAGTATGTCAGAGATCAGAGAAGAAAAATAAATTACACTTACTCTTTGCGTTATCAACACTGGAAGACTAAACACATTGCCATTCACTGTATGAAGATATTTAGTGTAGATCCTTGTATGAGCAGAGGTGCACAGGATAACTTCAAGGTTTTCTGTTAAATTAGGACTTTTAAAAGGTGGGATTTTTCCTAAACTTGCATTTCAGAGAAAAATGCCTATAGGAAATAAATGTCAGAATCTGTTTCTGACATAATTACTCTGTCATAAAAGATCTTTGAAACAGAGAAATGTTGGATATGTGTTTATATTTAAAACTGTGTGTTAGTTTAATCAATTGTATAAAATGTACCCATTCAAATATTTTTCAGCTTTCATCTGTAAATACAGATAAGGATTCTAGTGCTGTTCAAGCATTTGCACAAATGAGAGAGAATGAGGCCGTCTGAGAGATTTATCAAAGGAGTTGCTTGAAAACCTTTCTAGAACCTCTTCCTCCTCTGTTTATGATACTGCTCCTCCTACATCATTAACTGTAGGATTATTCTGCTTTATATAAGGTAATACTAATTCAAATTGGTTTCATAAAGGGACATCTTCAATAACACTCTCTCCTTTTTTCTTCTGCTCTGCCTTCTTATATTGTATGATTTACATGTGTATTCTCCTTTTAAGTGCCTTTAGTCTGGTTGAAAATAACTAGTGAGGGTGTACGGAAGGAGATCATCTGCTCCCTTAAGGGTATCTGGTCAAAGGAGCCATAGGTAGGGGCATAGTACAAATGCATATCACCAAGACAATATAACATCCTCACACATAAGGAACAAGAACCTCTGTGATAAGTTGAAAGGCCTCATGAGTGGAGAAAGGAGCAAAGATATTTCTAAGTCACATTTCACCTTTCTGAATCCCAGCCCAGGTCTTGCCACTTGTAAGACCTCCCCAGAACAATTTTGCCGGAGACTGCAGTGTGATCTTCCTTCTTTCTCTTCAGTGACTCCCCCATAACAAATATCTGAATTGGAATCTGGTTAGAAATCAGCATGAATGATGCTCACTGGGTGGATCTAGGTTACCAGAGAAAAAAAAAAAATCTTATTCCGGAAATTTCCAAGATCTTTAGAGACTCTTCAATGAAATATATACAGTGGATGTTGCAGAAAGGGAGTCACAGGAAAGCAGCAGGACTCCCAAGAACTTTCTGATTCAGGCATGAATTCATAAGCTAATGACAACTAATGACATGCACTATTTGGTGTGGAATCCCATTTTAAAATCAGCACAATGAACAAGGAGCTGAGCCAGTGCAAAAAAAAGTATTTCAGGGATAATGTGATCAATAAATTTCAGTCTGTGTCAGGAGTCTGATTACCATATCCTAGATGTAGTGAAAAGGACATACGGGGCACCAATTAAAAGGTCAGAATACAGTGCATAGCTATAATTGAGTATACTACTTATAAAGAACAGCTACAGGATTGTGTACTACCACTAGTGAAACAGAGAGAGAGACTAACAACAGGCATTTTTCATTTAAGAAAATTAAAAGGACAATTTTTTTGCATTTTTTTTTCTAGAAAATGAAAAGCAGCAATTTACAGCAATACTTAACAAAAACAAACACACATGCAAAAATCAAGACACACACACACACCCAATAACATTCTAAATCACAGCAAGAGCTGATATCTGATCATGTATCTAGATATGGGTTCAGATATGAGGTCTTCATCACCCAAGTATTATTTCTGTTAAGGTCTAATTCTCAGTATCAAAATAGAAGTTAGATTAGTGTTAACATCTCCTTTATTCTGTAATAGCACCATTGTTTTTAATAAATTATGAACACTATACTGTATCTCAGTCTAAGAATAATACAGTTTGGATTTATGTAGCAGTTTACAGGTTCCTTTGTCTTTACCACTCCTGAAATAGAAATGAAAAATGCAGTTCAAGAGAAAAGTTATAGGAAAGAAAAAAAGATTGGTAATATAAGCATTCTCTGGCTGAAGATTAGATGGCTTGAGTTTACAAACTTATTTGTGTGGAAAGGAAGTCAATCAGTAAGAGTTTCTGGCTCCTAATGTATCTATATGTACTTAACATGAGAAGTCAGTATCATTCTTCCTCATAGCAAATTGAGAATACAAAAAGGAAGAGATAAGTGTCTGCGTGGATTCAGCATAACTGGCAGACTCCCAGTCACCTGTATCCATACCTGCTGCTCTAGAAGCATGCCAACATAAATATCATCTGCAAGATCTCACCCCAAAACGTATTACCACCTGTATAACTGTGGTCTTTTTCTAAACTAACTATAGAATACAGAAGAAACTGACTGGCATTTAAGGAAAAAAATTAAAGCTTTCATTTAATGTAATACCTATGGATCAAACTCCAAAGCACTCAGCCGTAATGTTCAGATATTCTATAGCATTGCGCCTTAACAAATAACTCAATTGTTTCCTATTATACTTCAATGGCTGAGGTAACAACACTTTAAAATCTGCAATTAGGATGTCTAGTCAATCCCATGAGTTCCTGGTGTTGACAGATGTTAACGATTATACGATTTCTGCTTGCAGTGGAAACATGCTACTAAGAAACATTTATTTTAAATTTTTAATAATGTTTTAAGGTATACTATATCAAGAATGGCACCTATGTATTAAACATCTGCAGTGGAAATGTCTGTCTATTATTTTAAATTAATTCTCATTTATGTCTAAAGCAGCCGTTTTGGTCTATCTTATTAGTTTTAGGATAATAAGATCATAGGATAATTCAGCTTGGAAGGGTTCTCAGGAGATCTGCAGTCGAACTTTCTGGTTAAAACAAGGTCAACAATAAAGTAAGACCAGGTCCCTCAGGGATTTACCCAACCTGCTCTTGAAAACCTCCAAGGATAGACTCTGTACAGTCTCCCTGAGCAACCTTTTCCAGTGCTCTCCTTTATCAGAAAAAAGTTTTTCCTTATACTGGCTATTTCCTTTCCAGGTGTTACTGGATGATAGCTATTTTTTAAATGAGAATATAACATTATTTTTTATTCTTCTAGCAAATGCATCAAAGCAAGATAAGAATCACAACGTCGTTTCAAGAGTAAGCAGGTGACCCAAAACTGACCAACAGGGTATTCCATCCAGTCTGCCTCATGCTCAGTATAAAGGCTGAGGGATCAAAGGGATCAGCCCTCTTTCTTCAATGGCTGGCGTCCAAGGAAGACTCTGTCTGTTCGTCTGCCTTTGATCCCAATCCTGAATCCAGATCCGGAATCCAGTTCCCATCTGTCACTGAGCCCAGTCTGGGACTTCCTCAGTACCAGTCAGTGACATGATTGTCATCCTGGGAGCTTGATATGGTTTTGTATATATTTCATTATTTCCTTTATATTTTATTATTAATATTGCATTAAAGTAGTTCAGTTCCTTCTAAACTCGTAAGTCTCTTTCTCTCTCTTCTGCCTCTCTCTGGAGAGAAGTAGGGGAGAGCATCTGTTGTTCCACTCAGTGGCCAGTTTGGCACAAACCATGACGGGCAATTTGAAGTTCAACTCTAATGAAATCCAAATAAGTAAATTCAAAATTATGCTCCACAAAAACTCTGCCTAATAACAATGTCTGTATGGTTTTTAGCTCTGGTCACTAAACTTACCCAGATATCTGCAGAACATTCTTAGAACTGCTGTCATCTTGGCTGATCAAGCATCTTAATGACTATGTCACACCTAAGTCTCACCTGCTTTGGTCTCTGGTATGACTTCTGTGATGGGAACACTAGTTTTTGAGGGAAACTTTAACTTTAGTCATTGGTTTCATGATTTGACCTTGCGTCTGTGTAACGGAAAATGCACAGTAATCCCATGGAGCAGGGAGCGGATCCCAACACTCCTTCCTCTCATAGGAATCCCTCACCCCTGGGCTGCAAAACCCTGCTTTCCTTTTGTTGTTCTTTTATTCAACCCATGAATTTTACAGTGTCAGAGTTCAAGGCACTCTCCAGAGAAAGGGGGCATGAGAGGTTAATCTCATCTGAATCTCAGTTGAAGAGCTCATAAAAAACATATACATTGTAGGCACAAGATTATAGTACAAAATCTAGCGGCATCTCCACCCTGTCTGCAGGTTCTACTGGAGAGGCATCTAGTTGAAACTTTGCAACAGACTAACTGAAATACCTATATACTAAAAGAATCTTTCTGGTCTGAACCCAAGTCTTACCTGAATGCCTAATTCAATATTTCAGCTTGGTACTTAATCAAAGAGATATATTTAGCATACATATTTTAGCTACAGCCTTCTTTCTCTTCAGTGTTTTCTACTGTCAAACGCAAATTCCTCTCATTTGGGACATTG
This sequence comes from Anarhynchus alexandrinus, assembly GCA_008711295.1. NCBI lineage: Eukaryota > Metazoa > Chordata > Aves > Charadriiformes > Charadriidae > Anarhynchus > Anarhynchus alexandrinus. The sequence continues at coordinate 217,529 of VUYV01000042.1, forward strand.
GCTTTTGTGGCTCCCACTTTGCAGCATGTAGTAGAGGTAACATGAGAAATTAATCCAGGCTAGTGAAGTCCTAACATAAAAATTTGTATATCCAAGGTCTGATCTCTCAGTACTGGCTTGTAGATTCCTATGGGACCTGACAAATATTAATAATGAATTGATTAATGCAAACAGAGACATGGTCAACAAAATACATAGAATTTATAAATTATAGACCTTTAAATATACAGCTAAATTCAAGCCTGGATACATCAGTAGTGTAAGCGAACAATTTGCCTTCTTCATGATGATTCTTCCTGGCAAGGCATATTCAAGAACATAGCAGACTCTCTTCTCTAAAACAGAAGCAGCATGCTCACACATCCTAGCTGGCTATACTTTCGTTCTGATAGTAGTATATATGCTCACTGGTATGGGAGGCTGGCTACAACCCAACAAGTTGTTCTCCTTCTTCCCTGTTTAGGTACAAGGTACGTATTTGTAAATTTGCCTAGCATGACTCTTAAAGCACTCCCCTTTGCTGTAAGAAAACTTAATCCTGTTGAATGTGTCACAAGCGAAAAGACTTGCATAAGCATAAAAACACAGAAAAAAAATCTACAAAAAGCTCATACTTTTCAGAGGACTTGTACCCCCTTATAACCCACTCACAAGTAACAAGAATTCATATTCACCATTTGCTTCAGGGAAAGAGTCCTTTAACTGTGGTTCATGTTCAAGGAGATGTGGTTTCTACTGTACCTTCACATGCAAGTTGATTCAGTCTGTTCATCTGATAGCAGAAATGAAACATATTATATCTTCATCTCCATCCCACTCAGACTGTAACAAATGCTAATGGTACTCTCCCTGTGTATCTCCTTGTGTATCTCCAAGAGGAGATACAGTAACCCATACATAGCGAGCTACGGCCATTCTTATGTCCTGTGGTATCTTTCACATTAACATGAAGCTGACAGAATTCAGGACTTACAGGAGACCAGCAGACTTTTGGAGCAGCAGCTGGAAGCCAGGAGGGAGACTCCAGAGCATACAGCTGGCTAACAAACAACCCTGTGGATGGAAGAGAGAACTCTGAACACTTGAAAGTTCATTGCTAGATCTGCAATTCGTCTAGCAATATGTACACAGCAACTGATTCTTACATCCTTTTACAAATTAACTTCCATTTCCAACAGCAGAGTCAGGTAGCACTCCATGACTTTTGCATTTTCTCCCACCTTTCTATGCACTGGGAAGGAAGACTTGGAGGAAAGATTGAACGTGCAGGACTCCATACTCTCCATAACTCCATAACACTCTTTGACAGGAGTTATTATAGCTATAACTGCATTAAAACATGAGCTAAAGACTCTAATCACCCTTTTGTCCTCAGGGATGGCATCATATCTGAAGACATAATCTCTTTCTTTCTATTTTTCTGAGTATAGCAGTGTACTCAACAAGTGGCTGATGCAGTCTCTTTTAGGAAGGATCCAAATCAGTCAGAAGCACAAGGAGCATATTATCTGCCCTCACCTGTCTTCACCAGAGTTTAATTCACAGCCATTGCATAAGCAAAGTGAGAGCCAGATGAATGGGGCTGGAAAGGTGATTAAATTGTTTGACTTTCTGGCCCAAAATACTTCCTATCACACACCTTTTCTTTTATCTTTCAGGATGTCTTTCTTTTTACACTCGCTACTTTGGCATTCTGAAGGGCAATGCTCATTTTAAAATATGTATAGACTTCATTTAAAATAAATGAATCTAAAACCCTCTGGGGCAAAACCACGTTTGGTGTATCTCAGCTAACTTCAGTGGAGTTACACCAAGGTTGAATCCAGGCCTAAGTCCTCTTGTTTGTCACAAGCTTAGAGAAAAACAAAGAGACTCCTTTAAAAATATGGGTTATTTTACATTCTCTCCCTCATTGTCTAGTTCTGTTTTACAGCCTCAATAAAAACTTATATTAGTGGGATTTCATGCATTTATCTTTATGTTTGATAACATTTTTGAGCACTGTGATAAAATCAACGGAAATTAATGTAACTGTTTCCTGCCAGATTCAATAACTCTAATTACCAGCATTTCTAGTCCAACTGCATAATATGCTTAACTATCCAGTGTACTGAAGGAAATTTAACTACCGCTGACTCAGTGTTCTTTTATGTTTGTGTAAGGAGAACAATCAGAAGAGTAAATAAAGAAAAAAATGAATTTGCAAATTTCTGTTCATCATAGAATTATCATTAAGGATATTGCAGAGCTCCATAGAAATATATGAAAAATCCAATCAGGAATCTTTTGTCATGGTGTATTTACAATTAGAGAAAATTGTATGAACACATTATATGAAGCAATGCGGTATCACAGTACTGCATTTTTAAACTGAAAAACATCTCTGATATCCAAAAATAACTAGCTTTTTCTGATATGATATATTCATGACTGTCTTCGTACACTTCTAAACCCTTATTTTCATATTCTACTTCACTGAAAATGTCTTCCATAGCTTCACATGCTGAAAACAACACCAAGAAAAATACCTCGAGTCCTGATTATTTTACTGGATTTGATCAAGGAAAACAAGGAGTAAACATAACATACTTGTGTCCAGAAGAATTTTAAAAACACATCCATGTAAATCCTTCTGTTGTTAAATCCCAAAATAAAGAATTTGATTGGTATATTACTGAGTTATGGACATCTTGACTTACACAGATATTTCTATATATAGAAAATATACGATAAAACACAGGCACGAACATGGAAGATGCCAGAACCCTCCACATTATCATAACTGACTCATGTGACTCTAAGCAGTATGTTCTACTATTTTTTAAGTTACCAAGCTATTAATAGGCATGGTATTTTTGATACCCTGAGAGGACCAACTGAAAAGAAAGACTGAGATCACAATGTTCAACTGTGTGATCACTAGGGATGGAGGGCATCATCACTCTAACCTGAGGAACCTGAACATACATAAGTCTATGGGACCTGACAAGATGCATTCCAGAGTCCTGAGAGAATTGGCTAATGGTGCCAAACCACTCTCCATCATATTTGAAAAGTCATGGCAGTCAAGTGAAGACCCCAGTGACTGGAAAAAAGGAACCATTGTACCCATTTTTAAAAAGGGTGGAAAGGAGGACGCTGGGAACTACCGACTCGTCAGCCTCACCTCAATGCCTGAGAAGGTCATGGAACAGATCCTCCTAGAAGCTATGCTAAGGCACATGGAGGACAGGGAGGTGATTTGAGACAGCCAGCATAGCTTCACCTTGGGCAAGTCCTGCCTGAAAAAAACAGTGGCCTCCTATGATGGAGTGACTATATCAGTGGACAAGGGAAGAGATACAGATGTTGTCTATCTTGGGGGTACTGTCGACTTCTTGGGGGTACTGGTGGATGAAAAGCTGGACATGAGCCAGCAATGTGCGCTCACAGCCAAGAAAGGCAACCGTGTCATGGGCTGCATCAAAAGAAGCATGGCCAGCAGGTCAAAGGAGGTGATTCTGCCCCTCTACTCTGCTCTGGTGAGATCCCACCTGGAGTACTGCGTCCAGCTCTGAAGCCCTCAGCATAAGAAGGACATGGACCTGTTGGAGCGGGTCCAGAGGAGGACCACAAAAAATGATCAGAGGGATGGAACATGTCTCCTATGAAGAAAGGCTGAGAGAGTTGGGATTATTCAGCTTGGAGAAAAGAAGGCTTCGGGGACACTTTATTGAACTACTTAAAAGAAAGATGGGGATGAACTTTTTAGCAGAGCCTGTTCCGATAGAACAAGGGGTAGTCAATTTAAACAAAACCAGGGTAGATTTAGACTAGGTATTAGGAAGAAATTCTTTCCTCTGAGGGTGGTGAAACCCTGGCACAGGTTGCACAGAGAGGTGGTAGATGCCCCCTCCCTGGAAGTGTTCAAGGTCAGGTTGGAGTGGACTCTGAGCAACCTGGTCTAGCTGAAGATGTCCCTGCTCATTGCAAGGGAGTTGGGCTAGATGACCTTTAAAAGTCCCTTCCAACCCAAACTATTTTATGATTCTGTGCTTCTATGATAGATAAGCAAAATACCGAGCTGCTGCCCACTGTAAATATAACAGTTTATATGTTCAGAGACAGTCAAGATTTGGAAAATTCTTTTGCATTTTCTATGCAAACATAAATGTTTAAAGCTTGTTGGGGATAAAGGATTATAATTAATTCTTCTCAAGGCTGCAAATAAAGTCATTCACTGAGTTCATTACATGTGGCTCAACAAACCATGAGATTTAAATATATAGATCACACTCTACCTACTTTAAAATAAACATTGTAATTACACAGTAAACAAAGTACAGACTTTTTTTTTCTAACGTTCTCCTCTCCTAGATCAAGACATCTTTTTTGTTCAGTCTAACTTTAGAAAATAAGTTTCCTATCCAATATCAGAATGATATACATATTTAACTTTCTACCTAGATGTTCCAGCAGTAAATTTCAATGTTCATCTCTATGACGTTCACTTTTATGTGTCCACAAACCCAGCTGAGACATATCAAAGACATAGAAATCTACATATCTTCTGTAACATGCATGCCCACAAGCTCAACTACATTTTGCTATTTAATCTGAAGTGAATATATAGAGGAAATTCACTGTTCGTCTGACATGCTCATCACATCTCTTTTTTTCCTGAATAGACAAATTTCACTTCTCTGCAGAGTAGTGGCAGAGCACCACTACACTGTTCACAGTTCTTTACATTCCTGAGCTTTATACCATTCCTACTCAAAGAGATATATATCCAATTTAATATTGCAGGATTGGTAAACAGTTAACAGTCCTGAGTGTCTGTCATTTCTAGGGTGAGATACTAGGTCCTGTTTATGTTATCATCTTGGTTTATCTATTTTAATTCTTCTACTCTGGCCTGCTGCTATAGTTTGTTGACTGGTGCTTGTGCCAAGCATAATTTTTTTTTTTTCTCTTCATGTGGAGCCTCCCACTAAAGGTGGGGGGGCTAAATGTTACTGTGACAATCCTATTAAAATCCAACACTTCAAGGAATCAGAACGCTTGTTCTTGCTGAGAAAAGTAGTAATCACTAATGTTTAGGGATGTGAACAATATATTTAAAATAATTGATTTAAAGAACAGTGACCTGATTCACTCAGGGGGACACAGGGAGCCTCAGTAACTCTGAATATCCAAGCTTATAAGTCCTCAGGCTGCACAGTGACAGTGCCCAATGGGAACTCAGAGTACCTGGGAAACCAGACTCTCTTTGGGAGATCCAAACTATAGAAATTTATATTTTAGCTGCCCAGCACTCTAAGGTTTCCTTTAGTGATGATATAAGTATTCTCTATACATATCACCATAAAAATGACATTGTTTACTTCAGTATAATTTTTTCCAAAATAAATACTTCAGAAAGTTCTCTAATATAATTTGATTTTTTTTATCTTTGTAGATATCTACCGCTTATTACCAGCTTTTTGTGAACTGTGTTACCCCTGTCCTTGATGTTTTTATTCTTTATTAGAGTTTCACATCCTCATCTGAATTGTGTCAGATGGAAAGCTGAGTTGTAGGTACCTCACAAAATGGACACAATCTCAGTTGCTGCTCTGTAAAGTGGCTAACACACTGCAGACTGCTGAATATATAGAGTAATAGTCACTCATAATGCACAAATACACAATAAAGATCAAAATGCACAATGTATATAGATCAACCCACATGTTAGAGATCTGAAGAAAATAATGTTGTTTCATTTACCTTTTGGACTCTGACTTTTTTTGCAACCAAGAGAAAAGGTGAGGAGAGGAAAATGAGGTAGTAAAATTGCTTCATGAGTTAAATGTAAAAGTTACTGATGATCCTGCTGAATAAAAATTTGCTACCAGGTCTAGAAGCTAGTACAACCAGAAGGTTTGGAGGATTTTTTTTTGCTTTCAAGCAAAGTAATTATTAACAGTTCATTCATAGATTACATTCTCAAAGGCCTTACATATTTCTTAAAAGAGCTGAACATTTTCACTCAGGTGCAGATACAGGAGCTTTACTTTCTTTTTTACTGTTTTTCCTCACTTAATTTTGGGGGCTGGGAGGGTTCTTTCCAGTATTCAAACGATCTAATGATGATTTGCCCTCCTTCAAGGGAAAAGTTCCAAAGTACCGCAGACCCAGTAGAGTTCTTTCTGCATCCATCCAAGACCTTGGCATACTTCCCTGTGCTCTTCTAGCCTCAACCCTAAGGGCAGCCAAAGGCAAAAGTATTTTCAGCAGACTAAGAAACACTGTAAGCTTCAGGGATTTCTGGATGACAGATTTTAAACTGTAACCAAAGTAGAGGTGTGATTAAAAATAACAAGAGCTGAAGCCTGTCTCTGAACTGTAAAGGAAAATGTGAAAATTTAGCTTTCCTTAACATCATAACTGATGACTGAATCATTTCTAAGTTAATTACAAAAGTTAAAAGCAGGATCAATCTATTATGTCATTTGTTCCATGTCCCTAAGAATACAGTAAAACTCTATACAGTACATTTTGCTGTTATTTTTTGCAGTCAGGATTCAGATGTTTTGAAACTACCTTGCTGTGTAAGGTGCTGATGTTAAATGCCTGTGCACCTCTTGGCTGTTAAGGATTTCTGTTTCTTAAATTCTGAAGTTTGATCATTTTGTCATTCCTAGAGTGTATAGCCACAACAATAAAAATAACAACTGCTTCTATAGCTAGTTCAGTCTAATTAGCAAAGTTGCTTTTAGACAGATTATGGCATTAAAATCATGTAAGGTAGTGAATAGTCTTAGTTGAAACTTATAGAATAATTTGTGGAACTAGGAATTAAATCAGTGTAAAGGAATATTTATAGTTACAAAATTGGGATCTATTCTGCACAAAGACCTAAGTCCATCTGAGTAATGGTATATACATTGGCAATTCTGCCACACATCTTGAGAGTAAGTGTGGTAACTGAACAAGTTTCATGCAAATTTATAAAAAATTCACTTATTCCAGGCAAAATCGCTGACAGATATTAAAAAATAAGGACCCTTACTGTGAATATAAAACAAAGCTTGTTTGCCTTCTATTCAGAGCTCTCTATTTCCTGTCTTTGTACGTTGGAACCTTAACCCTCTTCAGCAAGTCTCCTACCCAGGATTAGACCTGTAGAGTCCTTGCTTTTCTTGGGTCAAAAGGCTTTGCCGCACTAACTCCCAAAACGTTTTTCATATCTAAGATTAAGATGTCCTTCCCATACTTCTCATTCAAGCCAAAGTGGCTCTTTTTTTTTTTTTTTTTTAATTTTTGAGAGAGGGTATAATAGCTTTCCATTATCAATTTCTCACATCTAAGTTACACAGTGTAGGTTGCTTGAATTCCCACTAGTCTTTTCCATTCAAATGCATGTTATGGATAAAAGTAACACACTGTAAATTCAAAATCAAGACTATACCTTTAGTCTAAGTATAGACTTAAAAGACATTGCTACTCTGGTTAAAATGATACTAACAATTATAGTTCAAATTATATACAGTTAAAATGATAAATATACAAACTACCTTTTTCTGGTGTAGTGTTTGCTCATTCTTCATTGGGCTGCAAGTCTAAGTATACCTGAATTTGTTATCTGTGGTGTGTTTTACTTATGTCGGATACTTTCTCTTTCTTCTGTTAGTCCCTAAAATTTCTTTACCCGTCTCTCACCACGGCATTCCTATGTTAAGAAGTGGTTGATTACTAATAAGTTGTTTATAGTCCTGGGGCCTCCCATATCATCCTGTGCCTGTATTTTCAAAGTACCTAAACACAGGTATTGTGTCACCAGCTAATCTCATCTGGTCTCCAGCAGCCACTGCAGAAGGGTACGCACTCATTTACAACTTGTGTCATATCTGCCAGAGTTAGAGAGTCTAAAACAGAACTGCTGGTTTAAGTTTAGGCAACTGAATCTCTTCTGAAGTTCCCACAAATTTTGTGAAAATCTGTAGCTGAATAAAACTGAAAAGAAAAATACAGTAACTCCCCAACTGACAAAAAGCTATAGGATGTACACAATGTTTATCTGTCCAGTTTGGCCAATTTGTCACTGTCTGATCAATCACCACCCATGTGGGCCATATAACAGATGTTGACTTTTACTCAGCTGTTAATATTAGGTCACAGAAAGGACATGAAGATACAGCAGAGGAGTTAAGGATGCTGAGAAGGAAGGGTAGAGCAGGTAAAAGGAGAGGAAGTGAATGCATCACAGGGAAAAGAGCTTGGGATTATGGGGAGGTACTGCAGGAAATGTCTTATGCAGTGGAATGATGCAGATGCATGGAACAGAAGGTTATAAGAAACCAGGTTTCATTAGTTCTGCTACTAATTAAACACTTGCCATCATTTATTTTAAGTTGATGTTGTATGGGGATTTCTTTTTTCTGTCTTCTGCTTCTGGAATTCCTGGTTACTCCTAAAGTGATTTATGTAATAATACAATTTGCCTTGCACGTGTCGGAAAGATGACTTTGGCCCCTGCCTTATCCCCCTGACAGGTTTGAGGGATGTTTTGTTCCTACATCTATTCATGCCAATACTCTGAAATTAGGCAAGTTCCTCCAAATCAGTCCTGTTTCCTCAGAACATCATTCCTTTTCCTTTCATCAGTTAAGCTGTCCAGCTCTCACATTTTCCCAGCTTTACTACCTTCTTCACAGATTCCACTCTCATATGTAGGTCCTCCATCAATCACTTTTACACCAGCTGGATAGTGACAGATTCATTTCTGTTCCCCACCAAGTTTTCCACCTTATCTCCTACAATCAGGGGCAAAAGGAGTGATTGTTTACAGCAGGACCTTCATCTGTAATCCAGGACTGAAGGAGGAGGAAGCAATTTCAAAGCCTTTTGATCACCTTTTCTCTTCCTAGGGAAGAGTTCCAAGAATGGAGAAGGAACAAACAGAAGGAGGAGAAGGAGATATCCTTGCACTAAAAGGACAAACAATCGGCCTTGATAATCTTGTTCTTTCTGTATTTCCTTTCCCATCTAAGTTAGGAAACAAAAATTTCATTGTTTATAGCACCCAAGGAGACAGGCCTGTGGAGAAAGTCTTTTTCTCCTTAAGAAAACTTAATGGACCAGAGGAACTTCCTATGTCACTGAAAAATTCTTTTCAGTCCCTGACAAAATCTTATTATTAAAATTTTTATCCTGTTGATTGGAATCATTGTCTTCATTTGGCTTATATTATATTATTTGTAGATTTCTTACACATTTCATTCTATGCACTAGGCAACAATAACTTGTAGATTCAGCTGTTCTTGTTATAATTACTCTAAGCCTCCAATCTCAACCAGATAATTTTAAAACACACCATGTTACCTTTCAAGACACTAAGGAATTTCTGACATGCAAATGGCTGCAGCAGTTATAATTCACACATTTTGGCTTTGGGTTTTGTTTTTGCTTTTCTGAACAGGTCTCTGGACATATCTCTTTCAAGTAATATTAATTTATATGCTAAGTTTTTGAGTATTGCAACTGAATATATTTGTGTATAGGTTAAGATTTGTATCAGTTAGGAAATTAGGAATTGTGATGGGAGTGATGTTAAGAACACCAAAAAATCAGGTCCATGGAGCTGATGCTGCATTGACAGCAACAATGGCTGCGGTCCTTGGTGGTGCTTAGTCCCTGAAGCCACGGTAAGCAGGCTTGATAGCTCTCTGGCAAAGAAGTGAGGACTACGAAGTGGAATTGTCATCCTTCTCCATCTTCCTCACTTATGCCAGATGCATTTATACTACTCAACCTCCACCCAAAGGGGGTTCTCATTTGCTCCTGATGCTGCTTATGTTGTATATGTATTTTTAGTAATCCTTGTGGATTTGGCAAGAAGTCCTGTCTATTTGCAATTCCTTGTGCTTACCTTGTTCTTTGTTCTCTAACTTGAAAGACCTATGAATTGGCTGCCTCCCAGGGGCAACCACAGAAGTGTTTGTTTGTCCTGTAGGTTGTCACATTGCATATATATTTGTGCAAAATGTCTATACATTTTGTTTGGTTATGCCATCACAGTATTACAAAGTTCTTAGACACTGTTGTTGGTCACATTATTGTACACTTACAAATGGGTTTGAGGCAAAATAATATTAATTATATCCTGATCAATGCACTGTTATCTTGTAGGTTTCACAAGTGTCTACTTGAGCTGTATAACTGTCATTACAGTATTTTCTCTTGGTGGTCATAGTTATCAACTTTGAGACCTATGAATTTCCTGGGATAGAAATGATTTATTTGACACCTTGGCAAAATGAAAGATGAAAAAAAATATAAAACAACTTTATAAAACTGCAATGCAAAACCCAGAAGAACTATAAGTACAAATATTGGAGAAGAGAAGGAAAGGAAAATAACAAGCAATTTAATTCTGAGCAAATATGGGAGAGGAAAACTATGCTGTTTAAATAAAGGGAAATAAAGAAAAATAACAAAGGAAGTACCCACTATACATCTGCCAGAGATAACAAATGCCAGGACTTGTGCAACTTTCAAGCAATCCCATCCTTGGAAGTCTGTTCTGATTTATGATCAACAGATTAATTTGAAAACCAAGGCTTTTTTTTTTTCCTTTTTTGGTAATATTCAACCATCTTCCATTTAATACACATTAGAATTTATCTGAATCTTCTTGTGTATGGAAGTTCACCATTCTTACATATTAATGTAATGAAGAGCTGTGGTCAGCACAAACTGGCAGCCAAGTTGCCACATCAGTCTGTAGTAGACCACAATAGCGTTTCCCATCCCCGTGGGAGTTCCTGTGCATGGCGTTGTGCTTTACGCACAATGGCTGAGCTTCACCTTACTGAGCTGAAGATATCTACAATGTAGGCTTCTATGATTGAGCTAATTGCCTAAGGATGCGTTTAGTCAGTACTTTTTGTTCACAGAGGAAGAGAGGTTTGTAGGGTGTCATTCAGCTGATCAGATGAGGCATACCCATGACATGCTGTTTGCTTTCCATTGGCTGTGAAGGGGACTGTGGATTACTAGCTCAGATATCTGTATTTAGCAGGACACCCAACCTGTGGCCTAATTCAGGAAAATAGCAGAAAGTGTCGCAACTGAAAGGATGTAGTCTGCATCTCTATTCATTTGTGTGTGTGTAGCTGAGTACTAAGATTCTAACATCTCCATGTTTAACTTGTAAAATGTAACAATATAGCAGCTAGTAAATGGCTGAAAATCCAGACCCATTAAAACAAGTAGGATATTTGGCGTGGCACCAATTCTGGCCCTGCATTCTTGTCTTCAGAACCAGAAAAAAAGAAGGATACATTTCTTTCCTGGGGAAGTAGTGGAGTTAGTCGACTCTTCTGCGTTGCTGATTATATCAAAGCCAAATGCAGTCCTGCTTTCCTTTGTTCAGATCAGCTCAGTGAGCTACATTTGCTTACATTACTTATCTTCTCATTTAGAAACAGGTGTTACTAAAATACCATCAGTCTATAATTTATGTCTATTTTAAAGTTTAACCTCTATCCTAAATTTATCTCATATTTGATCTTTCCTGTGAAAATATATCTGAGTTTAATAGCGTGGGAGTATATTTCTTTTAAAATGCTGTCTTTGCATTTTTCCTAAATGCTACTTGGAAAGGCTCCCACTAATTTCAGAAGATTTGGTTTAGGTCCTTTGTTAAGGAAAAACATTCTATTTTAAGAATTCTATGTCACCAGTTACAATATTTCTATATAGAAAATAATTTTCAATTTATTTTTGAATTCAGCATACCACATAAAGGTACCGTAAACATAAAAAATACACAGAGATTTATACAAATTGGAAATCCTTTTTAAGTCAATATGCCAAGAATAAGTAATAGGAGATGGTTATATAAATTACATCAATATGAAAGTTGATGTGATTTAAAGTAAGAAGAAAAAATAGATGTCTGAGATAAGAATGATTGAAAAGTTGATGTAAAACTGATGTGATTTAAGCCCAGAAATTGAAGTAGACAGGGAAAATAAAGCAATTCAAAAAACTGATGCAGTTCTAAGTGAACAATGGCAATGGTGAGCTCAAATAAGATCGATGTAAAACTTGAAGAGATTTAAAATGCGGAGCAAATAGGTAGAATAGGTGTAACTGAAAAACCTGTGTGATTTAAATAGAAGACTGGAAGCAAGGACTTGGAGTAGAATTAACAAAAAAACTGATATAGTCTGAAGGCAGAAATAGAAATAAACAGCAGAATTATGACTGATAAATTTTAAGAAGGAAGACGAATTATTAGATCACTTGCTATGTCCTTGTCAATGTCCAGGATAAATCCTGCATTAAACTCATGCCAACTCCCAAATCTAAATGTCAAATGCTTTTGTAAGAATTTTCTTGGATTTCCTTATCTTTTGGATGGAATTATTTTTTGGACCTGAAGTTTTCTGTGGGGTCTTATATGCTTATGCCTTATGCTTCTGCAGTTTCAAAACCTAAGATTTTGACTTGAGCATCTGTAACTCTTTATGACTTAACCTTGCTTTCATACCTATCATCTGGTCCATGCTCACCAGTGTTTCTCAGCATCCAAAGATTTTATAATATTAGACCTCGTAGAAATATGCTGGCTTAATTTTTTGCAGTCAGGGGTTTTCACAGACCCTGAGTGATACTTTCTTGTGTTTAGAGAACAGGCATATGAATCATGAGTGAATCCAACCTTGGCAATAACGTTGACAGCTCCATGGTTCTGGACAAGACACTTCATGTTTCTTCATCAATTCCTCTTTTTGTAAAACTATGATATAAACACTTCTCTGTCTGTGGGCTGCTTCAGTGAATAATTGAATTCATGGGTGTTTAGACCACTACTCGTGCCAGCTTTTTGGCACAGAAAAACTCAAGAATGATGCTGGTGCCATGGGGAGAGTGTAAACTTGGGGAGGAACAACGAGGATCTGGGAGTGATTACGCTGTGACTGGGCCATAAGTAACTTTAAGTATAAGGTATGGCTCCCATTGTTGGATCAAACCCCAAACTACCTTGGCAAGGTCAATGAGAGTGAGTGATGTGATTTAAACCTGAAGTAAACCTATTATTGTTAGAAGTGCATGTATTGACATTCTATTTGGTCTGCACTAACATTAGAACTTTTAGACTGAAATATTGGTCTATAGATACATCTCTTGAAATGCTGCATATTGCATATATCAGCTGATGAAGAAGTTAATCTCTGCAATTCTGTGCTCCATCTGAATTTTAGTGGTTTAGGGACCTGCTGATAGAGGTCTGACTTCGGACAAATTTGAAATTTTGTCAGGTTTACTACTGAATACAAATATGACTCTGTTCTGGATATGGTTTTAACTCATAAATAAGCTGTATCATCATTAAAGGATATTAAGAAGTAAAGGCTACCACAGTAGTAAGAGTGGAACAAGTACTCACACAAGGCACATTATTAACTGCAATTCATTTTCCTTCTCTGCTGTACTATCAGGTGGAGATATAGTGAACCTTCTACTTAGGCTGTCCTATTCCCAGTTGCACTTCACAGCACAAGTTTCTATAGTTTTCCATGGAGAATGAAGCCGTGAGGGAGGTAACACTGAAAAAGATTATTCATTCATTCCAGATATTTAACTGAAAAGCCTATGGATAAAGTTTCCTAATTCATTTTCCTTAGCCATGAAGCTGACTTAATTGGGGGGAGGGAGGGGGAGGGGAGAAGAGAAAAGAAAAAAATATTTTCCACTTATCCATGTAGTTGTTCTGTCCTAAGAAACAGATTATGAGAACAAAGCTGTTGAGGAATTTAGATGAATTCTATAAATCAGTGTTGTTAAATGAGCAATTTACAAGTGTAGCTAACAGTCCAAGTGATAACTTCTTATAAATTCAAGCTTCTAGCTCTTCTCACGCAAACACTGCTGTATATGCTTAAGTCTGTGGATTATCCCATTAACTTAGTGGAACTGCAGACATGCTCTAAATTCAGAATATACAGAACATTTTGCAGCAATGGGGCCAAATAAGTAGAGAGTACACTAAAGTTGAAAGTAATAAAGTAGCAGTATATCACATTTTTATCTGCCAGTGGGAAAGGTCTCTGTGAATATAGATTTGTTACTACTAAATCAAAATTTAAATTCTATTCATCCTTGGTCCATTTTTGGTACTGCTTTGAAGAAGGTGTTGAAGTAGTAAAATGATGATTAGCCTTTGATATTCATCCAAGCATAAGTTAAGATTCATGACTAGGGCAGGGGAGAAAAGATTTAATTAGCATTCAATCTGCTTGCTTGCAGATATATTTTTGTTGCTAGTACTTTTTGATGGCACTCTGCCTCTCACTTGGTTCTACCTAAAATCCAGATATTCAAGACTAACCTATTATAAAGTTAAGCCTTACTTCTGAGCCCTACTGTTTGAGATCAGTTAAAGCGTTCCATACCTATGCATATATATATGTGTGTATGTGTAAAGTCATAATTTATCTCTTTGACAGAGAGTGGATTACGCAGCCACTGTTTTAGATTGCTGTTTCCAGATAGAACACATAAAGAAATTTGAATTTAGTGCACGTGAGACTTCATTTCTCCATTTTCTTCAAGGTGGATAGGCACTGGATTGAAACTCAAAAAACCTGCATCCTAATCCCAGCTGTACTATTAGGCTGCTCTGCTGCTTCTACCAAGTCACTAAAATATCCTAAAACTTTAAAGGAAAACAGGACAAGTATGTAATCCTTCCCTGAGAATATGAGTTCCTTTCTGCTGTACAGCTTCATGATTCAATAAGGGGAATGAGTGAATGGTATGTTCTCTTGATTCTTCTTTTGGAAGGGCCGTTTTTCACTTTCACAAAGAAGACTGGAGATTAGGCACTGCAGATTTAAGTAATGCACAGAAGCCTAAACAGATTCTCTATTAGCAAAAGCAATACTGATGACTGTTGTACTAGTACATTAATGTCCATATTATTCATACTCTGGATCTCCGTGTTCTGTCAACCTATCCTTGTCTTTGGGATGCCAGGGTAAAGCCAGCAAGGTAGTGAGGGATCTTGCAGAACAGATTCCAGTTGCTCTTTTTGATCTTGGATTGCTGGAACTCTTTTTATTATTGTTCTACACCCCACCAAAAAAAAAAAAAAGGTAGGGGGCCTCCAAACCCACAAAAACCTTCTAGAGTTGATACAGTTTATCTTCTGTATATCAGAGATGAAAGAATACTTTTTCCTCAGATAAGCACCAAACACTCACGTCGTACTCCAAGGAGAAATCATAGAATCATAGAATGGTTTAGGTTGGAAAGGACCTTGAAGATCATCGAGTTCCAACCCCCCTGCCATAGGCAGGGACACCTCCCACTAGACCAGATTGCCCAAGGCCACGTCCAGCCTGGCCTTGAACACCTCCAGGGATGGGGCCTCAACAACCTCTCTGGGCAACCTGTTCCAGTGCCTCACCACCCTCAAAGTGAAAAACTTCTTCCTAAATTTCCTAATTATTGTCATCAAATAGTTTTCAGCTATCATATAAAGCTTTAATGATAACTAAAGGTCCTTCCAAAACTCACTGAACTCAAGGCAAATGTTCCCTTTGCCCGTGCTGGAAAGGGGTAAGAATTAAACAGCAGGGAAGTGACATGACAGAAGACTATAAAGACAAAGTCAAGATAAAACTGAATGAAAGGAAAGCAAAGCAGATAATTAAATTAATAAGGAGAATAGCTCAATGAACAAGAAGATAATGAAAGGAATGAGAACTGAAGTATGTGAGACAAATAACCAATAGAAGGTACAACACAAAAATTAGCCAGAAGCAGGAAAGGGAAAATTGCCTTTTAAACAGAAATTTGAAAAGTGCAACAAAAGTAGAAGGATGAAGGACATAATTGACTAAACACTTTTAAAAATCTCCTGTGTCTTGATTACCGTTCCTGTTTTTTTCCCCCTCATTTTTCTGCTTCTTTCACCAATCTGGTGCTTAAGTTTTTCCTGCAGTGACCAGCAGTCACTACCTAAGATTGTCTTGAAAGAACCATTTACTGTTTCTTTCAAAGCCAAGTCAAAGCTCTGTATGTCTATTTGTTATGGCTTACAACTAGCAAAATTCACAGATACCATATTTGCTATTATAATAGCCACAGTTCCCTCCTGGTTTTGCCATCAGAAACAAGAATACAGCCATTAGGCACATTTGCTCTGAAAATAAAGCAATCCATTACTCAGTACCTACCAGTCAGGGACTGCAGTCACATGGCACGCATAGCCATTAGAGAAGAAAACACACTATCAGAGATGTGTCTTCTATCACACTGTCAGAGAAACTCTTCTGAATAAGTCAGTTGAAAGACGTAGGAAAGGAGCTCTAGAAGTGATCTGTACTGAGAGGTAGGCAAGTAGGAGCGGAAATAATGTCACTGACTAGACACTTATAAAATAGAATACCTTTCCCTAGTGTGTATTCATTTGCACTTTCAGAGGAAATACAAATGCTTATGAGAGGAAAAACCATGACATTTATTATCATCTTTACTTTGACTAACACAGTTCTACTCATGGCCAAGGACCTCACTGTGATAAATGCATTAGATGAATAACAATGTTCAACGCTTCTCTATGGGTGTTTTGTATTGCTGCTAAATCCAAATAATAACTAAATAAAAAAAATTCAGATAGCTGACCTTGGGCAAATGACACTTTCTTTATGTTTTAGTGGCATATCTGCAAAGCATGGATAATAATACTCTTTTTCATCAACTTCATGTAATTTGTAAGTACTTAGGAACACAGCTTGTTTCACGATCTAATACACTGATATCCTACTCTTGGTCAGAGTTTGAAGATGCTTTTGTAATACAAATAAAAATAATGGTTCTCTGTTCCATTTATTTTTGCCAAAAGCTGAATAAAACTTATGAGATTCTGCAGAGATCAGATAAAGTAAATGTACCTCCTTAATATATTGTACAGTATCTCTATCTGAGGGCATGTTATATCAGCTATTCTATACGGACACCCAAGTCTTGTTCAGGCAACCAAACTTGCATTGATTTCAAAGACATTTAACACCCCACCACCTTGCAGGGTATTTACTATATTATAGGTCCATCTGACCCACAGTATCTACTTTTAGATGGTATGAGAGCTTGCTAGAGGCCAAATATACTATCACAATAATGACAATTTGAAGGCATATTGATTACTGCCAAACTTGAGCCCTTCCCCAAAAGCTGTCTCTAAAAATAACCTTATCATTTTTGTATCAACTCTGTGAAAACACTTGAATTTGCTTTTAAATTAATTTTCCTGTACTGAATGTTCACTGATACTGGAAGTTATCACTTAAAATAGCAACTTCACTCAGCAAGACAGAGTAGCACTTTATACAGAAAAGACCTGAATCAGAGGCTCAGCTCTTGGAGTTAAAGACCTTCTCTGCTGAAACCATTGGAGCTATACAGATTTACACGAATGAAAGAACCTTTCAGCATCACCGCCCCTGCAGCTCTAAGCTTTGCCACTCTCTGAACCCTAACCCTAATCATAGAGGTGGGCTGATCCTGAGCTCACAGGTGCCATCGCTATATCCAGAGGAGACAGCTGTGAAGGGAGGAATCTCAGTGCAGCCCTGCTGGGTTTTTTGCATGCCTTTTTCAGCCCCACTGCCCTTTGCGGTAGGGCTGAAAGGTTCTTAAGTTAGCCCTAAAAAGCTCTAGGCTTTTTGATTTTTCATTTTTCTTCATAACAGACTATGTTGTTTCAGTGTGAGCGAGTGATGTCCCTGCAAGATACTCAGTCCTTGGACAAAAGTCAAATGGAAGCAGAGATTCAAACGTTGTTTTTTTTTCTGTTCTATGACAAAAATTTCTGGGAGACAGACAAGAGATTGTTTAATTCAAGACGCAACTCATCTTTAAGCTGGATTGCTTGTTTTTTTCTTCTTTTTTCCCAGATTTTTTTCTCATCCTCTGTGCACATCTTATAATATACTGCATACTTGTATCCGTGACCTTTCTTAGAAGTAAAAAATAATTGAGTGCTAAAACATAAATATTAAGAAAATGTTAGGATTCAGTTTAAATTTGCTGAATTATTTTCAAATCCAAATTATTTACTTTGACTGGACGTTATAAGTCACCAACTACCAATGGACTGATAGCTTATGATTAGTTAAGGCAGTAACCAAAAGTCTGAAGCCACATTTTTAAGAATACAATTACATCATGTAGCCCAGAATAGATAGGTCTGAAGCTGGTTTAAATTATGGTATCTTGCTTCTGTGACTCTTAGTTAAGAACTTACATTTTCCAGAGATTGAATGCTGAGATACAGACAGGTTGCACACTTAGTGATATTCAGCTGGCCTTTCACCAACATCTTCCCAGAGATATTTATTATGTTATAAAACACCTTCTTATTTTATTCACCCCTTCTTGGTGAATAGCTAATTTCCTTATTGTGAAAGATTGGTTAATAATACATCTACAGCGTTATGCTATTATGCATCTGTCTTTCTTTTGTGATTTAGAAGCAAGAGGGTGACCTCCCAATATAGCTAATTTAATCTGCAAAAATAACCTTGCAAATTGACTTGCCAGAAACTAATATTAGATGAAATCTTTGTTCTATTGAACCTGACTGTCATTAGTGATTCCCCGTGAAAGGCTTAATCTACAATTGTAAAAAATCTCTACTAATGTTGTCAGGTTTCATAAAATATCTATTTTATTAAAAAATTAGTGATGCTGATTCTGGTGGATTTGCTATATTTGGGTAGAAAGCCTGGATCTGATTCAAATTCCAATCACCTTTTGTATTAAAGTTTGGTAGAGCTGAAAAAGTGCTGCAGTAGCTACTATGGGTATAAGTCAAGAGTACACGGTTTTAAGAAAATGTTAATTCTTCTAGTAATGTGAACCATTTTGTTTCCTATGAAAAGCAAGAGTTAGATCATTGGAACCTTTTTCAGCAGTCACCATTAGTGTGACTACAATTTTCTTTTTACCTAAATAACTGCACTAATTATTTTACATGCCTTATATCACCATATAGCAAGGGCCAATCTTTACAGCAAAACAAATATGTGGTGGTAGTGTACATTGTAGGCAGTTCTGAAAATTTCAGTATTAAAACAGCAAATAAATTTGAAACAGATTTAAGGGCCAAATATATTTAACTTGGCTAAATACTCAAGCAAAGACACAACAGCCATACTGAAAATGTGAAAAAATGTCTAAAATCTTAGAGATAACTGAGGACAAAAACTGAGGAAAAAGATTCTCTAATGCCTAGGCTACTCAGTGTTTGAAGTTGTCTCCCACCAGAAAGAGTGAAATGCTAACGCCTGGTCATTTAAAATTATAATTATAATTAAAATTAAAATGCGTAGATCAAAGTTTAAGATTAAGGCTGAGAGAGTTGGGGCTGTTCAGCCTGGAGAAGAGAAGACTCTGGGAAGACCTTATAGCAGCCTTCCAGTACCTAAGGGGGAGAAGGCAGGTTTAGATTAAATATTAGGAAGAAATTTTTCACTCTGAGGGTGCTGAGGCACTGAAGCAGGTTGCCCAGAGAAGGTGTTGAGGCCCCATCCCTGGAGGTGTTCAGGGCCAGGCTGGATGTGGCCTTGAGCAGCCTGGTCTAGGGGGAGGTGTCCCTGCCTGTGGCAGGGGGGTTGGAACTTGATGATCTTCAAGGTCCCTTCCAACCCAAACCATTCTATGATTCTATGAAAGTTCTAGAGAAAAATCAAGCTTTGGCTGGGTGCAAAATAGATGGAATGAGCTACTTTCATTCTGACTTCTCTATGATTACTTACAGATAATGCTATGAATTGCATGAGGACAAAGAATTGGTTTTAACAATTTAACAATTCAAATATAATAGAGTCTGTTACACTAGTGAACAGACCATTCTTTGAACTAACCAGCGAACATGTCACAACGCGTACGTTCAATGTATACACCCATGTTTTTCACTAGGTCAAGATTAGAGCTGAAAGACAGGTTTAGAAAACAAGCAAAGTCTCTTTGAACACCATTTCACAAATTGGTGAACATAAATTCAGCTTAAAGTACAAAACTAGAAGTTAGAATTCTTCCTTCTAATGGTTCATTGTATAGTGTTATTCAATATAATACCCCTTCATCTGAGGCCACAGGAATATATATATGTATGCATGTGTGTGTATATATATGTCTTTCCAGAATTTACCTGGTTTACACTGTGAACCTATTCAAGCAATGCACAGCTCTTGCTTGAACACTATTTTCAGTATATGTTTGAACATTGTTATTAGACTTTGGACTGTCACATTAAGATACACATATTCATATGAAGAATACAAAGGTTAATATTTGTCTGAGTTATACACGTGTATGTATATTGTTTTATACCATATCTGCATTTTATTGCTGTCAATATATGATTATACAGAAATACACAATACACAAAATATATGTAATTGGCTACCTGTGCAAACAGCTGTGTAAGTACCAACTCATTGCATAGATCTTTGTATTCATATCTGTGTACAAAATACAACCAGGTACTGCCTGTGATATAGCTACTTAGAATTACAATAACTTTTTTAGCATGTAAATCCTTAAAACCTCTTCAGAAAAGCCTGATTTTGAACATTGTGCTTATAACAATGGATGAAATCACGCTATATGTTTTTTTTTTAAATCAAGTAAGTGAATTCAAAGGTGATGCCTCTTTTTAAATTAACTGCCAGCACTGTGTAGAATAAAGGAACTATTTTAATAGAGAAGAGGGCATGGGAGCAAGCTTCTGATGCAGTGTTGATATTACATAGAATATGAAGTACACATAGAGAGCAATTCCAAATAGGCAATAATAATTACCGATTTGAACTGCACTTTTTGCTTTGCATCATATTAAATAAATAAACATGTTAATGGGCCAAATAACTTGTGTCCATACAAAAAAAGGTCAACTGTCACAGCATGTACTACCACTTTCCATCGTTTCTTATATGTTTGGCTTGAACTTGGGGTATAGTAATATAAAACATCAGGACAATATTTGATCAGCTTTTAGAAAACTCGTATTTTCCTAGTCAAAAAAGCCACTGCCTCTTGACAGTATGTTTTCATGAAGTAGTACAATCAAAGGAAAGCAATTTGCATCATTACAGTGTGTCTGTTTGCATCAGGACAGCCAATGCACTTTTCAGGTATTATGAAAATTTCTACCCTAAAGTTAAAAATTATTGGTTAAGAGAAAAAGCTTTCTCAGGAAATGATGTGAGTGTGATTATGAAATGAACTACAAAAGGATCCGGGGACCCCATGATTTGGCTATTGTATGGTCACTCATTCCAACAGGCTTTGTTCCTCTAGCAGGCTGCAGCCAGATCATCGGGGAAAATCACCCATTTGCTGTGTTTCAGCTCCTGCACTCTGAGTCACCCAAATCCTCCAGACAGTGGAGGTGAGAGGGAAGTTGTTCACATATGGAAAACGACAGGGTAGGGCAAGCAGAAGAAAAGACAGTAATGATGGAACCTGAGGCACCCAGAGAGAGATGGAGCTTTCTGAGATGAACCAGAGGGCAGGCTCAGCAGTCAGGGGTTGAGAGGTGATTATGTAGAGTTTGTTTCAAAGCAGACACAGCTGGAAATTGCTGGATCAAAGCAAGACACAAGGCTTAGAAATGTTACATTCAAAATCTTGTTATGGGCAAAAGGAACCACACTAGATATAAGGAGCTAGGAATTTATTGGCACTAGAATTAATGTTTTAACAGTCTAAAAGTCCAAATTATCATATTGGAACAGAAAAACTTTGCTAAAAAGACAATTAGAATTGTATGCAAACAACCTAATATCTACTACTGTTCCTGGTTTATATTCACCTTTTCGTTCTCCCTCTGGATCTCAAGTTTGAAAGTTTCAGTCTTTCTCAGGTACCACTGAGTGTATGTAAGCAGATGATATGTGATATGCCGTTAATATCCTAAGACCTTCACTGGGAGGGATATGATATTCATGGTGGGGGTCCCCTCCACTGGGCCTTGTGGGTCCTGCTCAGGCAATTTTTATATGTTTCCTTGCCCCAGGCTGCTGCCTTCTGGCTGCTCCCAGCTGTGTGAGCATGATCCCACAGCCTCCCCAGGCTCAGCCCCACCAGGGGCTCTTGTTTGTTGGGCAGTGACCCCCTGGGTTTGGCAGACCCTTCCCATGGAGGCACTGGCAGAGCTCAAGCTCAGTCAGGGGAGCAACAGGCACTTGGCCTGGGGCAGATGCCGAAACCAGCTCAGCCCAGCTCTGGCCAAGGTGAGCCCAGCCCAGTCCTGAGACCTGTGCTCTCAGCTCAGGGCACACCCTGTGATTTCTTACTAGGATTGCCAAACCCTATTGGTCAGACTATATGAAGTGCATTCAAGCTTCAATCTCAGACTCTAGAAGTGTAAAGGGATTTTCACAGTCTCCCTCTGCAGTAAAACACTCTTATGCATATATGTTTTATTGTGTAAACAG
The DNA here is from genome assembly GCA_008711295.1 of Anarhynchus alexandrinus. Taxonomy (NCBI): domain Eukaryota; kingdom Metazoa; phylum Chordata; class Aves; order Charadriiformes; family Charadriidae; genus Anarhynchus; species Anarhynchus alexandrinus. The sequence goes on from VUYV01000042.1 coordinate 240,010, forward strand.
TGAATTGTAATTAGGAAAATTTAAAAAAATTATGAAAATTAAATTATGGAAATGGACAGAAGCAAAAACCCAGCACAGATACGGTCCCAGTAATATATCAAGTTTCAGTGAAGTAAAGAAACCCTCTGCCTTCAAATACTGCCTACAAGGCAGGTTCCATCATTACTGCCTACAAATACTTAAAGGGAGGGTGCCAGAGGGATGGGAACAGTCTTTTTTCAGTGGTGCCTGGTGATAGGACAAGAGGTAATGGGCACAAACTTGAACATAGGAAGTTCTGTCTTAACATGAGGAGGAACTTCTTTACTCTGAGGGTGGCAGAGCACTGGAACAGGCTGCCCAGAGAGGTTGTGGAGTCTCCCAGTCTGGAGACATTCAAAACCCGCCTGGACGCTGTCCTGTGCAACCTGCTGTAGGTGACCCTGCTCTGGCGGGGGGGTTGGACTAGATGATCTCCAGAGGTCCCTTCCAACCCCGACCATTCTGTGATTCTGTGATTCCCATATGCATACACACACACACACAACAAGGAGAGGAGCGTAGGACCTTCCAGGATCATAAGCTACAGGAGGTGGTGAAAGCAGAGCGTGCACACATGAGGGTCTGATTATCTGTTGCCCTGATCTCAAAATAGAAGATCAGAGTTCTAAATTGTGGCATGGTTAATGATCTGGCTGGTTATATAGTCACCCAGAAAAAAATATGCAGAAAGAAAATATCCTGCACTCTCAAGAAGAAAGAAGAAATTTTTTCTCGGCTTTCAAGCCCAGTGTAACTTAAGAACTTTGCATTTCAAAGGTATAGACTGGCTCACAGATTGATTTGATCCCAGAAAAAAAGTAATTTCCATAACAAGGTACTGTCTACTTTCTGGCATTGCAGCAGGAGCTGTTGAACTTAAATTATAAGGATCAAATTGCAGTTCATCCTACAGTTGTAATTACAGCGTAGCTGGGAATCAGGCCTGTGTCAGTGCTCACACCCAGTGACCTTGGCTGGCCAAGCCGCTCTCACTCCCCTCTCCTCAGCAGGACAGAGAGAGAAAATAAAATTAAAAACTCGTGAGTCAAGATAAAGGCAGTTCAATAAATAATAATAAAAAAATTAAAAACCCAAACAGCAACAAACAAACAAAAACCCCAAACCCCAAACCTCTTCATAATTAATGCCCCCCACCTCCTTTCTCTTAGCTTTTTCTGCTGATTGTGATATCATATAGTACGGAATATTCATTTGGTCTGTTTGGGTCAGCTATCCCATCTATGACCCTCCTAACCTCTTGAGCACCCATAGCGTACTGGCTTTTAGGAGGAGGTGGGGGGTGTGTTGGAGAGATGCTCTTGATACTGTGTGAGAACTGCTCACCAATAGCCAAAACATTAGTGTGTTATCAACACCATTCTACCTATAGCTAGAAGCACAGTGCTATATTGGCCGCTATGGTGAAACCTAGCTCCAGCCAAACCCAATACAGAGGGTTCTGAATGGGGTTCATATGACTCCACCTTTATTGAATGAAATAAAAGCAACAGATTTATGTCAGATGTTTATTTCTAAGTACTTAAATATTGAAGTTATGAAAAATATGAATATGCAACCGTTCTTCCCTGATGATTTTATATTATTGTCTCAATTTCAGTTTTTTAAAATCTTGATGTTTTTATAAACATTGGAAAAGAACCAAATTTTGCATTCCATTTTTCTGCTTATATTTCAACTTTAACTTGATAGTCTACCTTGTCCTTCTTCTCTTGCCATCATATGCATATTTAGAGTTCCTATGTAAATGATTTTATACACACAAGAAATTCTTCTGCGTTCAGAAGACCTCTGTAGATGTGAAAAGTCACTGAAGCATTTCTTTTCAGCCTTATGACAATATTTCTTTTTTTTTCTTCTATAAATGACAGCAACACATGAGAAATTTATTTATTTAAGTAAGGGGCTTGGAGTGGAAAGTTAAGGCAAGGTGACCTCTGAAGCAACCAGGTTCCAGTTGGTTTTCAAGTTGATCACATCCTCTTAAATTGGATAGTTTTCCTTGTGGTAAATTGGATGGAAAAAAAGGTGATGACCTGTTCTTCTAAAACTTTGAAGCTCCCTTGCACTCTAGGTGAAATGCAGAGATCAGAGACAAAGAGCAAGGATGTTCTTTAGAAAACTGGTGTTGTGCGTACAGAGGCATTGCCCTAGACTCCCCAGCCCGCCCCAAGCTGCTTGTACAAACATATGCACAAACTTAAGGTGGGAATTTTTAGGTTCATTTACCTAGACACTTGGTAAGAAAGATAGGTGCAAAACCACACCTCGCTTACCACAGCATGGTTGATTCTGCAACGGAAATTGATAATAATACTGTGAATTTTTCATGCTATACAGACCTGAGCTCCAAAATGTACACAATCTTCTTTTGTTTTTTTTGAGAGCTTCGTAACATAATATAGCTACACATCAACATAAACATAGTCCTGCCTACATCCCATTAAACTCAGAAGAAATGTGCAAAAAAGGAAAAATACAATTATAATTAGGGAAGACAGTAAAGGAGGAAGAAGTTTGAGTGAGATCATCAAAATGTCTTTAAGAGGTGGGAAGAAGCCTAAAGCTCTTTCAGAAACCAGCAAACTGAGTGACAACTGCCAGTCCTTTGGACTATTGAGTAATGAGCACAGCAATCAAAGTAAGGCAAAAATTAAATGCAGCTTTCTACATCCATATTTACTAGGAAGGGCAATGAGGAAATTTCCTGACTCAAAGATAATTTTTGTAAAAGAAATTACTGTGTGGACTTAACAAAGGCTGATGCCACTAAGAAAGATGTTATTGAGCAACTCAGAAAAACTCAAGGGCAGTAAATCACTGGGACCAGATGGTGCTGATGCAAGAATTCTGAAGGAACTGAAGTGTGAAATAGCAGAGGTAGCGATGAAGATATGCAATATATCCTTAATAAGCCACACACTGTTCCTAAAGATTGGGAAGTTGTTATCTTAGGTTAAAAAAAAAAATAAAAAAGCCATAGATGATCCTGGGCATTACAGACCAGTGAATCTTATATCTGCTCCAGGGAAACTGGTTCCGAATTTAATTAAAGACGGAGCGATACAGCATTCATGCAATTATAGCCCAATAGAGTATGGCTTCTGTAAGGGCAAACCTTTCAAACCTCCTAGAAGTTTTAAATGACAGTGGGAAAAAGAATGGTGCTCCTTTACTGACCAGACTAATAATGTTTTATAGGTTCAGCACATTACCAAACACATGGGGATCACAGTATACAATCTAATAGATACCAGTGCAGAAAAGGTACTTCATTTTACCTTCCCAGAGTCATGGTGTCATGAGAGGCAACTGGGTGCTTCTGAAGTGCTGAAAATGTAATTACCATCTGAAATGAAGATAATCTCACTCCCCTGCTCCTGAACACCCTAATCTCAGGAGAAAGTATTCTCTGATGACCTTTCCAAACAGAGTCACACAAGTAAATTCTATTGACTTCCCACTGATATATTTTTGTACTTGCTTTTGCAGCAACTGTAAGGGAGGTGGTCATGAAAATTGAACTTTGAATAAGCAGACACCTACTTGGAAAGGCTGAGAAGCATCGCTTTGGGGGAACTACTATCATTTTTTGTTATGGCCTCTTTTTTCATTGCTAGAATTCTTATTCTCTACCTCACAGCTTGAAAAAAGGTAGCTGCTAGAGGCCCTGAGGTAGCAAGCAATCATCATTAATCTTTCCATCACTTCCTCATTTTTCCTATCCTTCATACCTAATTAGAACTGTGAAGAAAGGGGTGATTCCATTTCATGAAAGATTTTATATTTTGAAATCTATGTTTAATCCAGAATTGGAACAAAAGCAAAAATATGTTTCTTCTTGGTGAAAGAAAACAGAGCCCTATCTCAAATGGTGGAAGATCTGGGTCCCTTAAAATTTTGTATCCCAGAAACCCCAGAATCCATTCTTCTGTGTTCAGTCCACATGGCTCAAGATTACTCAACATAGATAACTGTCTTAAGGCTGCATATTCTGGCAATTAGTTTGAAAAATTGCTTGGTGTTACAATAGTGGGGAGCTGTGAGCTCCTCAGCCCAGTGGCAATCAAAGTGGCTGGCAGCTGCATCAGCCAAGTTATCTCCCTCAGCCAACCTATCTCTGAGTAAGTAAAATGTCAACAGGGCACACTGTAACACCATGCAGATACATTAGCACAAATCCCAAAGCAATATATTCAAAGCTATATTGAATTCAGTTCAAGGTCTTGCTTGCTCAGCACCAGAGCGTGGCTCTCGGCACCATGCAGAGCCATGCCTGCAGAACTGCACACCTAGGAAGCCAAAACTGCTGATGGATTGTGCAGGTAAATTGCCAGGAGCCTAAGCAAGATTCCCTATATATTTAGGTCTGATTTACAAAGCTTACAAGGGTTCCATCAGATTATTCTTTACGGAATACCTAAATTTCAACAAATACTATGCTTGGGCTAATATGATGCCCAATTAGTATGTATCACGGCAATTACCTGAGGCTTTGGTTCAATCTATGTCTCTACTGTAAAGATCTCATTGAGCTTCCACCTCCCGGCTCCTCCATCACATTCATTTTCAAATAAATACTATATTGTAAACTGTGAAGTTTTATTTTATACACCCTATAGAGCAATGAGTTGTTCTTCAGGCAATACTTCAGTACAAATGTTAAATAGCAGGAACAATAATTTCATGCAAAATACAATTATATCAGAAGAGACTTGGGTTCTTACTTGAAAGAGGATAATATATTTGCTTGTTGTACGACAGCCTCATTTTTTCGGTCTTGTAAAATAGTTATCTAGTACAAATGGTCAATATGTTTTCACATTCTTATTAGCCTCTTTTGTAAATCAGTAGTACATTTATAAATGTTTATTCTTGACATACTGAATGTTATAGCTTCAAAACAAATTATTTTTCAGCGTGGTGTAAACAGAACAGAGAACTTAGTTATGAAGGCTGTTGAGTTTCACAATAATAACACATCTGTCTTCATATCACTTTTCTGACTGTACAATACTCTTTTGTAATGCAAATATCAGAGTAATGCAAACATAATGCTGAGCTTAATTGCCTTATGAAATCTTTATTCATTTTTCAACATGCATTTTACTCACTCAACTATTCATTAACAGATAGTTTGCTACGTGGGGATAATATTTTTAATATGTAATGCAATTTATAGAGTTTAAAAGTGCTTACAGTACAGAGCTGTTATATAGGTCATTGACCTATATGGAAATTAATGAAGAAAGCTTCTTAACTTATGAGTGCCAGTGAAAAAATGAGATATGCCAACAATGCAAATAGATTATGTTTATCTATGTAAATCTCCTCTATATAAATCAAATCTCAGACAAAAATCAATACATTAATCCTTTTTTTTTTCTAGCAAGCACTCTATTACAGGTATCAAAGACAAAATCAGGCAAACAAGAAAATGATCTTTAGGTATTATTCACTATCACTTAGGGTAAGATTCAAAAATTACGATTTACCAATTACTGACCTTCTAAAACAACACTTGCATGTAAATTCAAGTGTAATTAAAACCAATATCCATTCTCAGTTCTGGGACCAACTTAATTGTGTCTTAATACTAAGACATACTAAGACATTTCTTTCTCTATTTAGATATAAATAGGAAAAACATGAAAGGAGTGATATATCATAGAATCATAGAATCATAGAATCATAGAATCATAGAAGCATAGAAGCATAGAATGGTTTGGGTTGGAAGGGACCTTTAAAGGTCACCTAGTTCCAACTTTCCTGCCATGGGCAGGGACATCTTTCACTAGATCATGTTGCTCAAAGCCCCTGACCTTGAACACTTCCAATGATGGGGCGTCCACAGCTTCTCTGGGAAATCTGATCCAGTGTCTCACCACCCCCAGAGGAAAGAATTTCTTCCTTACATCTAATCTAAGCCTACCCCCTTTCAGTTTAAAACTGTTTCCCCTTCTCCTGTCATTACAGACCATGGTAAGAACTCTCTCTTCATCTTTCTTATGAGCCTCCTTTAGTAATGAAAGGCTGCAATAAGATTTTCCCAGACCCTTCTCTTCTCCAGGCTGAATAACACCAACTCTCTCAGCCTATCTTCATAGGAGAGGTGTTCCATCCCTCTGATCATTTTTGTGGCCCTCCTCTGGACCCACTCCAACAGGTCCACGTCTTTCCTGTGCTGAGGACTCCAGAGCTGGACGCAATACTCCAGGTAGGTTCTCATAAGAGTGGAGTAGAGGGGCAGAATCACCTCCCTTGGCCTGCTGGCCACACTTCCTCTGATGTAGTCCAGGATATGGTTGGCTTTCTGTGCTGAAAACACACATTGTCAGCTCATGTCCTGTTTTTTGTCCACCAGTGTCCTCAGGTCCTTCTTGGAGGACTTGCTCTCAATCCATCAATCCACCAGTCTGTATGGATATTTGGAATTGCCCCAACCCAGGTTCAGGACCTTGGCCTTGTTGAACTTTATGAAGTTCACATGGGCCCACTTCTCACACCTGTCCAGGTCCCTCTGGATGGCATCCTTTCCTGCAAGTGAATCAACTGCACCACTCAGCTTGATATCATCTGCAAACTTGCTGATGGTGCATTCAGTCCCACTGTCCATGTCATTAATAAAGATATTGAATAGTACTGGTCGCAGTACAGACCCCTAAGGGACACCACTTGTTACTAATCTCCATTTGGACCCAGAGCTGTTGACTGCAACACTTTGGACTTGACCATCCAACCAATCCCTTACCCATCGAACAGTCTATCCATCAAACCCATCTCTCTCCCATTTAGAGACAAGGATGTTGCCTGGGATTGTGTTAAAGGCCTGACAGAAGTCAAGGTAGATGACATCCATAGCTCTTCTGTCATCCACTGATGTGGTCAGTCTGTCGTATAAGGCTACCAGATTAGTGAGGCAGAATTTGCCCTTTGTGAAGCCATGCTGGCTGTTTCTAATCACCTCTCTGTCATCCATGTGCCTTGACATAGCTTCCGTGAGGATCTGTTCCATGATCTTACTGGGCACAGAGGTGAGTCTGACTGGATGGTAAGTCCCAGGATCCTCCTTTTTATCATTTCTATATAGATTATAAATCCTGTAAAATTTCTGAAATACGAATTAGTAGAATTTTCAAGATTTTGAAATGTTAAACGTACACATAAATACTACCAGTGTTTCATTAAATACTTTTTGACATAGGTGTTGCAGAAAGTAATGTATACTTTTTTACAAACATACTTAAGATTCCAAGTGATGAAGAGTCCACCAGCATCCACCAGTTATTCCAGTGCTTGATACTCTGTGCTGTTTCTTGAGTCTAAATTCATGTGCCTTCTGCTTTTAGCTATTGTTAGTTTCATGTATTTGAAATAAGTAATCTGATTCCATAAGACATCTATAATGTGCTGGGATTTTTATTTTCATTTTTCAGATTTCTGTAGTGCTTTAAATACTTATAAGTCTGTTATCATGTAATTTCTTAAACTACTTTATGAAGGTTAGCAGACTAAGCCCTTCTGTCCAAAGCTCTGAAATGGGGTTTCCAAGACTTGTGTTATTCTTGTAGCTCTTTTGTAAATCCTGTCTTATTTTCTATATCCTTTAGAAGAATGGAAGTAAGGAGTAAGGAAGTAAGGATTATCAGGTGATACATGGAAAGCATTACGCCAGCTGAAAATCTACATCTGCTGCTGTATGAAGTATGCTTTCACATCTATAAACATTTCCAGTCTTTGCCATCTCTGTATTCACACTCAGTATCACCATAGAGTTGCACTACATGACTCTCAAAATGTATGTTTAATTTAGCTGTTTATCATGACTGCTTTTGCAACATCATTTGCTTTAAGGTAATAATCTCCTTTCAAGTGTAATGCAACTGTTAAGATTCTACCTGTATGATTCAAGCCATTTAGCATTACTCCATAGAATTGACTTGTACATGTCGTGTACAATTCCAGTGATGTTAGTATGTTCTTCAGAGTGCCAGATTATTTATGATGATCTACTCAGCTTTATTAAAAAACAGCAGCATTAGACATCTTATTTTCTTTTAGAATTGTTAGGGATAAGCTACTTAATCCTGTAGATCTAAAAAAACCCTATCATTTTCTATTTAGCAGTTTTCTTAAATATTGCTGAAATAGAAAGTATGTCTGTTTCATTGAAACTATGAATTTTTTCATCAAACTCTTCTGCAGGTGCAGGAGGAAAACATTTATTGAACTTATTATGCCATATTTATACTTTATTATTAATCTTCTACAACCTTTATTTAAAGAAAACTAAATTGAAAACGACTGAAATCTGCAGCACCACAGCATTACACTTTCCCATGTTCAACACTAGCATTACTTTTTCTGTATCCACTTATGCACTGTCCTCTCTGTTCCTGGTTAAATTCCTAAATACATTTCTTTCATTGGCATAGTCACCTCTACTTGTGGTCTATATAAGTAGTTCCAGAGTCAGTGGAGAAATGGGTAACACCTGCACAATACAGACTCCTAGTTTACTATTGGCTCTGTTAGCAGAACTCATGAAAAGTTGTCTATACGATGAAGATCCAGCTACATAAAAATTCAGGGCTGTATCAAGGACAGGGAAAGAAGAATGGAGTGGTGCAGGAGGGGTACCAAATTAAGTAAAATACTTGTCATTGCTGTTGGTACTGTCACATACGACAAAACACTGAAGCTCTGCAGGTACCAGAATGCAAAAAGGGGCAAGAAAAAGAAATAGGAGAGAATAGTGTGTAGTTGGCTCCAGGAACTTTAATCCCAAACTTTAGGATTACATGGTTATCTTTTGTCCTCCTTGTTGTACTGGGTGTTGGTTCTCTGGGTCATGTTAAATTCAAAATGTTAGGAGACAGTTGAAAGCAAGCAGATTATCACCCACTGTTTCCAGAAGGCATAACTACATAAAATCTTCTGGCAGCTTTGTAAGCAAGAAGGAACTGATCACGATTGGCCATTTCAGCACTGAATTCATGCATATTTCCCTCAATATTCGCAGTTCCCATTCCTAATGGGAGCTGACAGAATGTAAATGAGTTTCTAAAGGAACCAGCAAAAGTGGCAATTTTTCTCATTTAATCTTCAGATGAGCTGTCTGTCTCCCAGCTGCTGAGCTTCATTAGAATTCTGAAACTAATTTCACCTATCAACACATGATTATTGGTTTGAGTGAGGTTTTTGGGATAGTCTGAGTAAAAATCACTCTACAATGCATAGTTGGCTCAATAAAAAAAGAGAAGAAAAGAATAAAACTGGCAGGCTTCAGAACAGTCAGTTCTTACCCTGAAGGAAACTTACATCTATCTTTGGAGTCTGGTAAAAGTTTATCCTATACAGATCAGCAATGTAACAAAAATGTGATATGTAGGAAAGCTAGAAAGAGATTCCACTTTATTTATTAGCATAAAACAAGTTAGAAAAGATTAATATTTCTGCCCAGCGACAAAAGCCAGTATCCAGTAGACTGTTGTGAATTCCCAAAGCAAATACGAGGAGTATATGTGACATTTAAATTATAAAAAAGTGGAATATACTGCAAAACAACAGAACCATTTATTGATTCTTCTATGCAAAGTGAGCTAGTTTTAAATATTAACATTGGATAAATATCTTTTCCATATCTTCACTGAAGTCATGCTATGCTCACCTCCAATATTCATTATTCTGTCACTTGTTCTTAATCAAGCCATCAGCTGTGTCTGTTTTAAGATCTGTGAAGACTACTGATGTCATCACAAATTTGTCAATGTATGTATACAAAGAAAAAAAAAGTTTTGTGCATTATAAATTGTCCAGGAAATGATATATGTCTGCAGGAGATGGCTTTAATTGTTGCCATGACTCTATGTCCTTGGCACTGGACAATTGTGTTGTGCTGTGATTGCCTCCACATTTATTACCAACAAATCTGTTCTCTGTCATTCGTTTACCCCTGCATTTTGTCTTTATGAATCAGTGTGTGTTCATAACAAGATGCACTTCATTTCTCTCACTGCTTTCATTTGGGAAGTCAAGTTTTCACTAATCTTGCAAACTATTCCCTGCTCTCCTAAAGTACAGTCCATTTCTCACAATAATTCAGCTTCAACCTAGTTATCAGTTATATCACAAATAATTTATCTCTCTTGGTCCATCTGTTATCTGTACAGCTTACATGATTTAGCTTTATTATGTAGGGCTAACAGAATGGCTAATAGTCTCAACTGGCAGCTTGTTTCTTGTAAAGAAAATGCCTTTCCCCTGTGATACTATTGAATGCATCACAGCAGTCTTGAAATTTCTAAGTGACTTTGCCTAGCTTTTTACATTCCCTTTCTTTCTCCCAAAAGAGCATTGCTCAGCTTGCAACACAACATTTTGATTGTTTCCAACTCTGATTTCTCTACATACTACCCACTTTAACGTAATGCAATTTTACACCAGGAGCCTCTGACACGGGTGTTAAGGAGCCGCAGAGGCACTGAGCAGAGAGAATGGCGTTTACTTCCTATCCCTCAGTCTCATGGCATGGGGCAGTTTGCAAAAAGGTAAATGCAGCACAAACAGAGATTAGCATAACCTGATACACTGGCTACTGGACATATAGTACAAAAGAAAAGAAACAAGCTAACACTAAAAAAGAGAATGTGTTGTTCAAGGTCAGATGGCTATTTTATTTCTACGAATCAGGATGCCCCAGGAAAAAAAAAAAAAAAAAAAAAAAANAAAAAAAATTAGGAATAATCATACAGATTCATATAAATGTCCCTTGTGCTTACTAATTTAAACTCAACAGCCACTTTCCAGTCAAGCACTTACAAGGAATGAAAAATAAACTTTCATCTAGTTTTAATTCTAGTATACCTGTATCACAGAATGAATGGTGACGAACTGTATGCCATATCATACGTGTAGGTTCACATCATATGCTTAAAGAGGACATTCACATTACCCAGCTGCTAATTAGTCTGAAATATACTACAAGATATGCAAACGCAATAGCCTACAGTTTGTCTGAAGAAGCTGTAACCGTATCAGATCCTTACCACTTTTCCAAACCACCATAACTAAGAGTTGTTTATTATACAACTGTACTTTATGAATATGCTACTACCTTACAGGAAGTTCTGCAGGATAACCACAGAATGTCATTATTATTCCATACATAGCAAGTGACTTTAACAGGACTGTTTTTCATTTCCCATATTCATGCATTTGGTATAGCTAATAACCCATAAAGCACCTTTACAGTCAATTTAACCTGCATTAAAATTATATTTTTCAACCATACAACAAACTCCACTTGCTGTAGTTGTTTCAACAGGTTACTACTATACTAATACATTACAGTAAAGTCAACAGTAAAAGATTTGACGTATCATAGAAGTAAGTGAATCTTAACCATGTATTATCTGTGCAATCATAGTTTCTTTCCTAAAGATTGGTCTAAATTCTGCCTTCTTTTTGTTATTGCTGTAATTAATTTCTGCAGTTTCTAAACCCTGGTTTCCTACTTTTCCTGGGCTCTTACTTCATGGTGGTTGGTGTTTCGGCTAAAATTGTCCTGCATGGATAGGAAGAGCAAAATACAGGTGTGAGGCAGAGGACAAGGAGGGTTGATATATGGAAAATGGAAAAGGTAAATAAGGCTAATGGAAATTACCCCAGTAAAGTAATGATACACCAAAAATCCCAAACAGTCTACAGAAGAGTAATTTATTCTGTCAAAACTGTTATAATTTGGGGGATTTATCTTTTTTAACTACAGTACTGTAGTACTATATTGTATTTGCATTATAATGAGATGCAGTCATGGTCAGCCTTCTGCTTGAATGTGGCACAAAACCCAGCAGCCTTTTCCTGTCAAACTAGATTTGTCAATGCTCCCTTGCAAACTCAGACAAATCAATTCCCACCCTCAGGAGCACTCATTTTGATCACATGCGATAGAAACAAGCGTGGTTAGAGCACTTTTCACAGTATCTGCCTGTACACTGTATGAGGGACTTGGTATCTCATAGCATATTTACTGGAATAAACACATTCTTAGAGTGAGTGTACAATGGACAAAACCGTTCTTTGCAAAAAAAAAAAATAAATCATAGGTAGCGTGGACATTTTGTGGTTTGTTTGTTGGGTTTTTTTTTTCCTTTTTTTGCTCTTTTTTTAGGTCAATTTTCTATTTTGACGGTAATTTTTCAACAGCTTCAGTTCAGAGGCTCTCACTAACTGGATTTCTGTTCCTGGTTGATAACTCACTGATGATTCTTAATCTCATAATGAAAAAAAACACCAGGTCCTGAGAACTAATACTGCCACACAATTTATTAATATAGGTACTGTGTCTTAAAGAAAAAATAAAAGACAAAAACACAACAATTGACTAAAAGGTAATCATTAACATAGGAAAAGAAGCACCTCATTAAACAACACTGAAATGAAAACCACCCCAATTGCATAAGCAGCTGAAGATTAGACAGCTATGAGCAACACGTAGTGTTTGTATCACAATGATACAAATTCCATTTTTCAGTTCCAATGACAAACTCTTACCTCCTCATATGATTTCAGTTACCTGACTGATGGTCCGTCTTGTCTGATATATATAATATTTTAGAGAAACCCACAGTTTCAAGGGTTCTGTATGGCAGAGGCAAACACATTGACAAAAAACCACACAGTCTCGGGGACCACTGCCATTTGCCTAAAATCAGTGAGATGACTTCAGTTGTTTCCAAAGCTGTCAGATAAATCCTAGAAATGTCTAATCAGACAAAGCAGGAAAAGTACAGCTGAGGTTATAAAGCTACATTTTACTGAGTCTGAGTTGTTTTTCTCATTCTCTTCTTTTCTGTGTCATGCAAGCTTTTTTTGCTGGAGATGGATTTGGGATATTCTAGGAAAGATGAGGATACGGGTGTTGTGGCATTCCACTTGCATTTACAAAAGGAAGTTCAGAAAGAGCATGAGTCATTGCTACATTCTGCAGCCTGTGAAATGACTGATATTAAAAAAAAAAAAACACTCAGAAGTGGAATAACCTTCTTTCAGATTTTTTTCCCCCTCGTCATCTTTATACACACAGAGCATACATTATAGTGGACCGCTAGCTATGGTAAAACTCCATTTACATAAATGTGCCTCATGAATTGAGCTTGTATTTTTTCCATCCTTTTCTCTGGGTTTCTAGAACTACTAATGTGGAGCTGAAGCTTTTTCATAGTTATAAATGTCATTCACAGTGGTAGGTTATACTTATTCATTTGCTTAATTAGTTCATTTATCAAATGGATGTGTTCCATTGTAGAGAAGGCTGATTAAAAGCCTGTCTTTTCTGTTGGTTGGTTGGACTCCAGCTCGGCTGTGAGTTGATTTCACGAAAACCAGCCAAAAAGTTTATAAAATGAAGACATGAGCCTGATCGATCTCCAGTTCCTCCTGTTGTGTTCACAAGAACATTAATAACAAGTAATTTTTCTGAAATTACAGAAAATGAGGAATTTTCTTTCATTTGTCTGCTGAGGGCAGAGTTAAAATTGGCCTCATTATAATTATTATTTATATTGCAGTGGTTTCATTGTGCATGCTACAAAAGTGTAATATAGACTCTTTCAAAGACCTTAAATTCTAAAGACAGGAGACAAAGGGTGAAACAAGAAATGGAGACAGAGAAAGGTGAAGTGATGCTTAGAGACCACACGGCAAGTCACAACAAAACCAAAAATAGAACGAGTCTCTTGTCTTTCAGTTCACATTGTCTCCAAAATCCCCAGTAAAAGTTCATAAATTCTCTGAAATAAGTTCTCTAAATGTTGAATATCAGTTTTCTTGCTATCAATTGAGTGAACATCTGCTGTTTTCTTGGCAACAGTTCCCACCATTTAGGGGCGCATAATATGTTTTGTTCCTTTGCAACATTCATCGTGGTACTTCACACAAATAAATATAATTTAAACCATGCTAACATAAAGCACATATTACAATATGTTGCACCTAAGAGTTGACTAGAATGTGCACAGGAACAGGTCAAACTTTACATGTGTGTTTCTAATATTTCATTGAAATGTTTCTGTTGAAAACAACTAACATTGAGGGAAATTCAAGAACTATATTTATGCCATGAAACGCAAGAATGAAACAGCACTCATAAGATGAGGAGTTGTCTCACAACTGCTGCATTTAGTAGACTGAATAAATAAATTTTGGTCAGAGTCTGAGTGTTTTTGACAAGATAGGAAAGATTGATCACGAAACTTCTATCTCTTTATAAAGCTGATCATTGTATCTTGCGTATCAATGTATCCTTTCGAAAGTTCCACAGTAAATGAAAGCCTAAAGCAATGGCAGAGCAAAACCATTGCAGATCAGTTGCAATGCAAACAGAACATGGTTACTAGCAGCAACCATGGTTACTGGAAGCAATTACTGGAGAATTATGTCACGGAGACTCATGAGGTATCCGGTTCCTTGGACCTACAGGAATAGTTGACATAAGTAGATAATGGTGAATGGCCATCAGGACTCAGTAATTTTGGTGAGGCCACTCTACACAGCATTCTAGAGTTGACCTGTCACTGTAGGGCCCTGAAAACTCACCGCATCCTTCAAGTATGAAGAGCAAGTGGCACGAAACGAGAAGAAAGTAGTGAGAAACTTCTCCAGAACTTCATGCAATCATAACAATCTACTTTGGTCTAATAACTTTGTGATTTTAATGAAATGTATAGTGTCATTTAAGCATCACTTTTCTAAAAATAACACACTTGAGACCCAACTGAGGCAAAATAAAGACTTAATCCTAAAAACAGTCTTGGTGATTTAGATAGTGATTTTAGACAGTGATTTAGACAGTGGTTTATACAGTCCATGACGTTTACTGAAATCAGTCACAATATTTGAACTCATTGAGCAAAGAAACTTCAGAGGTTCTTGGCTCTAGGTCTCTGTTTTAGTTGTATCCCAACCCCACATCAAGGCAAGACTGCAGTTTTCCCATCATATTTCCCATCCCAAATCTTCATTTTCATGGGAAAGAAATCTGGAAGCACAAAAAAGAAGGAGGGGGAGCAGGTTTAAGCTGGTTCCTGGTCAGGACCCAGAAGAGATCAGGTGCTCCATTGTATGTATCCAGGTGCAGAGAGCAGCAAGTCTTTATCCCACTGATTCTCTTGCCAAAATAGGGGCACAAAGAGCATGAACATTAAGACTATAGCCAAGTGATCTAAACTAAAAACTTGGGAGTTCGGGTTTAAGTGGGGTTTTGTATTGTTTTGTTTGGGTTTTTTTTGTATTATTTCTTTTCACTGTGGTATACCTCTGAATAAAAAGGCACAAGGGCCTATTTATATCCATATAATCAGGATGGTTTTGGCATAACCATACCACAAAATACAGATATAACACCAGAGGGTAATGAAAGAGAGACATGAGAAACAGCTTAAGGTAAAAGCCTATGAAATCATTTTAACTTTGATGATAATATCAGCTAATTTTAGCCTAATTTTAGCCATCTACAAACCGGTCATGTAATCTAAAATCCACAGTTCCATCCACAAAGAAGGGAGTGTTAGACATCTCCTGTTTCATTGTACGTTTCTTACATCTGTCTTCAGTATTTTAAGATGGAATGCAATATTTTGAGTCTGGATGCAATCTACATGTCTGTGTGCTTATGGGAGAACAGATATGGCCTTAGAAAGATACTTCCCTCAGTTTGATATTGTCTGAAATTAGAAGCAGCATCCTGTTGTCCTTGTTGCTCAGTTAATGATTTATAATTAATCATCAATATGTATTAAGGTAACGCATAGCTTAGCTTCTTTCTTGATTAGCCACAGAAACTGTGAAAAAAAAGTTTACTTTGAAGTACTAGAGAGAGGAGTAAGATAACTATAGGCAGAATAAATACTATAACTCTTGAAAATATCTTTAGTTTAGTAGAACACAGATTCTTAAACGAATACCACAGCAGAGCATAAAGCATCACATGTGCAGATTTTATGAGCTCTGGATATACTCGCATCTTTGCTAAGGTTGCTGAGATAGCTGTGCACAAGGCTGACCAAAAGACAAACAGGTGGACTCCCTTGTTATTCTAACCAGGGCAGAATATTTCTTCTCTTATTTTCCCGTCTCTTCAAAATCACAGTGTCATTATTTTCCTTGTTATTTTCAGTTACCTTCTTCACCTTACTTTGAATTTCTTAAGTTAATTCTTCACTGCATTTGACTAAATTCACAAATGTTTTGGTTTTGTCAGTTTCCTTATGAGTCCTTAGTTTTATTACTCTTCAGTGTCAAATTCATTTTTTTTAATTTCTGGTGTCTTGATTCTGCTCAAATAACCCACATCATTGCTATGTTGTTCCCTGCTGTTCATCAATTTCAGTCAAGTAATTTCTATTCAAAGCTAATCAAAAAATCATTTGGTATTAGCTAATGATAGAAAAAAAATGTTTCTATATACAGCAAGAAAGACAGAGAGCAAGAGGTGTATATACAGTTCTAATTATTTTAATTAATTCCTTAGTCTGCTAGGTCTTTAATTATATAAGCACAGCTTCTTGTAAGCCTAAGGCCGAAATGCTTCTTTGCCCCTTACTTGCTTTCAGTAGCACAGCCAACAAGATGGACAACAATGTGAATTAGGTCATCCACTTAGATAAACATTTTTTTTTAAAAAAACACCTATAAATAATAAGCCAAGTAACAGAGATTGCATGGAGGCAGTCTGACTCAGATTATTCAGCATACAACAGAGGACATCTGCATTACTTAAGAGCAAACACATGCATCATCATCCCAAATGAGTTCCATAAACATCATGTTATGAGTTTAACACCTTGAAAAACCCCTGTATTTCTGAAGAGATTTCACTTCGTGTAAGTGCAGATTTGTTAGACTGCAAAGAATGAACAACTAAGCACACAGTCCAGTGGTGTGGGCTATTATCAACTGCTCATACAAATAGGACTTGCATGAAAGACTGAAAAAGAGCCACTACAGAATTCCCACTAGGCTGGTAATCAGCATAATCAGAAAGAAGTTAGGGGCTTGAATGCATATGCCCCTTCACCACATTCACCCACAAGACTGTTCATGGACATTATGCGCAGAACATTTGCAATGACAGTTTGATAAACAGTCACTAGTGAGTTTGAATTGATAGCCAAATAAATGTCTTTATTCTTCACATGTCCTAAATTAAAACTAAAATTATTTATCAGACTGGTGGAATATATTGTTTCTAGTAACTTACAGCAGCACTGTAAACTTTGGTTAAAAAGTTCAAACAAAAGAGGTTGTACCAAGGACAAAGCAGGACAAAGCATCGTCAATAAAAGAGCAGTGGTTTGTACTAAGAATAGTGATGTGAAAGTGTGAGACACTGAATTAAATGAAAGTCTTTAAGTTGTGAAAGAAGAACAAGATTAAGTGCAAGGAGAAAAGGGAATGAGACAAAGCCCCATAGAACAGAATTGTTGAAACATGAAAACTCCATTGTAATGAGAGGCTAAAATATAAAGATTGTATAATATACTACTAACCCCTACTTTGTAGTAGACATATTTAAATGAAAGGAACATGTATAGTTTTTAGAAAATAATGTTTTATTATGACCATGTGTGTGTCTTAATAATTTTAAATTATCTAAGCCAGTGCTGTTAGATTTTATATATTATATTCACATAACTTGTTTATAAATCTTCCTGTTGTTTATACTCGTTAGGATTCAAACATAAAATCTGTCAACAAATCAATATGAAAAGCATATTCTATAACATGTAGCAAGGTTGCAAAGTATCTAACATACTTCTCTATATACATTTAATGAAGAAAGAATGGGGAGAGTGTGCATATATCGATTTACTTTGCACATATATCCATTTTCTTTGCACATATATACTATTTTGAACAGGTAATAGCTATGTTTTCTGCACAACCCTTCTAACTATACATAGAGCACAAAGCATTTTCAATATTCTTCACATCTATAAATTCTGTGATACACGCAGACCATAATGACTGCATAACTGTAAATCAAGGGTTGCCTCAATAGTAAAATAATGTTTTTTTCCAGAGTATTGAAAAAACTGAGATACTTCTAATGGATTTGGATAATTGCTGCATTGTGTCTAGGTAGTATTTATAAGTTTTCATGCATCTTCAGCATTCCTTCAAGGCATTGTCTCCCTTTAACAACCCTGACATAGTTTTTAAGGCACTTGGAAAAGGACATTTCATGATTTACTTTAAGAATCCTGGCTTTAAGATCAGCAACTTGAAAGGAACCACTTGGCAGTGCAAATTAGAATACCTCTGAAGCTCATCCAGCTTATGCCAAGCATTAACTTGAGCCCATCAGCTCTCAGAAAATATGTTAATAGGGCCAACTATGGTGTTAACTCCCTTATCTGGGTGAAACGAGCCGTGTGTGTGCAAGAAAGCATGTTTGCACACCCCATTATGTAGTTTCACGACATGTTCCAGACATATCTCAGTAGTTCAGTGTTTAAGAATTCACTTCTCATTGCTTCATACAGCTGATTACACATATAAACACTATGCTATTGAGTACACAGTGCAAGGGACTGTTTGTTAACAAATGTTCTGTGCCACAGATGAGGTGGCACATAAATACAAAGACACAGATCTTTTCCTTTTGTTATTTTTTGAATATGTGCTTTAAAACATGTAGTGAAACATTTTTACTCCTTTTACTCCCAAAAATATTTTCAATAACAATTTGAGTTAACTTTATTTCTAGAGTGTAACATTTTTGGTCCCTACATTTGTCCCTTGTCAAATAATAGTTTGAAGAATGTAGGATCACACTCTTTGTTAGAGCAAGTCTGTCTTTTCATATCTCCCTATCTGTGAGAATAGCTGAGAGTGCATTCATCCTTTAATTATCTTCAGTAGCAGCTTAATGTGGATATACAGCTTTCAAGACCTGAGCAGACACCTGTTCATGGAGTTATATGACCCATGAGATAGCTTAGAGCTAAATCTGAGAGGCCTTAACATTGCCCCATTCTCATATGGCCTTCTTTTTCTTGGGGCTGCTCTCAAAGGGTGGAATGAAATTCATGGGAACAACTCTATCCTACAAAAGCAAACATATGTTTCATAGAAAAACCTTAAGGAGATTATGGTGGAGTAAACTTCATGTACACATTAAATCACTTGTTGCATTACCCTGTGATATTTAATTTCTTAAGTGCAGAGAGCAACGTAGAACTGATACACCTATTTGAACAGAGTATGAATTTCCTTAATGAAATGCCATGTTCCAATCTAGGCTGTGGATTTGACTACCTAAATAAAGATGGGAATGTGTGAGTAAGTGCCTCTGAGGACCAAACTTGCTTTTGCTCACAGTCAGGCTGTGGGTCTACAGGTATGCCTCAATGTATTGGGAGCAGCAGAGAGGAATTGACTGCAACCCCTCCACCCACGTTGTGCTCCTCGATGGAGGAGCTGAGGTGGTAGAGTCAGGAATGAAGCAGTGAAGTTGAACCTGGGAAAAAGGAATATGTTGGTTTGATTTTATCTTTGTTTCTCACCATCCAAATCTATTTTAATAGGCAAGAAACTAAATTAATTTTCCACAAGTCAAGTCTGTTTTGCACATGACAGAAATTGGTAAGTCATCCGTCTGTCTTGACTGTGACCCATGAGCTTTTTCATATTTTCTTCCCTTGTCCTGTTGAGAAGGGGAGTGAGAGAGCAGCTGGCAGCTGGCCAAGCTCAACCCACCACAGTCAATAACAGAAAAAAAATCACAAACATTAGAATCCCATTCCCACTTTCCCAAAGAAATCCTTTGTGTACTTCCTGGGGGGAACATGTCTCAAAAGAGAACTGAAATCAGTTCAGAAAAAATGAGGCAAATTATTTTTATGCCAAGTCTCACATCAAGGAACAGGAGCCTTTGGAGTTCTTCAGATCTTTTAGGTTAGCAGATTTTAATATTACAAGTTCTTATTAAACAATTGTTAGGATGTTATTATATTTCCCTGACTGCAGTTATGAATTCAAGCTGACTATTTATAAAAGTTAATATTTTGGAACCATATCACAGTAGAATTAGATGTGCTTGAAAGATGCCATCATACACACAGATTTTCAAGAAAATATTTTAAAGAGAAAGATGCATCACTGGATGAATTATATTCACCTCTTCCCAATTTATTTCCATGGGGCTCAACACAGATCTCCTAAATATGAATGAAGATTAGAAAGATTTTACCTCTTTGCCTTTACACCGTGTAAGCTTACAATGAAAGAAGAAGAAAAAAATCTCTGATTCTTCACTTAGTAATACTCTGGTTATACTGTATATGGAAAAACACCTTGAAGACCAGAAAATGTTTAAGACTCCTGGGAACTGACTTCAGAAGTTAATCTAACTCCACCTAGTGTTGAAAGAAGAAATCACGACTTCCTCAGTTCTGTTTTAAAATAAGATGGGCACAGGAAAATTAGACAAGGGAAAGACATATGAAGAAGCTAGACTTTTATTTTTAGTTGATTTTTAAAGTAACATTTTAAGATGTAGTCTGTTTACTGCCACAAAACAACATCACTGTGCTATTAAATGGAAATTAAATAAATAGAAGAGTAGACAAGAAATAGCAGGAAAGAAATTAATATTCAGTTTTGAATTGTCAGTTTGATATCTATTTCATGTAGTGTTGATCTGCAGTTTAATAGTGACTTTATAATCTATAATTTTTTCAAAAGTTTCCAAAAATTTTAGCTGACACAATGATACAAAATATTTTCTGTCTTTTGAACAATTGTAGCTCTTTAGAATTAATGGATATTAGTAGAGAGGCAATTTTGAAAAATGGTATATCCTTCAAAGCCAGACATATATTCTTCAAAGACCATTTATATGATTTTAAATTAAAAAAAAAAAAAGTGTTCTGCTAGGTGACATCGTTGAAGAAAATACTGCTGGAAAAAGAATTAAATATCTCCATAAATTCAGGAAGTATCTGAGAAGAATAATCAATACAGAGATATAAATGGCAAAAATTTTGAAATAATTTGTGGATATGCCTCATAAAACACCAGAGAAAAACAAGAGAATCTCTCGGGGTGGAGGGAAGGATTTTGCATTCAGACGCTCAGATTTTGAATATTTGTGACTGATAATTCATTTGGATGTTTCTTCTTTCCTGGCTCCCAGACTGTTGGTGAGCAACTTATGATTGTCTCACTTCAATTTATTTTTTGCTTAATTTTTTTGCAGAATGACTGCTGCTATTGCTTGATTCTTATATTATTATTCTTGATTCTAAATTAAAAGCTATTATTGCCTACCCAACAAGTCAGCATGACAGCAGAGAGCCAAACCCATACGCTTTGCAAACTGTACAGTACTCAGTTACAGAAAATGAAATATCCAAGAAAGTAGTGAGTTTTACCTGGCTGACTTGGAGTATTTTATATATATTCGTATAAATATTTGTACTGTGATCTGAAATATCATTGTACATTTCAGTTCACAAACTAGGACAAAATCATTCTCTAAGAAAGTATCTGTGACTATTGTTTGTGTTTCTTACCATCATTTCCCAAAATGAACAATCAAAGCCCAAGAAAGAGAATTTTACTTATTATTTTATACTATATGAAAAATACAAGCCAATTTTCCCAAAAATGTGCACATAGCAGATTTGGGAACCATTGTTCAGTATCTATCTCTCTAGTTTATGTATAGTGATAATGTGAGTCCTTTTTTAATGCTTTTGCCAACTGGTATATCGACAAATAGCACAATGAGGAGTCTTCAGAAGGAAGTATTTAGATGAAAAGTAAATCACCATGAGATCTTGATGGGTCAACTCCTTACTGAAGTTCATAAGGTTATTTGAAATGTTTTCATTAGTTGAGAGTGATAGAAAACACCTTTATTTCAGTGGTGTATGAATAATCCTTTGTATGAGAACAATCTCTGCAATTATATCCCCACTTTGTAATAGACTGTGTCGAATTCTTAATCCTGGTATTGTAAGTGAATATAACGGGTACCTCACTGAAAGAGAATGAAAATCAACAGGCTTGAATAGCTTAAAAAAACGCTGAACTTTCATTGAATTCAACAGCTCGAAAGGAAATTCATACTATTTATAGAGCAAATCAGAGCCTCAGAGGTCTATTTTGTCATGGTATTAATGGTTACCCAAGAACAGTGCGCATTCTCCATAAGCCAATAAACGTGTAAGAGATGCTTAACAGCCATTTTATTGTTTCTAATTTAGTCTTCAAGAGGTAGTGAAGCAAATTTCAAAGACACTATATTTTGCCACTAAAGACAATCGGCATTTTCTAAGACGCTATAATTTCAGCATACCGTGGTATTTACACAAACATACGCACTTTAGGTCAAGATGGACCCCAGATGCAAATGTGAAATAAGAACCAAATCCAAAGGTCTTCAAAATAGGCCCTGGGGCTTGGTTTCGAGTTCAGCCTGCTTTAAACAGAGCACGTTTTTCAAATAAGCCCATTTTATATACCAAAAAGAACAGACAAATATATATTTTTCTTCCTACCATTGTTTTCTATGCTAAAGAATGGATAACTGACAATTGTGACAGAGCCAATACGTTTTCACGGTTATTTTGTTATATTGCTGTGAACATAAAACTTGGCTGTACTTCCCAATTTAAAAGAATGGGAAAGAATGAATGACTGTTTTTATGCAGACCTGTTTTTCTGTTTACTGTGTATCTTCTTCATAAAAAAGCCCCGTCTGGATCAAAGGAAAGCAGTGATTCAATTATTATAAACTCTAACAAGAAAGGGAAATGTTGAGGTTGGGGGAAGTGTATATGGTTAATAAAGCTAATAATTTGAGATAGGAATCGCCTTAACAGATTTCACTCTGACATGATGGGAAAAAAAACCCAAGTAATTAAACAACTTTATAAGGCAGAAATAAAATGATGATGATGATAATAATAATAAGAAGAATGGATTAGTCATTATTTAAGCAAAATATTCTACAAAGCTTGTCGTGTTTGTATGCTATTTCAAATGCCATGTCTTTAGCAAGGAAATGCATTGCAGAATATTTGTTTTGATTTGTTTATTTGTAGAAATTGATGTATTATTCCTCAACACAGTATCTCAACTCTATATTTAACTCATGGAACTGGTAAAAACTCAGATGATGGAGATAAGACACATTTTCTTCACCAAATTTTCCATTTTAATACAGCCCAGGAGAATGAATTCCATGACGGCTTGGGTAGGAATTAATCATATCAAAATAACTGCTTAAACCATAATCACAAGCACTCAAGTATATATATGTGCAACCAGTGAAGAGATGCAGACATTATAAGGGAGAATTCAATTCACCTGTGGTCTGAATTGTTCTCTTTCTGTTTCCTACATAGGAGCTGAAGATACCTCAGATCAGCGATGCTGATGCCCAGTTTGGGCATGTGGGCAGTTAAGGGTTTCTGCAGTCTGAGTTCATTCTGAACAAACACAGGTGAAGGCAGGCAACGCAGAAGGAAAAAAGAGGGGGAAAAAAAAAAAGGAAAAAAGAGGGGAGGGGGGAAAGGAAAAAAAAGAAATTATATGACAAGCAAAAGTTAGAATGCTGTTAGGCTTGAAAAAAGAAAAAAGTGAGATGATTGAGGTCTGGATTCATTCCACTTAGCTTGAGATAGCCTGCTAGGTTAGGAGCATCAGCCACTCTAGGTTCCCTCTACAGAAAAACAAATTAGAGATAGGAACTTTCAGAGGGTAATTTATCTCACCTAAGAACCAAATCATCTCTGTTGGCATGTCTCACATTGTTAACAACAGGTAAAACCTATAGTACCCTTGCTCCCAGCCAGGGTATTTCAATTTTATTCCTGTAGGTGTACTTGAGCTTAAACAAGAGAGGGGCAAAGTGGCAAGAAAGTAGTAGGACATGGAAATTGATAGTTGGGAAATGAGGAAAAGTTAAAGAACATGAAAGAGAAGAGATTAAATACAAGTTAATTGCCATGGAAGAGAAAAATCACATAAAGGAAACTGAAGGACTGAAGAAAGAAGCAAGAAATCACAAGGAATTCAGAACAAGAAAAAGGCATTTCTTTTCATTTATAAGTTCAGATGAACAGGGCTGGCACTCATAAAGTGAATTAAGAGGCCATACTGTATTTATTATTTTTTATATTATTTTTATATTACAGTAGGATGGAATAGCTCTAGCTAATTGGCAAATATCTGTCCATGCATCACAGAATCACAGAATCACAGAATGGTCAGGGTTGGAAGGGACCTCTGGAGATCATCTAGTCCAACCCCCCTGCCAGAGCAGGGTCACCTACAGCAAGTTGCACAGGACGGTGTCCAGGCAGGTTTTGAGTGTTTCCAGTGTGGGAGTCTCTACCACCTCTCTGGGCAGCTTGTTCCAGTGCTCTGCCACCCTCAAAGCAAAGAAGTTCCTCCTCATGTTTAGGTGGGATTTTCTATGTTCAAGTTTGTGCCCATTACCTCTTGTTCTATCACCAGGCACCACTCAAAAAAGACAGTTCCCATCCTCCTGGAACCCTCCCTTTAAGTATTTATAAGCACTGATAAGATCCCCATCACATGTGGTTTGACGAGATATAAAGTTGATGATGGTTTGAAGTATGCTGACACTTGTAATATTTCAAACATCCCAAATTATGTCCAAAAATTACATCCATCCAGGCAGGCAAAAATTCTCTAAGCCCCTTTGGTAAATTCCCGGACCCTACTGAGTACCAATGTCAAAATTCCCATGAATAACATTTGTGCACTATGTATATTCACTCCCTTTTAAAGAGGCGGGGGATGGGAAGTGTGCAGAAAATGAAAAGTATCTTAAACTAATTTTTAAGCCATCCACAGTAAAACTGGTTAAAACCATAATTCAATGTTTATTATTTGTTGAGCATTGTATACCTTGTTAACTAAAAGGCTAAAATACTCCAGTTGTCCTGTTGAACAGAACACTGTCTTTACTTGAGAGTTGTGCAGCTATTAAACACACTTAATTTACACAGGATATTTAAGATGTTAAATGAACCATAAAGGGCAGATGGCAGAGACAAATCATCCTTTTCCCTGAAAGTGCAGATTTTCAGGGCCTGGGTCTCCCTTTCACACTGGTGCAGTGTGTGACACTGGAGGACCTGGCTATCACTTTCTATAAAGGGCTTAACCTTCAGCTTTGTGTGGTCTGTCTAGTACTATGCCCTGCCAATTACAGAAAATCAATAACTGGCACTTCAATGCTGAAAACATGGAACCCCCTTTGGAGGTAAATAATTAGTTCAGAAATGCTTCAGGCAATAATTAACCAAACTAGACTTATTAAGAACACTCGCCTACAGCATTTTTCCATCTCAGAGGTGTTTAATATCTATCACATAACTTTTAAATGATTTAGATTTAAGCGTTTCAGCTTTTAACAATGTTATAATTAACATTGTTTGTCTGGTTACTCATTTACACAATAAATTATTCTCAAATCACAACACCTTAGTGAACCTTTGGACCTCATGTTCATTTTTTCAGACTACAAAGAGAGAAGCACATGAATTATTTGATCCAGAAGCCTCTGATTTACATTGCTATTCAATGCTTATGGAGAGGGGTGATTGTGTTATATGCTTCTGTTTGAATCACAGATTATGGATTTGATTCTACAGCACATCCGCACAAAGAGCTCCCATTTGAGCCACTGAGCATGAGAGTGAAAGGCTAAAATCCTTGGCTGTCTGTGGGACTTTCTTCCGCTGCCTTTAGAAGGAATAGGAAGTTATGGAAGACACTTATGGTGAAATGCAGTGATGTGTCCAACATATTTCAAGTTTACCTCATCTGACTCGACGACACAGTAGAAAAATGTCATTCGAATTGGCCACCAGCTACCTACGTTATGGTTAAACAGCTGATTGGAAAGAGGGATTGGAAAGAAGAAGAGGTAATTTTTGTCAGACTGTATGTTCATAGTTTTCATGACCAGTTGTGGAATTACTATCCAACTGAGGCCTTAGCAATTGCTCAATTGTGAAAGCTTTAGCATTCCTGCTGAAGTCAGCAAAGCTTCTAAAGTTCTCAAACGCATGTAAATGCTTTGCAGGATCTGGGTCTCCACCTGTGTTGCTTTTATGACACTGGAAAGTTAACATGATGAAGGCAAAAAAGATTCTTCATACTTCTGGGTTTGGTGGTCCTGTGATATCCTCATACTCAGTGGAATGAACTATGGTCTGTCCACCATTCTTATGCAAGTAATTTACAAAAGCAGAACAAGAGATTTTCAGAGCTGGGTTTGAGGCGTGTGTATGTGTGTGTGCATGCACACGTGCGTGCATGTGTGCTTACTGCTGATTAGAAATCAATCCTTCATCTTTACAAATTTTATGGAGAACATTTTTAACTAGAACATTTACACTACCAAAAGGAAAGAACAATCCTATATCCCAGTTTTGTAACTAAAAAAACTCACCCATCCTCAGCCCCTCTGGGATCAGTGGAAGGAACTACAGAAACTCCATATAGAATACTATTCTTTTTTCTCCTCTAATTGAACTGCATGATGGATAAAATTTCTATTGTAGGTGATCTATCTCCTCTAGCGCCTCATGAATTTAATGAGCACAAAAGTACCATTCATCTTACAAGGCTTTTTAAAACAAAACACTATAGAAATTAACAGTTCTAGATTACTTTCTATATCTTTATCATCTATTTAACAATGTACAGGTGGCTAGTCAGGAAAATCAAACCTAAAATCATAGTGATTTACCCTATAAAGCAAAGACCATACTTGTGGGAATTGAGACACCCTAAACTAGGGCAGAAGACAATTTTCCTACTTTTATTCACCTCCCAATCTTAAAATGCAGAAGTACAAATAATGCAAGTTAGATATCTGGCTTCATTTACACACTTAAGCTTCCTCTACAGTCTCTACAAACAGATTCAGTTCTCTGGCCACTGGTACATATCCTACACTAGAATTTGTAACTTATTTTCTGTAGTTGATCTATTGACTGTAAAAGGGTTATATGCAGCTTATAGTAGGGGAAAATTGTGGCCTAATTTTAGTAGTGTAGAATGTAAGCAGCTACACAGCTAGTTGTTTCAGCTCTCATTACAGCCAACAGAGATCAAGTTAGTAATTTGTAGGCAATTCACTGGGCAAAATGTTGGTGTCTCCCTTAGGATAAGGTAAATTGTTCTCAGGACACTATTAACTGTATTTACAAGATCTCCACTGATCTCCCTGATAAGGGAAGCCCTGAAAAAAGCTCACCTATGCTTGAGGCAGCTAAAGCTGAGGCAAGAACAATCCTACTCAAATGACTAACTTTTTGGTAAATATACATTTAAATTAGATGAACTTTACCCATTATTTATTTCACACTAGACCTTTCTCTGCCCATTATCTTGAAATGTCTTTTATATGACTATGCCATATCACATGGCTCCTATTTCCACTTAGTTCTTTCAGTTTTTTTATCACTGACCTCATGTACATCAACACTCATGTTATATTAACAGTGTGAATATATTATTTTCCTTCTATGTATTTAAATTCTAAAGGTTAGTTCAGGTACAATGCTTTAGGTGACAACCATAAGGCATTTAATGAAACACAATCTATTTCACGCTAGTATTATTTGAGTAACATTTATTTATTTACAGCAGTTGAGATGTAATACGAATAAAAATTCTAAAAATGCCAATATTTACTTATTTATTATAAAAAATTTTGGCAAGGGAGTAAAGTATTCATTTAGCCAGTATGCTTTATACATGTTTGGGAAAAAAACATAATGTGAGTATATACTTGTCTTCTTTAAGATGATGGGTTTGAGTTCAGCAAAAGAGTAAAAAATATTAAAGAGGAAACATGCAGTCACCTGAAATTACTGTAAAAACACTTTATGGATGATAACGTAAGTTTCTAAATAAGTTGCTATAAGATTTTTTTGAAGTCCAAGGTCACAAGAAAATAAAGTCAAATGGTGCATTTTATTATTTCACACCCGTTACAACCTCATGGGTAAATGGTACCCTTACTGTGAAAACAGATTGATTAATTTTCCATATACTCCCATATTTTTATATCCTTTCATTGATCTTCACCTTATTTGTGTTCTTTTGCCTTTCATGGATTGTTTACCACAGAAAGTCTGAAGTACTGCTGCTAGCACTACTCCTGTGCTCGCGGTGGACTTGACTCCTTTACTATTACAAGCATTTAACTCCATATTTAACAGATTGAGGGCAGTCAAGAAGAATGAAATCCCAGCCCTTTTGAAATCACTGAAAGTAATCTCATTTGTATTTGTGTCAGACCTAGACCCATCTGATGTCTTAGAAGACTTAGGCGCAGTCAGCCATCTTCTACAATATTGGCTTGGTTTCCACATGTTGTTTAAATTTCTTTGCAAACATGCTGCCTTCCAGGGATATAAGGAAACTCTTAATTCTTAGCAAATATTTTACCTAATTCTATAAATGCTGCATTGTGTTGAGAAAAACGAAGAGCCAAACACTGAGAGAAAAGAACCATTGACAGAGTTTAGAGGTAGGATGCCATGCAAACTGGAGGAACACCATGAGGAAATGCAAATAGGGAACAATAACTTTAATGTAGATAATATTTCTTATATCTGTATGGCCACAAGTCATCCTTAATAACAGTTTAGCATGAAATAATCATACAAGCCTGTGCACAATTGAGGAAAGCGCTCAGTCTAACAAAAGCAACCATTAGCATGAGGGAGAGGTTGATTACCACTATCAAGACTGTCAACTGCAAGTTTTTGGAACAATAAAGATTACACTCCTGTGTTCTCAATAAATTGCCTGCTGTATCACAGGAAGATTTCCATTAGAGTTTCCCTGCATTTATTGTGAAACTGCATTCATGGAAATTTATTATAAAACTGACAGCTTTTAGACACCCTCAACAGAAAAACATCCAACAAGTATTTAACCTCTGAACTGTCAAACATTTTTGCAGGTAATCAGGTGATATTTCTGTGCTTAAAATCAAAGATATATCTTGTTTGAAAATATCTCAAAATCAGTATTTGAGATCCATTTCTATTTTCTGTCACTTTTTGACTATGCTGTCTGATAACTACCTATTAATTGGGGAACTTTCAGAGAATTTAGAGCACCCTATATCACAACTGACCTTGTCTGCATCAGTGGAAAAGCAACAGAGCACATGTATGAGATCAAAGTATTGGCATTTTCTCTGACATGTTAGCAGTGATGAGGAAAGCAGATGGAAAAAACATATTAGATATTGATCCCTTTCTCATTCCTGCATACCCTTTAATTAGATTTAGATTGTAAACAATGCTATTGTATCTTGTGGCTGTATGCATTAAATGGTGGACTGAACAATGTCTATGTATATTTTGAAATACTAGTCAAATTGAGTGCTTGGGATTTCTATGCATTAGAAATATATGCCGCTAGTCATGTTGCAAAGTTTCTTTAAAGTTTTTTTTATTTTTTTTAAAAGTAGAATGCACTTTTAAATGCATTATGGGGAAATATACTAACCTCTCTTTTAAGAAAGGGAAGCAAACAAACTCACATAAGGATGCATTGTTAAAGGTTATGTTCCAAGTATACAGAGAATGCAAACTCGCAGGGGCAGCAATAGGTCATGATTTCTGTCCTTTTGTTATGCTATGGCTGTCACTGTAGCTACATCAGCATCTACCCAGCCGGTACCATGCAAATGCGCAAATATGTCTCTCCATGTTACACATACAATGGTACACCACAAAATTATCCTTCACGGAGCCAAAGTACATCCAACAGAGCTTATCAGCTTAGATCCGTTGTCATACAGAGATAGCTCTCTGATTTCAGAACCAGCTCCCTGCTACTAGTAAAGCGTACAGCCGTATTACTCATCCCAGGCTCCCGTGCTTTGCCAGAGGAGCAGCAGCCCCCAGCAGACAGCTGAGTAGTGTGCATAATCCCCCCGCACACTTTGAATTCTGGAGGGCTTTATTAGCAAGGGAACTGTGTTGTAAGAACGTAATTGTACTACATAGGGTGCAATGCTAATTCCTGGCATACTGGTGATCCTAGCTATCAGTTATTAAGATAGCCTGGATTCAGGAGTTTGGTGCAGAGAGACACAAGAATTCCACACAGAGACAACTTATGTTTGAAAGTAGTAATATTATCTTTGCTTTTTCCTTTCTATGGATCATTGAACTTCTTCCTGTTTATATTGCAGATTAGTGTCTTTCAGAGAAGAGAAATCCCTTCACTAGTGGAGATCTGAATATGTTGCCAGGTAAGTCTTTTTCCTCAAGTTGGCTGTTGAGACCGTTGCAATCAAAAGCTGACACAAAATTCCATCATACAAGAGAGTGAAAGATGGTGCTGTGAGCAGGATCTGAAATGCTACATAAACAAAAGCGAGTTGGATCAAGGGTCTGCTCTGTGAAAAACTGAAACCTCAGACACAGGAGATGAAACAGACTTGGGAAAAGGGAATTTTGCTCAGTCTAAAATGAGATTGTCAAGGAAGTAAAATGAGAGTCTATTGGCTTCACTAATTTACTTATTTCTTGATTTCCTTCAGGCCTCAGCACCTCTGTTAAGAAACTGTACCATATTTTTTTACATTGATGTTTTCAGTTTGGAAATTATTTTTTTTTAAAAGTTGTTACTTAAGTGGCATTGAGGATCAGTGGAGTTTTCTTTTGAAGACAGTTGCTATTAAAATATACTGGATTATAGACTAATCCCCTGTATTGCAGTTAATGAAGAAAGCTGTGAGAGAAAAAAAAAAGCAATTAAAAGAAATAAAGAAAACACCCAACACACTCACAGCAGGTAGGAGAGCATGTGGTTTTGTGCAGCTTTTTAGATGAAATTGTCCAGTGGAACCACTGGGAAGGAACATCCAGATTGTCTGGAAATACCCAAATGAGATAACTTCACCGCTGGATATGCACTGCTGGACGTGCACGATGTTGCCGCTATCTCTGCAGAGCACACCACCAGGGGCATTAGATTGTTCCAATTATGCAGTAGAGTAAAGAAACGCTAATTTCTCCCCACAGTTGTCCTTTTGTCTCCTCCTGGTGCATTCCTCTGCTTTTTCTTACTTCACACTCTCACAGTAGTGTCAGACACCAGTGAAACAACACTTACAGCAAGGCATACTCCACCGGGTGTCCCTGCCCAGGCGCCGGCAGCGGGGGCTGTGGGGTGGTCTCTGTGAGGAGAGACCAGGGCTGCCCCATGCTGATTCCAGCCATTTCCAGACAGGTCCCACCAACCCACCGCAGGGCACAGCTGAGGCCCTTGGCCAAGATGGCGGTGCCTCTGGGAAAACAGATTTAAGAAAGGGCAAAACGCTGCATGGCAGTGAGGAGTGAGGAAAAAAATGTGAGAAACAGCCCTGCAGACACCAAGGTCAATGAAGAAGGAGGGAGAGGAGGTGCTGCAGACACCAGAGCTGAGATTCCCCTGCAGCTTATGGAAAAGACTGCGATGGAGCAGGTATTTCCCTGCAGCCTGTGGAGAGACCGTGCTGGAGCAGATATTCAGACTGCAGTCTGTGGAAGACAACACGCTGGTGCAGGTCAATATGGTCTGAAGGAACTGTGGCCTGTGGAAGACCCACACAGGAGCATGTTTCTCCTCAAGGACTGCAGTCCATTGGGAGGCCCCATGCTGGAGCAGAGGAGAAGTATGAGAAGGAAGGAGCGGCAGAGAGGAGCTGTTATGGACTGTCCACAACCCCCCTATTCCCTATCCTCCCTTTGACACTCAAGGGTAAGGGGGGAAGGTAGAGGAGTTGGGAATGAAGCAGTGAATTTGCAGCTTGGGAAAAAAGAGGAGAGGGAAAGTGTTTTTTTTAATTTTGTCTTTTTTGCTTACTATCCAAACCTATTTTAATTGTCAATAAATTGAACTAATTCTCACCAAGTTCAGTCTGTTTTGCCCATGTGTTAATTGGTAAGTTATCCCCCTGTGTCTATCTTATTTTCTTCCCCTGTCCTGTTGAGAAGCAGGAGTGAGAGAGAGGCTGTGTAGGCATCTGGCTGCAAGCCAAGGTCAACGCACCACATAAATAAAATGCAAATAATATTACTCTGAATACCAAAAGCAACAATATTTTGGTAGACATTGCCAACACATAGACAGAAAGATATTATCTCTGTGAAGACTTTGCAGCCTATGAGTGTATGTACAGTATGGGGAGAATCTCACTAAAAGCTCACTAATTTTGCTAATAGTAGCACAGATTATGTGAAGATGAAGACTTTCTTGCAAAGACCAACATCCCCACAAGGCCAGAATAACCCCCACATATGGCAGGCTAAATATTTGTCCTTCTACCACCTAAGCTGTATGGACTACATCTCTTAATTTGTTTACCCATGTTGCTATCATCATGCCTGATTGTAACAGGCATCATCTGTGAGAGCAAGAAAGACAATAAGCTCAAACCAGACACAATGCCATTCACTATGTGTATATATATGTATAGATATATATGTAATATATTTAAGATAAAGCTACTTAATTAATAAAATACTTATGATAAAGTTATACCTTACCCACGCCCAGATAACCCCACAGCTTCTCCTTATTAATTATCCATTTTCACATAATTTTAACCCAAGAAAGAGGTCCTAATCAGGGACTTGAAATAGGAAAGATTAATGGTCTTTCAGTTCATATGACACATATCTAATATCTTGTCACATTTTCAAGTATCGGAGAGGTCAAGTTACCTCATTACGTAAGGGTATTTTGATGTTCTCGATTGCTGTTCTGAGGTGAGCATTTCATTACTTGCACGCTTTTAACTCACATACATTTCAGACCTACTAATGGGATTAGAAAGCTGTGATGATTCATGACAGTAGGTATATTCTGTAGATTTTTGCAGAACTTCTATAAGCATTAAAGGGAGTCGCACACCAGAGGACCAAAGTCTATTAATACAAATAGCATCTTCCACAAACAGTCTTCTAAACAGTAATTTGGGTGTCCTAAATCTCTCTAGTCATTCAAGAGAAATGACTCTGATGTCAACACTTTAGCAGCAGAGATTCATCCATTCCCCCATAAGCACTCACAACAGAGTAGGCCCTTTTTTTGTTTTAGTTAGTAGAAATGTCTTTCATTCTTGAGCCTATTAACTTGTAACAATAGAAATAATAGGAGCTGAGACAGGTGTAGAAAGTTTAATTCTCTTCTTGTGAGCTTCAAATTTAAAAAGGGAGTTCAAAAAAACCATGATAAAAAAGGGTATTAAAATTCATGAATGCCAGTATAATATAATTTTGATCCGCACAGTTTTTCAGGGATTGTTGTCAGTTTCTATTCCACTGTTAGACATCATTAACAGCAAATATGACAGATACACTAATGAAATCGATTTGGTCATGTTATCAATTTAATTCAAAAATGTAACCCCATTTTATTACCATGTAAGTTATAAAGGCTTATAGGCTAATGCCATCTGTCACTGTAAGAGTTCTCTCCTGAACTTCTTAATAACTAAGTGTAGGTTTATTTTAATTTTATTTTTTACATTTTGAATTAATTACTTCAGTACCATAGTAAGCATGCTGGTTTAGCTCATGGTAGGACTGAAATATTGGTCAATGCACTCTAGTAAGGGAAACCTTTCAATGAAATGAATATAGCAATACAGTATTGCCGTGGAACCTGATACATGCTATAGCCGAGCAATAGATTACTGTGCAGCATATATTCCCTGCAGCTGACTCACTGTCTAAGGAACAAATACATCCCTAACGCCCTTAGAGTCGGTGCACCCTGTTGTAAGGAAGTTTTTGAAGGTAAAATGAAAGCAGGGTGGTCCTCAGACACATGCTTCTCTCATTATTAATACTAGAAGGTTCTGCAATATATTGCTTCCTATAGATGGCAATTTTTTTAGGAGCACTGATCAGCTGATGAACCCAGGGTATGGTTTTTATATTGTGTTTGGAAAAATAACAGACAAAGCTAAATATCATTATGACAGGTGTTACCAGATGGCATCATTATACACAGACTCTGAATTATTTCACTAAGTGAGTATATGTTTAAACTTGGAATAGCTCTCGCCTCTGAACATAGTCTTAAGCATAATCTTAAGAAACGGAACAAGAAGCAACAACCATTTTCTTTCCTTTTTAGCTCCAGTTCATGTTGGTTCTTAAGGAAGAGCTGTTCTTAGAGCATCAAAAAATGCTGTTGGATGTAAATAATTGTCTTACAAGCCAATTGCCTTGTTTCCAAACCCAGTGCATCTTTACAAGTAAGTAGAAAGCCAACAAGCTTTATGATGCATATATCTAGACTTTATATTCCTAATTCTTCTCCACAAGACAGGCAATGAAAGAATGATGCAAGCCTTCTGGAAAAGCATAATTTTCATTTTTAAACAGGAGAGAAACACTGAAGAAAACCTCCATCCCTGTCCTCCTCAGAAAGGCAGACAAAACGCAGCAATTTCAGATTGTGCAGCCTATCCAAAATCCCCTCAGAGTAGCAAACCTGGGGCCTGCTAGCCATCTGGCATAGAAGTGCACAGCTAGAGGCAATATCATGAGCTGGGCTTTTAGTTTGCCCTGCACTCCCCGCTGCCAAAAAGACACCAGTAGCCAAAATCAGGCTGAACATCCCTAAAACAATTCCTTTAGAACTGCTCGTAGTCATTGCAGTGGGTGTGTTTGCACGGCACTACAAGCTGCAACCATTCCTGACCCACCTGACCTGCTGCTGTGGCTCCGAAGTGCGAGGAAAAGGAGAGGAAAAGAAGCTTGTTAGGTGCCTCGAGCAGCTGTAGGAGACTACAGTCACCACCAAAATAATACAAACTAGCCTTGCTGTGGAGCCACTTACACACATTTCTTCAAGTAAGCAAAGTAAGTTCTAGCAGGGCTTTTAGCTTGTAGTATTAGATTTTGTTAAGCTGTGAAGAACAAGGCATTTCTGACGTAGCAGAAGCTCAAATCTGATGGGTACAATTAAAATAACAAAGATTTCAGAACAGCTTTCCCCCTCTGACTTGCTGTATTTGTCTTTGAGTTTAGAAAGTTTCCATGTGTTCCTGGGGTGGAAGAAGCTCCACAGCAACCCATGTAGGTTCCTAGGAGTCTCCTTTGCAACATATAGGTGTGGCCATTTGCTCTTCTCAGAAATTTCCTGTGTCCCTAAAGATCTGCACTCTTTGTGTTCATCTGTGACTCTTCATTGCATTTTCTATTCCCAAACTTGCTCTTTTCCTCCATGATAACATCTGAAACAGAGTGAAGCAGCCAGGAAAAAGCAAGCAAGCAGCCTTCCTTTCTTCTTTTTAATATACAAGCAGTATGCTAAACGTAACCCGAAGTGAAATTGCTTAGTCATCTCATAAATGCTGACAAGGTCTATTCAGCAGTAAAGTGAATATTTGGGAGGAGAACTACCAAGAAGTAGTCAATTTACTAGCGATCACCTTCCAGAAACAAATACCTTGGTATTTGCAATGATCTAAAAAAGAGAGGGACTCAGACTATCCTTAGCTACTCCAATTCCACCTCTGCTAGAACCTGTTACTAATACTTTCTCTACTAGTGGCTTAGCTCAATGAAAAATTTGCTTTTTCACCAAAACACATATAACTGATCACACTGAGAAGCAATTTAACTCATCTGGATTTCTGCATGGCTCACTGCAATTCTGGGCATATATAAGGGAACTAAAACTACCTCAGGAATGACTTTCTATTGTAAAGTAACTTGTTCCCAAGCCAGAGGTTTATGGGACAATATAATCCGAAAGAAATTTCACATCATAACACTTAAAAGGCAACACTCAGTCACACTCAAGCATCACTCGTCAGCATGTCCAAAATAGCAGATGTGGCTGGTTGTTGCATTAGGAGAGGAACAGGAAAGAGGCATTCATCTTCCGATTCTGCTGTGCCAGAAACTTGTATGGTTTCAGTTAGTCATAATTCCTATAAACACCGGAACAACTTTACAGTCTAAGGAAATCAGTCATGTGGTATGTCAGATTCTGAGAGCCATTCTTTGGATGTGAAGGCCTTGAACTATGTGAAACTAACTTAACTGAGGACTAAATAACAGATAAGACTTGCCATCACTTTTGTACCATTGAATTTCCAAAAGATCTGATTGCCTTGGTATTATATTTGCAACAGGCATTTCGCATTTGCATCTGGTATCTCCAAAGATCCCAGCCCTGCCTCCAGACAGCAGAATTGGTGGGGATAACTTGATCCTGCTCTTGTGGTTAGGTCTCTGTATAGAAACTTTGCCTGACGAAGTTATGTAGACATTTACCATCATGAACAACAATCCCAGTATTATACCTGCTAAATTAAACTGAGGCAACACTATGCGTTTGCTACATTTTTTTAAATATTATTTTTAAAAATAAACATCGAAAAGTTATTTGTTTCAGAATTCCAGCAATCTTTCATACACGTTCCTTTTCTTGCTTTCCCACTACCTGGCAAGATGCTACACCCTACTACGTTCACCATGGGTTACCGTTTTCTGTCTACAAATCAGCTGAATAAGAAAAACTATACTTTCTAAGGTGAAAATAATGCCCTTAAATGCTGCACATATCCTCTGTCCTTTCAGGTTTCTCTTGACCGGTTGGACCGTTAGTTGATTAATCTGTCTGCAAAGCTTCTGGCTTCAGGCCCTTAAATAGATTTTTTTCCTGCCACAAGGTTCAATTGTTCTGAGGCAAAGCTTTATACTCTTCCCACATCTGTCCTGTTGTCACCAGAGTCTCCATGTAGTGAGAAGTACCTGGAAAATAGTAACATGCAGCCTGTATTCTCTGCATTCCTCTTTTCTAATAGAGTAAATGGAGCCTTGTCTTCTTTTTTTTTTTGGAGAAGGTGAGCCTGACATGTCCTATCAGCTTTTAAAAATCATTAAAATGAAAACAAGCACATGATTACATGGAATTCTAAGTGCTATTGACTATATTATATTGCAGATTCTCCTATGGTTGTAATAGTTTGAGTAAGAATGAGGTAACAAAGAGCTTGGGGGGCATTACAATTTTTTTGTGATTTTTCTCATTTTTGTGGGCATTGGTTTCCTGTTGCAAAGCGAGGTCATTGTTATTTACCCAGGTAGAATTTCTGCCCTTCCAGAGATCACCCTCATTGGATTTGCTTTGCATGGGCTGGAAGTTACATTATTGTCGTCATGTCGCTGTCTTCAAAATTCTGGGAAGAAAAACATCTGTCTGTGGTGAAAAGCAAGTGCTACATGGCTTCGTTGAGGAAGAATTGTAACTTGTGCCAAATTAAACATAATTTTCTTCAGGCCTCACTATACTTTTTTATTTGCTAATAGCACATCAGTCAGGCTAAAAAGTATTAAAGCTGTAGTCTATGTTGCATTTCTGCTCCAGAGGCTTCTTAAATTCCTTTCTGTAGAAGTGCCTGAGGGGTGTGGGCAGAAGTAGCCCACATTTGTTTTCGTCTATCCTTGTGGATGTGTTCTGCATATACAGGAGTAAATTTATTACCCTTGCATTTCCATTAGTCATCATGATGGGAAGGCCCTCTTTACTGCCACCGGAGCTGTGTGAGCTCCTGTTTTGTCCAATGTTTTTTGTACATTAACAACTGGCTCAGGTTGCTACTGCCAACCTTCCGTTAGCTCCTTCACAACTCAGTAAGTAATTTCGGATGACAGCTGATGTCAACATTTCCTGTCATTACAGTCTCTGCCTTAGGTGGCTGACATGTATGGTTATGCCTGTGGAAGAACCCGTGCTAAACCACCTGTCTCTTTCCTTGAGTGTATAGCCATATACATAGGCTTCTTCCTATGCAGTGAAGGAAGACAGACTCTCGATCATGGTGGTTTAAACCACTCAGGCTCCTTAGCTAATGTAAATTGCTCTTTGCACATGCTTACCTTGTTCCTTTGATTATGTCAGAGCCTATACTCCTAACACAGACACCGAAGTTTCTACTACTAAACTTTTTTATGGTTGTTCTGAAAGTTCCTTACAGAACATTTCCTCTTCTTCCTTATTGCATTTTTTTTGCCATTTTAGGGTGTTTTCACACTAACAGCTTTTATGTTTTTTATTTCAGCTGTTCTTTGCATGTCATTTAATAATATTTTTAGAAAAGTTATTTTTTGATTACATGCTAATCAACTTTGCTCATTTGCATAGGTCACTTTGGATCAGTGCAGCACAGTAGAATGGTTTAATAACACTTTCACTAGCCTAATATTGGCAACATCAAACCTAGAAAACTGTGGTCATGGTCTGTCCAACCAGCTGTGGAGGACATCAGTGCCACTATCACCTTGTGCCTTGTGACTATAGATATGTATCCTAGGGGTCCTCCAACGGCTTGCTTGGGCTCTGAAAAGGCATAGGATTATCATACGAAACCAGTGACTTGACCTATGCACTGAGCAGCTTGAAACCAACGTTACTATCAGTCTCAAGAGCAGAATGAAAGAAATCTTTCCCTTTTTCACATATGTCCTGAAGTTTTACATAACTGAAGCCATAGTGGCTTTGCTGGAATGAGAAATGATAAACTGAAAATCCTGATTTTCAGTTTCCCACATTTTGTACTATTTTGTAGCCCATTTTGTCTCTGTCGATCTTCATATGCCTCCCATATCTTCACTAATCTCTGTAATTTACTGATACTAACAAACCATTCAATCTCAGTATTCATATTTCATTCGTAGTCAAAAGCAGTACAGGAACTTGTGTTGATCCTCCCACAGAATGGCTCATTATTAGTCACTGTCTGTTCTGGCTTATTGTCATTTACTTCCACTTTTCTTCTAGTTTTTTAGTTTATTTTTAATTGGTGACAGAATTACCTTTAACATATCACCCATGAGTCTCAAATTTTAATGGGATTTATACCTCAAAGGAAGACAACCGTATCATCAGTAAAATTCTCATCTCTGCAGTTGAAATAATATTTTCCTTCTTATTTCCCTGTTTCAAATTTTACTACTTTTGACTCCCCTGGAACTTACAAAATACAAAAAGCATTTATTAAATACTAAATACTCTGAAATGCAAAATATTTAATTTTCTCTGGTCTCGGTTTCTTTTCAGTTTCCTTCTTGGTTTCCTTTCTTTATTTGAGCCCCAGCTTGAAATCAGATGTTTTCTGTCCATTCTTATTTGTCTAAGCCCAGTCTGAGATTCGTTGCTTCGATGTAGCATCAATTCTTAGAAAAAAGAATAAAAAAATAATTACTTATTTGTAACTTCTGTAATTACGTAAGCCAAAAATATAATAAAAACTGCCTTCTTCCTGGGTGTGAAGCATACACCAAACAATAACGGAAAGATCACCTTCACTTTAGGGAGGGCTATGATATATTTTGCCACCTGAAGAACCCAGTAATTTTAAAAAGTTTCCAGTTAAGACACAGCATCAACTGAGAGAAAGCACTTGGCTGAACTGCTTTGACAGTTCCCACATTCCATTGACATCAATTCTCTTTGAAAAGGGTGGGATAAATAAAAAAAAAAAAGCATAATTTATAAAATATACCTGAAAGAATTAAAAAAAAAGCACAAGTTATGTCTTTTCTTTGCATTAAATATATGAGCCACCTTCTATAGGCCTTTATGATTTTCACCACAAGGGTGACAAATCACTTTCATTTGCATTAATCATTCTCCTCAAAGAGTCATAACCCAAATCCAGCCATAAAATTACTGCTGTTGTTGGGATGTCTGGGAACTGTTTTCTGCATGTTTGAAGCAGGAGGAATAAAAGTACCTGGAAATCAATTTTACCTATAGCCCATCTTGAAGTTGCTTGAAAAACAAGCTGGTCTGCAGGCCAATATAATTTGGACAGAGAGTGACTCTTGGAAGCCTTACTGATGGTAACCTGTTGCTTGTGCTTCCTGGGATGCAGTATGGTAGTTAGAGGGTATTTTACCTTCCAAGGATTCTCGCCACTAGAGGAATTCTCCTCTGACTATGCCTGTTCTGCTAAAGGTTGCCTTGGGAATCAGAAACTGGGGCTATTTTCCACAATTTCATGGTAGTTCTAATCCAGTCTTCACTAGGGCCATTCCAAACCTCACAGAAAATGCTATTCTGCATCTTACTAATCCAATCTTTCATCTGAAAGTTTTAAATCTTGGAAGGTGATGTGCTAAAGGCTTCTATTTTCCTGTCATCTCTCACTTTGTCCCTGTAATGGGAGGAGTGATTGCTCGTGTAGAAATATGCAACACCCCTAGTCAACCCATTCCTGGTCTTTGGTTGTTACTCGTGTATGTGTCATTCTTAATAGAAATCATACAAAAAGATTTAATAGCAAATGCCTTCTTCCGTATTTTTTTATCAGGAAAGACACTGCATATACGTGGGTTGATGTGATGAAATCTGGTTCTGTTTTTTTCTCCTTGAACAAATATTCCAATTCTCTTTTCCTTTTCCTTTTCCTTTTCCTTTTCCTTTTCCTTTTCCTTTTCCTTTTCCTTTTCCTTTTCCTTTTCCTTTTCCTTTT
The DNA here is from genome assembly GCA_008711295.1 of Anarhynchus alexandrinus. Classification (NCBI taxonomy): domain Eukaryota; kingdom Metazoa; phylum Chordata; class Aves; order Charadriiformes; family Charadriidae; genus Anarhynchus; species Anarhynchus alexandrinus. The sequence goes on from VUYV01000042.1 coordinate 280,619, forward strand.
CCTTTTCCTTTTTCCTTTTTCTTTCTTTTTTTATTTTCCTGTTCCTTTTCCTTTTTTTTCTTTGTTCTTTGTTCTTTTTCCTTTTTCTTTTTTCTTTCTTATTTTCATTTTCATTTTCATTTATCTTTTTCTTTTTTCTTTTTTCTTCTTCTCTTTATTTTTCTTTTTTTATCTTCTTTTTCTTTTTTTTTTTTTGGCTTCTTGTGTCTACATCCGCTGTTCTCTTGTGCCTTTTTCTTTCCACTAGTTCAGTGGCCCAGGCAGTCAGTGCTGTGATTTTCCTGTCAACCAATCCATTTACCACCTTCTACTTCAGCTGTTCCTTATAGCCACATAGGCTCTTCAGACACAGTGTTGAATTCTTTATTTTCTTCTGGAAACTCTAATTAGTACTCACGATTGTGATGAATAGGCTATATTAGATAGTAAGTGCCTGGGTTAAAGATTTATGCAACAGCATGTGGGTACAGTTTCAATAAACAAGTGAATGATTGAGAATAACACATGCATAAAACCTGAGCTGCTGCAGAGAAGAAATGAATTGGAAAAAAAAAAAAAAAAAGAAAAGCTAAAAGCATAATTATTAAATTGGTGAATGATGTGTCATATTAATTGCTATAGTATATTAACATTTGCTCCGTTAGATATCCCAGATGTTTAAAGCAGTAGTTACATCTGTCCTTGCCTGGGTTAACAGAAAGCTAAAGAGAAGCTTTTTTCAAAAAATGTTTAAAGGTTTACTGCATTTCTAGAGGTTGTTTTCATTAGTCTATTATGTGTTTTTCTGTATTCTTCTGTTCCCTTTCAAGCATGTTTTGAAAAAGTTACTTGTTTGCAATCTGAGAAATGAAGGATATTTAATAGCATTCAAACAAGACATTCCCCTCTGTGTTTCAAATTTTGCTTTGGAAGAGGCACATAAAATACGTTCAGAAACAAACAATTTTTTTTATGTAACTTAGTTTTGTAAAATTAGAAGTTCACAATATTCTGAAAACATATTGTTCCTGAGAGAGAAACATTTCACCACTGCTCTTAGAGTAGTAATTCACAGTGACAAAGGCAGCCAGTATATTTTGTTTGTTAGAAACTGTACATTTTGGGGGAGGAGGGAAAAGTACAAAACACATTTTAAGTGCCTTGAGGTGTCTGTTGTACACAGGAGACTCAACAACTAGAATTCGTCTCTGATGAATAATCAGAATCTTACGTCTCTGATATTTCTTGTCAGAGTAGACCTTATAAACGATGTACATCTACCTTTTGCTAAGCATTTAAAGTACTCAGAAAACAAAGACATAAACTTGCATATTCGGAACTGATTGGAAGGTATGATTTCAGATGTCCATTCTTAGATCCTCTAGTGGGATCTGGTTTCCAGAAAATAAATGACCTTAATCTGATCTATAACTGAGCAAACTGGAATGAAAGTACCCAACACCTGAAAAGGGAGGGGTAAAACTTCAATTTCAAAACACAACCCATGTCCTCATTTTCCCATTCCATCACTAAGTTTTCCTGTCTGTGCCCCCACCTTAATTATCATCTGGTGAAACTCCTTTGGTGACGTCATGCTCAGGGAACAAAAGTCTCACTTATAAAAGGATTTTCTTTATTTTTCATAATTTAGCTGAACCAACACAAAACTGAATACTGTAAAGCAACAAAAATGATGTAACATCTTTAATTGTTCTGTGTTTACTAAATAAGGCTACTACACTCCCTTTAAAATAAATCAAAACAGAGAGTTGGTAGAATGAGGGATCTGGCTCTTGAGGTCTACATGTACAGTAAATGTATTTACCATCATTTATTGCATGACATGTTAAACCTGACATTGGTCATTTATAGTGCAGTCAGTCTATAACACTTTACAAGTGGCTGGGCTTTAATTGCTACTTGGACAGTGGTCAAAATCCTAAGATTAAATAAGAATTTTGTATATATTTATTTTACTTGAGGACAAAATGACCTATAGTTCATGTTTCCTGCAACCTCTGCATTAAATAAGCCTCAGTATTAGAGCAGGCTTCACAAAAATGTCTTTAATCAACTTTTCATTTTTTTACCTTTTATCTATGGTCACTTGAACAATTTCTATATATTTTTCTTTAGTAGAATAGAACTAGCATAACACTAAAAGTTAATTGGAGTATTAGGTAGTATGCTTGAAACCATAATACATTTTCCAGGAAGAAATTAAGTTCGGGTTTTGATTGCATCATACCAATATGTACCAAACTTATATACCGAAAGGTACAGTAAAAGGGAACAAGGTTTTGTTTGTTTCTCTGTTTTATCATAATTCCCCCTCATCTATGCCATCTTTGCTAAATTTTCACTAATCGATAATGCTGAAAAAGTGGGCGTTCTAACAATGAGGTAAAACACTGAAAATGGGATCAAGGAACAGGCTTCAAACTGACCCTTACATAAAAGTAGAGTGACAGAAAGAAAGGAAGGAAGAAAGGAAAGAAGAAAAGAAGAAAGGAAGGAAGAAAGGAAGAAAGGAAGAAGAAAACCAAACCTTGCTATGAAGAGCAATGGGTAAAATATTTTACACTCCATTTTTATCAGTACATAAAGACAAAAAATAAAAATAAAATAAAAATAAAAAATGCCTTCCAACAGTGCAATGGTTGAATGCATTTATGTAATATAAACAACATTATTCTTTGCTTTTTCTACACAGTCCTCTCTGGTCATGCTTTACATCCAGAATGTCCCAATGGAAGAAAGCAAACGACACCAGTCACTTCAGAGACAACTGAAGTAATAAAACACAACTTAACTCTGAACCACTTGTCATGACTGTCAGAGTTATCACGTTAATTGTTAAATAGGATTTTCTACAAATATACAACATATAAAAACTGTTAAATATATAACTTTAGGCTTTTCAAAATACATTTAATGATCTCTTTCAAACAAGTGTTACTTTTGTTTTCTCTTTAATTTGCTTTCTGGTGCTAAATGGTGTATCAGATGAGACATAGGCCACAGATGACCAAACATGCTCTTTGCAAATACTGTATTATCCAACTTTAACTATCAAAAATGGAACTGTAGAAGAGGCATGTTTAACTGGTTAAAACTGAAAATGATTTTAGTACGAGAAAGTCAATCTAAGTACAGAGGAATAAAGGTGCCGTGTAGACAGTTTGTGTTCTTTTTGTCCAAGTTTTTCAACCATAGGTCGTTTTCTCTCAGCGGTCCGTTATATTCTCTCGAACGTGGCATTTCAAGAGCAGGTCTCTGAGTTAGTTTTTACTGCAGCTTTCTATAAAGACTTCTGCTGGACAACAACATCTCAGCTTTGTGAAAGCTGGAATCATGTCTTTGTGGAGACCTCCTACAATTTAATGACATAACTCTGTTAACAGTAAGATTGTGTCCACTTTAAAATAGATTTTGCTCTTTGGTCTATTGTATATACTGAAAGTATAAGAAAATAAAAGCAATTCAGACAGTTTAGGGCACAAGAAGAGTTTCTCTTTTGCACCTTAGTGTCCTCCCATAGGCAAAACAGTCTTCTCTAAGGCTGATTGGGATGATACTCTTCATTGTAGCAGACTCTTCGGATTAAAACATGTAGGTAACAGCAAGTCCAGCAGTGGTGTATAACGCAGATGAAACGTTAACCATGAACTTTTTTGTATTGCTAATGCCCAAGCATATATCTTTTTCTATATTCCTTAGTCCAGTGATCCTTAGTATGGTAGAACAAACTTTAGCTCATAATGTAGAGGAATTATGCTGTCATTCATGAGATACAGAGAAACAGACAGTTGAGTTGATGACATATAACGGATGATGATCCACAGCAGTGAAACTTGACTAAGTTAAGTAGCTCACACAGAGCCTAAACCACTCCTACGAAGATTCTGTGTTGCTGCATTTGTCAGGAGACCTGTAAATCAATAAGAACAAATGAGTCAGCGTCTTAATTTACAATGCTGGTTATCTTTGCTGTCCATTATTTTAAAACACACTGTACCCATATTTTTCAAGGAGACAGTTAATGAATTAGAAGATACTTATTTTTCACAGCAAACATCTTCCCTGAGAAACAACATATGAACAAACCTATATTTTTATTTAGTATAAAAATTAACACTTTAATCATTATTTCTAATAAAGTGATGACTATAAATGATAATTTACAATAACTTCAATGCCATCTACTTTCTACCAAGCTCCATGCACATTCTTTTTCATAAAAATAGTATCATAGAATATTCTTTTATCTGCATTAAAGTTACATATAACAATATCTAATACACATGGTGATTAAGATGACTATTACTTTTTACACATAGGATATGATGAAAAATGGACATGAAAGCCATGACTATTTATTAAAAATGCAAGGATGTTTATACTGGAGGCTTTTCTGCCTTTAAGTTTCCAATGAGCACTAGAGTGCGCCTAATTTAATCAATACTGCCCTCTAGCGATGCTATTACAAGTGCAAATCAATGTAAATAATGTTTATTAATAGTCAATTTAATCAGAAAATTGTTTTAGTTACACAGCAGAAAAAAAAACAACAAAAGAGTGAAACTCAGCAAAGGACTGTGTGATGAACCTGTTTAAAAGAAAATGAAATGGAAGCAGCAGTTTGAAAGAGAAACAGAACCAAAGTTCACACTATTAAAGAAAACAAAGAGTACTGGAAGACAGCACAAACACAAATGAGAAAGTAATGAGTGATTTATACAACAAGGAGCCAGCTACTCATGCTCATCCAAAATATCAGTTTAGAAATGGTTTCAAAATTACACCGATACTGTACAAGACAAAATGTATTGAGGTGTATTAAGCAAGGATGATTGTCATAAAATGTTGTTTGAATGTTCAAACACTATCTTCTGCTTTGGCATTGTTCTGTCTCCAAATAGTCAGAACTCTTATTACTGATGGAAATACCATGCATAACTCCAGAAAATACTGAACAGTGAATGTGAAAGAGCAAAACAAATAAGAAAATCCAATTCACTTGGTTCAAGCCGTGTATTAAATTTAGAGTTTTTAACCTAACCCTCAGAGCAGTAAATGAAAGAAATATCTGCCTCCAAATCAATTTAGTGACAGCTTGAAACATACGGATCTCTCTATATATGTATGTAGAAAGATAGATAGATAGATTGATAGATAGTTATGTAGATAGATAGATAGGCAGGTAGACAGATAGATAGGTAGGCAGACAGATAGACAGATGAATACTTTCCTTATAAGGCATAAAGTGTATGTCATAGATTTCTGCTTTTGTCCTCTCACCTTTTCCAGGAAAAAACACCCCAGAAATCTTGCAAACAGCCTTTCCTTTTCGGACTAGTGATCAGATCTCCAAACCACATGGCCTCAGACAGGCTGAAGGCAAAAAACCTGGTTGATTATTGTGGTATATTCCCCTTTTTAAATACACATTCAGCAAGAGAAATTATTTTAAAGTTTTGCTTTTATTAGTTGTTCTGTTTCTTCTTTATACTCTTTCTTGGGGTTTCCTCTATGCCCCTTATTTTTTTTTCCCATTAGAAAATAACACAACTTTTAAGATAGTAATACTTTTTAGACAGTGAGACACAAAGCAAAAGATTTATGGTCTATTAGGTTTGAAAGTAAACTACTATTGTGTTAAGAATTTGGCTGACTTAGCTCTGTCTTTCCTGAATTACGCTGCAATGGCCCAAAGCTAAAAGCAACAGCGTAAACTGCTGATGGACTGTGTGTTCAGTGTTTTCATAGTGTGTTCCTCTACCATATTTTTTCCCAGGATGGAGAGAGAATTCAGGTACAACCACATTCATTTGCAGATGCCTACTGCTTGGTCATTTTATGGATATAGAAGATTCCTTCCTGACTTGCTATCCCTGCCTCCACTTTGCACATCCCTGCTGCGTGAATATGGTATCAACAGTTTAAAAGAAGGAGAGAAGAGGGGAGAAAATTATGCATTTCAAAAATGCTGAGCCAGGGCAGAGAGCAGACTTGAAATAAAGTGATGACAGGAAGAGGAACAGATTAGAGAACAGGAGGTGAATTTACAACTTTGGACAATGACAGAAGAAAATGGAAAAAAAAGGGGAAGAAAATGGAAAAAAAAAAACCCACAGATTAGACAGGGAAGTTTAAACAGAATTTATTAATGAAGGCATGAAAAAGAAGTAAGATAGGTAATAGAAACACCAGATAAAAAGGAGAGAGGATAGGAGAGAGCATGAAGAGTCCAGAGAAGAGGAAGAAAATGCACACCTACCCTCCCACCTCCTTTCATTCCTCATTACCGGTGAATTAATCACTCCCCAGAAAACCAAACAGATCAATCAAAAGGATTCCCAGAATGACCACAAAAAGGACTTGTTTACTATTTATACTAATAGTTCAAACCATGAAAAGTACCATGTCCCTGATAGGGCAAGTTTAAAGGAAAATGATGTTCTTGATGACTGTTTGGCAGCATTTTCTAGAATATTAATAAGGTCAATAAATTGCAATGAAAACAGTAAATTCAGTCACGACATACACAAAATTGTTTTAAAGCTTGGGAAAGGTGTGTTGGCATTGTTTTGTTCCTTTTCCCCCTTCAATTAGGAAATTTGCAGCAGCATCTAATCAAAGAGAGCCTGGGTACCAATCACATAGTACAAGATTTTCTTTTCTGTCCATCTCTATAGAGGACTCATGTCAGTTCTAGGTACCACTGCACAAGTAAGTTTGTCACTGACTTCAATGAAGTCAGAATTTCTCCCCGGAGAGCAGGTTCTGCTTCCTTCTCAAGGAGCCAGGTGTTCTGGCTGTAATTTTGGAGAAGTCTTGAGCTTGTTCAACTTTTAGACATTGAGCAGGCATCTAGTATCAGAGATTAAAATACTACTGTACGTTATCTGGCTGTTTCCATGATGGAAGCCCAAGCTCCTGTGTGCTCCACAGAATTCTGCTCAAGAGGAAAAATAATTTTCCTGACTGCATATTAATAGATAATCCAAAGCATAAGAAACAATACATTTCATATGACTATATATATATTAATGTAGTTCTTGGATGGCTTGAATATGTCCTGAGAATGTTTGGCTTATTAGAGCAATTATGTTACAGTCCGCAATTTATCTTACTCTGGAGGGAGCAGAATAAGGGACAGTCTATCTCCAACTGTGCCCTAATGGCACATGAAATAAAATAATTCATTAGTTTATTCCTATGGTCAAAGACAAAGGAAACAAGTTATGTAAGTCACCTTGAGAAGATGGGAATATGTGGTGCTTTGCTGACTTACTCAGGCTTTCCACCAAAAGACCCCCCCAAAAAAAAACCTGTGTCTGTCTTTCAGTGTAGTAGCTAGGATTTAATTTAGTGAAAAGATGCTGTGATTTCTTACCACAAACAAGAAAGTTGAGCCAGGCTTACTGTAACTGGCAAATATTTTCAGAGTCAGGACTGAGTCTCAAGCATGTCTGGCCCGACCTTTTATTTTAAATGGAATCCACACAAATACCAACAATTCCATGTCAAGCCTGGTAAAGCTTTCGCAGTTTAATCTGGTTTCCGCTTTGTATTTTTAGAATAAAAATTAAAGTCAGAGTGAACCAAAGTCATTATTTTTGCTGCAGTAGCCAAGTGCTTTTACATGACTGCCTGCTGAAGTTATACTGGCACTCTGTGATGACAACTCTGAACTATCTGTCATGTTTCCAGCACCGATTTCTGAAAATTTTCTGGATGTCTACGAAGTAATTGGTCATATTAAAGAGGTTTCAGTGTTGCCTAACAGCTGAACTACTTGTCTAAACTGTGTATTTTACACTTCCAGCTACAGTCTTAAAAATGCCTCTGGGAGTCTTAGGATTCTGTACAGCACCCATCAGTGCAAATGGCTTTTGGTTTTGGTTTGTTTTTTTTTTTTTTTTTTTTTTTTNTCTTCTTCTTGTACTATTACATGAAAAAAAATAAATAAACAACCAAACCCCATAACATTTCGCAGAAAGATAATTCACAGAGATGGATGTAGGTTGGGGCAGTCTCTGCCCCACAAATCTGCTCATAATGGAAACAGTTCCAAACCTTTTACCAACTGACTGCAAGTCAGATAAAGAGCATGTCCTTCCCCTCTGCTTCTGCAGCTGTCTGTTCTAGGTCCCTGAACAACTAAGCACGTATAATGCAGAAAGAAAGATATGAAAGCATTAAAATGCCCAAGGAAAACCTTACACTGCCTTGCAAGATACCACCATGCTTTACAGGAATAAAAATGTAAATTTCTGGTGATGATCCAAGCAGTAGCAATGTCCTGTTGCATTTATGAGAACTCCCATAGTCCCTCCTGAAAATTTATTCTGTTCTCCTCCCTTCCTCTTCCTTTCTCTGTGCCATTCATATATGCAAATTGAACTGTTTAGTCTTCAGAAGAAGACAAGTTAATCTAACTTTAAAGTGTCTGTGGCTATTAGGAATATGAAAAAGAAGCATGGAAGCTCCTATACTTAGGAATGCTGTATTCTGTCGCAGTAAGCTAGTCACAGGAAGGACATCTTCAGAGTTCAAACCATAACACCTGCAGAACTCGGAATAATAAGATCGGTCAAATCTAGTGTCTGTGCTTGTGGATGAATGTTTATAGAAAGCAGCCCAGTGCATTAGGTAGTGTTTATACAGGTACACTTTCCTGTGTTTGCACTCCAACAAAGCAGCATTCATGAGTTACGGGTAGCAGAATCCAAGTACTAGCCACCTTCTAGGAGAACATGTCTTTTCCTTAACACCCACTGTTTGATCTTTTTCACTTTCTCAAGAAAGAAGTATTTATTCCAAGTCTGAGACTCTTTGCAAATGAGATTTTTTTCCCCAATAACAATTGTTTTAATACCAATAATGTGTCTAGAACTAAACCCCAAAAGTGTCATTTCCCCTTAAATAATACTCTTAGCACTATCTTCTCAATTTCCTCTAACCATCTGCCAGGACTATCAACTTGATTATTAATTTCCGTTTCTGTTAAAATCCTGTTTGTCTCATATTAGCTTTTTTGAACTTACAAGATCTTGGAATGTACTGGGTCAGAACGTACGCTCCTTCCTTCTACTGAATTGCCCACTACTTCATAAACAATACCAGTGAAGGCAGTGGGACTGCCTTACAATTAGATAATCCTTGCAATGAATGAAAATGTTAGAACCAAGTGTTGTAACCCAGCTGAAATCCATTCGGCCCTGGATCGCGTAGGTGATCCGTGTTTAAGAGCTCAGGCTTAGGCATGTACAATAATGCACTCTTGCTTTGCAGCACCTGAACATACGCAAAGGCAAAGCAATGGAGGTGGCAGAAAAGACAGCAGCAAGAATGTCTGTGCTCAGAACATCTGAAGCCCTTGAGCACAAAGGGGATGATGGGGGATTTTTGGCTGGAGTAGCATCTGGAGCTGTTGTGGATAACAAAAGAGCCAGGCAGGTCTCATTCTGCCCCCCGTTAAAGTCTAACTCCAGCTCCTTGAAGCAACGTGGACAAAAAGAGGGAATGATGAAGAGGATCACACATCTTGTGAGGCATAACAATGCAAAACAGTGCCTTTCCAGTTCTCATGTGCTGGGTGAAAAACAAACACACTTAAAATAACTCTAGCTAAAGGCCCTGAGCAAATAACCCAATTGTATCTGATTTCTTTTTGCTCTTTTCAAATGGTTAGAGGCGTGCACCTCTGTGAAGCTTAGTAGCAGGTAAAACTAAGAAAGATTTGTAACTGGCATGGAATTGTAAACTTGAAAAATGACTACTTCTCTACCTCCCTTTTACTCTTCAAATAAAAGCAACTGCAATATTAGCACGATTGGAAGTGTAGAAGAGTAGCCAGGGGCTTTCCTCAGGGTACTGAAAAAATAACCTGGATTTACCATTCCTGAGACTTTTCTCTAAGGTAGGAGACAGCTTCAGATTAAATCACCACGGCATCTAAGAACTTATTTCTATTTAAATGCAGTAATGTAATTTGAATATTCATACCTATATACCTGTATTGAAAGCATACTCTTCGTAGAGCAACGAATCTTACCAAAGGCATAACCTTAATTACATTAACCCTTCTTGTGAAAAAACGCCTTAAATATTTCTGTGTTCTAATAAAAATCTATTAAATACAATGATCTTCCATAAAATAATGCTTGTATTGCCACAACAGAAGAATATCTCATGAAGAGGGTGGTGTGAGTTTTAATTATAAAGTTTAAAAAACCGTCTAGCCTATAGTTAAAATTTACTAGTCTACTTAATGGAAAAAAAGGAAAAAAGAACAACAACCCACATCAGCCAGCGCTGAAGTCCACAGACAAATGTAAACTGTTACTTTTTCTTCTCTAATTAGAGGAGAAGATTGTTCAGGGGCATCTGTGAGTGACATCTGATTGACAGGCAGCTGGTTTGGAGCAAGGTTAGTCTCACACTCACCATTAAAATGCAAACAGTGATTTCCTAAAACTGATTGTGAAAACAGTTAAACTTAAATGAGTAATAGATTGAAAAGGTAACATGCTTTTAGATGGAATATTTAGGATATTCCATCCATTAAAAGAAATTATTCTGACTTACAAAGCATGAGCTTAAAATAGGAAGTTCAACTGCTGGTGAAGGAACTGAACAGTCAGTGTTCACCAGTGAGATACCACCTCTGGTTTATGTATTCCATCTGAGAAGGTATTGCTTAAGAAAGCAGTTCTGTTTCGCATCATCCCAAAAAGCAATGTAGCACAGTAGATGACTTTTAACAAGCAATCTTTATAAATATGTTGTGTACAAGAAATAAATCTCAGTATTTAATATTACTCTGCTTAGCCTTTCTCTGTGACTTGAGGAGAAAGAGTAGTAAGTGGACAATTGTGGGGAGTGGGGGTAGAGGAGGAATATATATGCAGGTCATGTAAGAAGAATGCAGGAGGGGTTTTAATTCTCTCATTGCCCTGTTTGAAAACAAAAGCAAGAACATACATAGCATTCTGTAGAAATAACATACAGAGATCCACTGCAAAAACAGAAAAGCAATTGCGGTCTGCAACAAAGCTCAAATGTATGTGGACATGTAAACAGAAGAAAGCCCACCACGGCTCTTAGTCCTTATGCCCACTGCAAAGAAGGGCACACTTTCTAAAGGTAAAATTTTCTAAACCAGAATTGTTCTTAGACAGTCCTCTAACACGTACACGCAAAACAACACACGCGTGTATCAGCACAAATCATTTCAGCTTTTTAAACCTTGATTCTACTTCCTTTCAGTGCAGAACTAACAGATTGTTACATCCTTGTTAAAAGGTTTACAAGATTTAGTTCCTGGCCTCAAAGATACATTAGAAAATGTGAAAAATCTCTCCCTGTAACACCTCACCACAGAAACAGTGAGGTTCTTCAGGAAAGTAAAATGTATATAGTTAGAAAGTCAATGTCCCTGTCTTGTATCAGATTAAAGCAATTACTTTTTTTGAGATCCTTCAATCCTTCATTCAACCATAAACATTCTGAAAGGACAGTGGAAAATGCAGTGACTTAACAAAGTATTTTCCTCACAATCTGGGGAGGGGGAGGATATTTCTCAACAGGGTAAGGGAAAAATTGACAGGAGTAGAGGATTTTGCATACAGCAATATATGTTGATCCTCCATTTAATGACAAGACATCCATACATGTTTGCAGACTTTCAAGCCCTCTTGTACTTCCTTTCAGGAAATACTTTTTGTTTTGTGATATATTCTTATAATCCCAACTAAAATATCCTTTTGTACATCTACGCTCATCCTCCAGTTTTGAGTTTTTCATGACTATGGCAAAGCTGCAAAGAAGGACGAGTCAGGGAATTTAAGGATCATTATCCCAAACTAGCCAATTAAAACATTTTTAATACCTTAGTGGCAAAGAGGACACCTAAATGCATTATACTGTGTAGCATTCTGATTAACAGTGCAAATATATTTAAACCTAGCACAAACAAGGGATGCATACAATGCAGTAGTTCAAAAAGCAACCAGTGTGTCACTGTCTACTGGAGGCAGAGCGCTCTGTACACTGTGCAGCATATTGGATCCAAATTCTTTGGCAAGATCACCACTACTCTCCCTACCCCGTTTCTGTGATATTTTGGCAAGCAGTGCTGTGGTGATCAGATTTCTGCAGTAGACTGAAAACAAACAACAAAAGAGGAAAAATAAACTGTGGCAAATGTCAAGGAATTTTCTATAATTTACAAGAAATTTTACACACACATAAAAGACAGAACTACATAAAAGCAGCTGCAATACAGCTTTTGGAGAGCAGGAGAGGAAGTGAATTTGATCTTCTCTTGACACACAAAGATATCAGTCTTGGAGAATCTTATCACCTTATCTAGTCTCATGTGCCTCTCATAGAAGTGGGGTGAATCCCTACCTTGCAGTAACCTTTCTTAATCAGATTTAAGGGATTCCTAGCCCAGTCTCTCCTCCATGACAGCCCTTCAACTCCCCATTATTACAATCTCCTTGGTCATATTCAGAGATTATGAGACCTAAATGTAGGCATCTATATGTGATGATTAAGTGCTTTCTCAGCTGGGGTCAACAAAATCTAGAGTTCAATTCTGCCTAAACATAGATGCTTAGTGTCTGTGGGACATCCTTGGGCATCTTTCCTGATCTCCAGACGCTGCTTTAAAAGGCCTTGTGCCACACATTTGCGCTCCTGAACACATCTTAGAGTCTTGGAGCATCTAGGCTGCCCTGGACACACGAGTTCAGGGAACTGAATTCTGCCCTTGTTATCTTCTCTCAAGCTGAAGAGTCCCAAGCAGCCCCTGTTTGTGACTCAGTGGGCCTCAATTGGTCATGAGTGACCCACTAGAGCCTAGTGTAACTCCACATGCATCACTGCCCAAACCATATCCTTGTGACTGAGCATTTCCTCCAGGTTCAGTCACGCAGATGACAGGGAAGAGGAGTAAGATACCAATCTTGTGATCAGTCCCTGTGCCCAAGAAGCCAGCAATCACGGTTCAGTTAGCTAAGGCTACAAGACAGACCATAAAACATTTGTGTGGGTCCATCCTTAAGAGAGAAATGTCATTGCAGTGATCACACAGTCCTAGAAGTTCAGGAGGATGGGATCACAGATAAGTGTCTTATTACACTAAGAACCTGTCATTACAAGTGTTATGAGAGCTGTCAATTTGTTTCTTAGAAACATTTATCCGACCTTTGTTACCTTTCAAGCTTGTTTTCACATTATAAGAATGACAAATAGTAACATCAGACCCTGAGAATACTTCAGAAATGACTGAGCTATTTAAGACATACTTCTGGATTAAATCAAAGCAAAATGCAGTTTTCCATTCCTCACTTGTTCCAATTGTAGGTGTAGAACAGACCTTGCTGGTTCATAAAACAGTTACTCAGATGAAATTCTGTGAACCTGAGAAGCAAATAAGCTTCAGGTGAAGACAGGGATCAAGATACAGTATTGACAATGTCATTAGTGAATCCAGTGCGGTGGATCACACAGTACTTGTGCTGTTCATCACAGTACCATTTCTGAGTTCATAATCTAATGCAACAAACCAACTCCAGGAACCACTAACATGAGACTTATTTTTTAATATAATATTTTATACTCTAGGACTTCACTCTTTTCATCATGGTAAGATTTTTGCTGCTGAGAATTCACAGATTTCTTTTTCTCATCATAGATTTTCTCAGATTTGAAAAAATATACAAGAGATTTGAAAGGCTTCAGCTGCTGGCAGTATCAAGCCCTTGGTTCCTCTGATATGTCTGGGTTTATGAGGGGGAGGTTCTCAAGACAGAAGGAAGAGATATCACCATGTTTTAGCAGTTACAAGAAAGTACATCAAAGTTAAGGGGATAGGTCCTAAAATATTAACTATAGTCCAGATGGCCTGCGTGGGTGAAACTTGAGAATGTTTTATGAGAAATCACACAAAACTCAGATGCTATAGAAACAAGAGACAAAACAGAAAAAGAGGAAAATGTATTGCTGACTCTGCCAGACATGCTAGGCAACATTTCATAAATATCAGATGGAAGAAGTCATGATCAATCTTTCCTCTTAGGTCAGGAATTACATGTCATATAAAACAGGACTAATGCACAGATGATATCATATGGTTCGAGTTCCTGCTATCAGACAGGTGACCTGCATATTCTCCTCAGAATAGGCCTTGGCTTAGGCTGTGAGTTTCTTGGCCATGTCACTGTATCAGGGTTAATTAAGAAGAAATAATCTGTTTCTCTGACACTGGCCCTTTTCCACTAATTAAACAGAAATGGAAAAAAAAGTAAATTTTTAATTATTTTTATTTTAAAGTAGGAGAGGAAATCTGCTCTGTGTGGGAGACAACGTGGGTGTGTTCCACAGATTCTGTAAGATTCACAGGGACCACTGTGGGAATGACAACACAGGCAGGAAAGTGGTATTGAAAGACAGCCTTGTAAGGTACAAGCATAAAATTTGCCCCAGCACTCACATCTGTTTGTAAGGGTAGCTGTAACTCTCCTCTACATACAGTGATTAACTGTTTATGAAGTGTTTTATCACTGCTAGACTCAATAGGTGCAAGAACATGTAAAAATTATTTTGAATAATTTTGCTTAATTAAAAAATGTTACTTCAAAAACTTAAACTTTCATTGTAGAGTGAAACAATTACTTTTTTATTTTGCACCTCAGGAGTAGTACTGTGTGATAAGATATGCTATTATGAGTATATTCTGACATTTATTCCTTAAATAATTAGCATCACTTGTTAGTTAGAACTGACTGGGGTGTCTTATTTTCAGTGTCACAGTGGTATCTGTTTGTGCTGCGGTGAAACTATGTAATATCTCTATCTGAAAAATAAGAACTTGGGCTCTAATAATTATAACTAACCTTTGGGCATCTAAAAGGCTAACTTAGGGTTTTGTTAGTCAAGCACACTTTTCATGGAAAAACAGACATTTTGAGGTGGCAATACATTTTTTTCAGCGCATACTGTAACTATGTACACATATCTTGGTTATCTTATTTCGGTGCTTCCAGTTAGAACACATAAATGATATCTAAATGCTCTAAAAATGTATAGCCTGACAGTCTTTGAGGAAAAAATACAATTGCTTTTATCATGTAAATGAAATGAAACCTTACCTTTTGGAAGGACCTGTGTCTCCCCATTGATGATGGAGAAGGCTAACAGCACCTAGTTTCTGAAGTCATGTAACTGATAAGCGCCTTATATAGCGGAATGAATCTGGATATCGCTAATTATTATTTTTTTATATTTTAAAAAGTATGTTCCTTGTTGTTTTTTTGTTTGTTTTCTTTTTAATAAACAACTGTATGCTATGTAACTTCTAAAGATAAGATGATGTTTTCATCTTCCTAGAAAAAATTATTTCAAGCTAAGATATTAATAGGAAAACATCTGCTTTTCTAATTAGTATATTTGATGCTTAGCTTCTTTTCATTACAGCACAGACAGGGGACACTTTGATCTGGATGTTTTAATCAGTGTTAAGTAGCATTAAGCCCTAATAATTCAAAAATAAGACAATCACACAAAAAAAATGCATACCTAAAAAATGATTTGATCAACACATCCTATTATAACACATCAGTCGGAATTAAACACATTATAATTGCTACTGATACGCCATAAAACAATGTCATAAGAATAATGAAAATGAGAAACAATGTCATACAGTTAAAATTTTTCTTTTGGATTCTAAAAATTAAATATATTGGAATACTTCAATGTAAAAAAGAAGTGGAAATCCAAGTTTTAACAAATACTTGCTCTGATTCTTTGTTGATTTAACATTTGGGTAAGGGGAGTTTGAAATTATTCCTGAATCTTTTCCCTTCCCTTTTAAATACTCCACACCAGCACACTATCTGACTAAAAGGTAGGGATGAGGAGGGTTCACTTTTTTACAATATATGCGCTGTCAAGTCTTTAAACTTACTCTGATAAAGAACGCTTAATTAACCTGCGGTACTTGTTCTTCATACAGACTTTCAAAATGCTGAACAGCCATATCGATGGGTAATCGAAGACCTTTTCACCATGATTTCCCATTTAAAGGTGTACTTATGTTGATATCTGATTACACTAGTGTTCTTCTATAAATAGCAGAATATCTGCATATTCCACCAATAAAATCTGTTCCTAGGAATTTTCGTTCAAAATCTGGCACTGTGGTAAGTCAGAGCTCTGACATCTGGAATGCTTTGGACTGACTCCAGATGAAGAAAAAAAATTATCAATATTTGCCAGAGGTCATCTTTCTCAAAGATGGACCAGGCATCCATGGCCAAGCACATATAAACTGCAGTTAAGCACTTTGCCATCAAAATTAACAAACAGGGTGCCTTGAAAATGACCCCATCATTCCTGGCAATGACACTGCTTTGCTCACTTATGAGATACACAGTTGTCTGATAGGCCAAAACCACAGAAATTAAAATTTGAAAAAAAAAAAAAGAAAAAGAAGGGATATGGATTATAAGTAGACATAATTCAGAAGGTACAGATTCAGATCTGTATTAGTGTCAACAAAGAGATAAATACATTTTGATTTAAAGCCTCACACATAGTTTGATCTGAAATTAGTGCCAAGATTCATCAAAAGCTGTCAATTGCCATTTGCTGTGCTAATTTGAGAGATTCATGTACTTAAATCCAAGTATACTTTTTTGTTTTTCTGCAGTCCTGCAGATTCTCCTGAGACCATTATAACTGGCATATTTCCCAGACATCTCTGTAAAGGATATTCTGCTCATAGAAATTATAACATACAGTGTCCTAAAGTGAAATGTGTGGCAGAATACTTCTGTCTGGCAAGTTTGTGAGTTAGGGGAAAGAAGTGTTTCCATCTTAAGACAAGAAAGATAAACTGAACTCTTGGCTAAGTCCTTAAGGCTTACAAAGTGACAAATAATTAAAATAAATGCTCCTTGGTCCTTTTGCCAAATAAATGTAATTATTTACTTGCTGATTAAATTTCTGCTGTTTAATATCTATAAGAAAAAGCTTTTGATTTATGACTGATCAACTGTATGAACAAAGACTGTAGGTCTCACAGTTCAATTCCTAATGACAATAAGGCATACAGTCTCTGTTGTAGCACCTTAAACATCAGCTAACGTCCATACTTTACCTTAAACATAGTTCACAGCTATCACCTATAAACTGAAAAGAAAGTTATTTGCTGGGATTCTGAAGACGGAATAAGGCGTACGCTTCTGTAACACTTGATATCATAGAAAGAGATAAAGGGACTAAGGAGATATTTAGGTGCAGTATCTGGAAGCAGTGTGGCCGTTAGCATAGCAGAGTTATTAGATTTTATTACATCAGAGAAGCACTTAGCAGAATTGTGTGAGTCTGCAGGTTCTGGTTAGTACTTCTTTGGTGGATGTCTCAGCGCAATGTCAGCCCGTTCACAGACTCAATTCTATTTTTAATCAGATGATGTGTAAAGAACTACTCAAGTAGTTTCTTGTTGTTTTTTTTTCTTCTTTTTCTTCTTTTTTAAGAATCCCTTCAAAAGAACATCCTCTGTGCTAGGTTGCAGTATCACATTCTCCCTCCTCCTTGCAGTGTTCCTGGCTGCACAGTGGTACACCTAAACCAAGAAAGGTTTAGTGTTTGTTCTCCCTTACCTTAATTCTAAACTAGAGACAAAGTAGATTTCAATTCCTACCTTGAAAAGAGAATAGAACATGAGTTTCTTGCTTCATCAGTAACTATTTTTATTTAGGTCTAACCACTATCCTAAGGGTTCAGTTCATCACCACCAGCATGCCATATGCAGATGCCTTAGTGTACTGAATGCTGATGGACCTGAACAGGCTCTGGTGGCCGTGGATGCCTGACTACTTTTCTTCACCAGGAACTGCAGCTCCTAGTCGTGAAGCAGGGTGGCATCTGTGGGAACTACTTCGCACAGGAATAAATTGCAGCAGAACAGCCGCTTCCTTGAAGAGAATCAATCTACGACAACCTTCTGCCTTACACGTACTATGTGACAAAAGTCTGTGCACAGAGAGGTAGAACAGAATACCCGACTTCTGATAAATTGACTCGGTAGAAGTTTGGACAGCCCAAAACCCCAGAGTTTCCCAGAACTATTAGTCCCCAGGCAGTTAACCTGCAAAATGACATTCAGACTCCACAAAGCCTCCTGAGGGACTGGATTCTGGCTTTGACTTTGAGTCCTCTGCGGTATTGTTACAAAAAGGTGGTTGGTGCACTCTTCTCCTGCTCTGGTTTTAGAGGAAATTACCTTTGGATTCAGTGCGTTGTGCAGAAGCCCAGAGTACCAGTATGCACTGGATCAGCCTCAGTTCAGACTTTAGTGAGGGAATACGCACTTAGTGGATATCAAACACAGTTGGCTATAAGACGGGCACTAAATCGCTCATCTTTGCCACAGTAGCCACAGCCCCAGATGAGCACAGAAGTAAAATGAAATGCCTGCAAGCAACTTTACCAGGAAAAAGAGGTTGTTTATACACTCACAAGGACCAACGATACTAGGCAGGATATTTGTTGACCATAGTCTTGGATTTAAGCCTCGTCAATAAAACAGGAACAGTACATACACAAGTATAGGAAGATTCACGTAAAGCATGGTTCTGTTCAAGAAGGCCTCTTTCCTGGTGTGCTCTCTCTGATAATCTGTTTCCATTAACATTTGTGCCTTAATCACCACACCACATCTCTTGAAAACCATTTTAAATACACATACTTGACCTCACTGCTAGAAAGCACTGACCTGTGTACCGACCATGGGCTATCTTCCTCAGGAATTACGAAAAGGAAGTCAGAGTGAATAAAGCTGAACAGGTTCTAGCCCCCATGGGCCTAAATTGCTTTTGAAAATGATCCTGAATGTTTTGAATGCTGTAGTGTAATAGACTATTTACTCAATAAATATCACTCAGGTGCCTTTCAGTGTAAGTATGATAAATACAGCATCACAAGATTCAAGAGGAATGTCTACCCCTAGGAGCAAGGAATGCTGACAGGTTTTGCATGTGATGGGCGAGCAGACATCCTACTACACATCTCTTCATCCTCACCATGCACCAGTCTCACACATTGTCACACAATGCACCTTCACATTGTCTTTGAAGGATGTCTCCACAAAAGATGTTTCTCACCAAGAATGAATTCAGAAGGAGACCTAGTTTTCTTTTCTTTATGAAGTTAACTTGATTTGGAATTGCTGAAGCACAGAGAGAGTGGAAATTGGCAAAGCCATTTTGCAGATGTTTTCCATAGCAAAGCGACACTGTAGGCATGCAGGACTGACTGGAATGTCTAAGGTCAGACCTGCTCTCAAAGAGCTCAGCCAGATGCTCTCAACAAGCTCTACAAGATGTTCTGGAAAGACTAAGATAGACAGAAATGTTCATAGATGTGTCATGCCCTCTGAGGACTGCATTTATGACCCACTAATGCATACTCTATCTTATTGCTGATATGACTCTGATATTTGTTAGATCTAAGAATAATATATTTTTGTAGCATTTGTTCCATATTACCTGTAGTAATGAAAAATGAGTAATTGAAAATACAAGGGAAAGGGACTGTAAAAAGAAGTGTTGGCAGCTTCTTATCATAGAATCATAGAATGGTTTAGGTTGGAAATGACCTTGAAGATCATTGAGTTCCAACCCCCCTGCCATAGGCAGGGACACCTCCCGCTAGACCAGGTTGCCCAAGACCACATCCAGCCTGGCCTTAAACACCTCCAGGGATGGGGCCTCAACAGCTTCTCTGGGAAACCTGTTCCAGTGCCTTACCACCCTCAGAGTAAAAAATTTCTTTCTAATATCTATTCTAAATCTCCCCTCTTCCAGTTTGAAGCCATTCCCCCTCATCCTATCACTACATGCCCGAGTAAAAAGTCCTTCCCCAGCTCTCCTGTAGGCCCAGGGAATGGCAATCTTGTTCTGTCTTTTGAAACAATTACATTTTAAAATTCCCCTAACATTTACTTCTTTCCCTTGGACTGGGTGTAGCATCTAAAACACCTTTCATGCAATGTAATCTTTAAACTGCTCGAGATAGCGCAGGATATGTACTACTCCTGTATGACACCTGCAGGCTGTCTCAAATCTCAGCTCCAAACACAAGGAGACATAAATGGATGCGTTTTATCACATCTTACCTGTAACAAACACTCTAAAATGGGTGGGAAGAGTGGAGTCTCAGCTCCATCTTCTTCACCATCAACTGACAATGGGCTATACTGAACAAAAGGAGGCGAGTATTGTTCTGTCCCATACAGCTGCCTGAAGTACTGCCTGTCTGTGGTGCATCCCAGGGACATGAGAGGGAGTTCATATGTGGCCCAGCACCTCTGATAGCACCTTCCAGCTTCCCACAGCTCTTGTCACCAAGGCCTATCTTGCATTACGACAAAGGCAATCTCCAATTTATCTCTAAAGCTAATTTGGGGCCCAATACTGCCCACCAGTTTAATGCTCATGAAATGAATGAAACGTTCCCACTCAACAGGACAAACAGGAGATGACTGAGAGACAAACTATGATCTGCACCAGCATATAGCAACTTCACACCCTTGTTTTGATCCCAGGGAAGTAAATGGACATCATGTACATCCTTATGAAAGATTAAAGGTATAAAAGGTGCATGACTGACTGATCACCAAGAGAAGCTTGAAAAAATCTTAAAAAGGGAAAAAGCCCAAACCTAAAACCTATTCTCCTGCTTTCAAACCACTTGTTCCTGGTTTCAGAGTCACATCCATTCATTTATTTTCCTCTTGGAAAGAACGAAGGTGAAATTTAAGGCTTTTCTGCTGTGGGTGAGTAGCTATCAAGGGCAGCAGATGTACCAAAAATTTCTCTGTGGTTTTGAACAGCACTTCCTCCACAGCAAGACTGTTTTTAACGTTCATGTTGTATAAAAAAAAAAAAAAACAAACCAACCAACCAACCAAAAAAACCCCCAACTGAGTCTGGTTAAATTTCATTTTGCTTACATATCTTATTTAAATAAAAAATGAAAGTGAAAGCATTCCATATGCAGGTCTATGTTGCTAGTGGGAGCTTTGGTCATGCTAACATCAGAAACAAAGGACAGTCCTATGAATTATGATATATGTATTAAAAAAATCTGCCATACTGACCTAGCTGCTTAATGGTAAATATTGCATACTACTTTGCAGAAGATGATTTATTTTCTCCTCTTTCACTTGCAAGCAGTGCAGGTGTTTGACCAGATCTTCTGAGGACAGGAAAATACCCAGTAGAAACCAAATATCTGTAAGCTTTTCAAGAGAATCCTTTCCCATCTTCTTCAAACACACGTCACAGTTACCACCTGTTGACTGAAATTTCAGTGGAATAAATGTGGGACAAAATGGGAGGTGGAATGGCAGGCTGTCCTGTGTTTCATAAAAGGTTTAAAAAAGATTTCGTTTGGAGGGGAAATCTTGCAACACACCTCAAGTTAAAGCATGAGTCCCTTGGCACATGGGATCTTTAAGTGGGTACTAAAAAAAAGAAAAAAAAAGGAGATAACTGCACAATTAGAATATTAAGAAGTTTTAATATTCAATTCTACTAATAAGTGCAGGGAATGAAGAGTTCCTCCCAAATCTGGTACTCTGCAGAGTGACGAGTCCTCCACTCAGCTCCTGACCTGCCATTTCTGCAGCCCTTTGCCTCACTGCAGTGTCTGGCTGTTCACGCAATGGTGCTGGAGGGGAAGGATCCCTACTGGTCATCAGAATAGATAGGGCTCGACTTACTTACACCTAGTGAAAAAAAAAAATCAGTCACACCTTCAGTTGCAGGCAGAAGTAAATGAGATGCCAAGGCAGCATCCAGGGAAGACGTGGTTGTCCACTGATTCTTGTATCTTGCATTCTGTGCTTACCACTAGTGTCTGAAGCTTTGTTGATCCTGCGTGGGTGGGGAAGGTTCTGTACAAAAGTCTTCTTATATGCTATAGATTGCAGACTTCAGGCCTACAAAACCTTCTACTGACAGAGGAGTATATAGAATTTTGACATCACTAAAAATCATGACAGTGACCCAAGGAAATGTCTGTATAAAATGTATTTTAGCAGCCACAATTACTACAGTGCCTTTTATCACTAAAGTTGATTGAAAATTCAGGAAAAATCTATCACAAAGATTCCCTTTTAACCCCAGTTTCTTTGACAAAAGACATTCAATTTTTAGAAAAAGCTTTCCAAATGTTCTCCTTAGACAGTGTCGTTTCCAAACTTTTATGTTATCTGGACTTAATTTTGGTTTCTGTCTTAGACAAGCATCATCCCTGCTCGTTCTTATTTTTTGTGGCAGAATAAAAAAACTATTGCGAGTAATATATCTAGAGAAAGTAGATGACTGTCATTCTTAGTGATGGTGTCACCAGGACATTGTTCAGGCACTTCGGACAGCACTTAGGAAACTTATAGCATATTTCCATTGCAATATGTACTCTTGACCTAAACAGAGAACTTCAGTTTCCGTTCAAAAGGTGGAATTTTTTAACTTTCTAAAACATTTGGACTACATATACACACATGATATTCAAGTTTGAATGCAAAAATAATTCTTTTAATTGAATCATTTATTTGATGTGCCTGATAAGTAAACAGTCAAAATGATAAACAAGTCTAAAATAACTGTCTTCACAAATCTAAACAATATTAGCATACAATCAATTCTTTTCTGTACATCCGTTGATTTCATCTCTCTTCATCCTTTCTGTCTTATGCTTTGTCACACAAGCGGAACAGTGAGATAAATCAACCATTTATTTGCTTTATTGCATAAATCTCACAGCAATAAAATGGAATTGATCACATAAAGAAGTTTAAGATGGGTTTCAGTGAATTCTTGAGATGCTGTAAATTAATCATGCAAGCTTATATTATATTTCCTCAAGGGAAATATATTTTAATAGATCTTTTCCAAACATTTTCCTCCTTTAATATATTTATAAATGTTGCTACTATTCTTATTTTTTTCTAAGATGATTAAACCATTATTTTTCCCTAGTGTTGTGTGTTGCAAAACAAATCAAGAAAATCTCTTCATTACTTAGAAGACTATACAATAAAATCACTAGGAAATTTAAAATAAAGGTATGAATATATCTTCAGCAACAATTAATGGATTCTTAACCTCTGTTGAAATCAAAATAGATGACACTGCAAGAGGACCCATAAAAATGGAAAGCCATACTATATGCAGCATGTAATGCTATCCTGAGATAAGTTTTAAAGGAATGAAAATTGAGCTAGTCATCTTGTCCTTTGCATCTAATTGATACTGTCCATAATATAGTATTTTAAACCATTAAAAATTTATTTCATTAATTTCAAAGTTGCTTGATTTATGATAATAGAGAGTATAGTCTAAATTCCCATTGGGAAATTACAGATTAATGATTTTATGTGCACAGATGTAATTTAAAACAGGATTGCTACTAAGTCATGAAGAGCTACTGCATGAATATTGTTAGTACAAGTTCCTCTTCACTGTCATGTCTCTCTTTTGCAGAGATATGAACTCAGAAAGTGCAGTCTTTGCTTGCTCTTGAGCTTCTCTACTAAATCTGTCCAATATCTACTGACTTGTGCAAATCATGACAATTCTGTTCTAAGATAGTTATCACTATCCAAGAATATGGAAACAGAGCATGAACATTTTTGTACTGGTCCCCATGATGGAAATGAACATTAACGAAAGTAGAGATCTAGGTTAAACTACGACTGTGAAGATGAAAGCACCTTCCCTATCCCCAGTCTTAAACAACTTATCAAACCTGAGTAGTTAATTATGGAAATACAGGATTAAAACATCTGCAAACAGTGACAGATAAGGTAATATCCATTCCTTTAATAATCCAGTAATATGTGATGGTTTTAGTTTGCTCTAGAGTTTACATCTAGAGTGACAACTGTCGCATCTGTGTGGTTCCTAATCGTCAACCCTTAAAAAAATCTGGTGGTATTATTATTGTTATTATTATTATTGTTATTGTTATTGCTTTCCTTTCTGGTGAACAGCTCGCTGGTGAATCCAGACTGAAACGCTCCATTGTCAGATAATCAAAGTCACCACGAGGCTGATTGACCATAAAGTGGTTTATGTGAATGGAAATCATGCATTTTTTTTGTCATGGAACAAGGCCAGCAAACTTTGTAACTGATTTAGAGTACAAACTCAGGGTTACTTGTGAACAGTGACATGGATAGGGTGAAACCTAAAACATGTTTATGAGACAAACTGGTAACAGCATGGAAAATAACATTGAACTTTGCTACACAGAGTAAACATTGACAGTAGTAAAGAAACAGGAGGATTTGTATGGGATCCTGTAACAAATACATTTTCTTTATGTTTCCATAATGTAATTTGGTTCGCTGTTATTGAAAGGAAATCCAATCAGATTAAGGGCATGGTAAATGTTTTTGGCAGTATTTTGCCTTGTAACCATAATTTAAAGAGACTGACTGATGATTCCCCATCTTTAGACAAAAGAGGGTACATGTAAAATAAAACAAAAGGATGAAACAGGATAACTGATTTCGATAGTGAAGCCAGAGCCAATCTGCTAACTCTTTTATTTTGATTTCTAGACTTTCCAGATATAGAAGTAAAGGTGTGCTTTCATTATACACTATGCTATCACAGCTATATAATTCACTCTTCCCCTTCTTTCTTGCACCATATGCAGTTGCTTATTCATTTGTTTCAAATCTAATTATACTGCAATCAAAGATGGAAGTGGAGCAGCTCACTGATCTGATAGAAAATGAACTCATTAAAAAAAGGGAAAAAAGACTTTCTGTCAGATCAGTGAGCTCAACCGATTTACGCAGACAATTGCTTGTTGCAAGAGACAGACGTGAATTTCCAGCCAGGCCTAGAAGAACCTCCTTTTCAGAGGCAACATACAGCTGTACTGAATTAGGCGCAATCCTACAGTACATCCTGAGAAAGACAAATACAAGGGTAATGACTGGGAGATGTAATAAGCTAGAAAAACTTAGTGATCAAAAGTTGTTTATCTTGAACCTTTTACATAAACAAAATAATGATTGCTTTCTACAGAGACTTTCTACATACAGGACCCAAAGCAGACCACTTCATCAGATCTGTAGGATTCCCATATTGGAATTGGCCTTTCCAAGAGCTGTAAGCTCCAGCAGAATGTTACTACACTTGAAACAGTTATCACATAATTTCAAACAATGCCATATTCATGAGGACTGGGTTTCCCACCTTCCCAGGAACCAGCTAGCTATTTGCAAACTACCATTTATTTCATAATACAATCATTCATTAAGTAAAATCAACTTGATTGTACAAATGCTACATACCAGATGTTAAGTGGTATTCTTAACTTTTACTTATCTCCTTTCCTCTTCTCTTTATATGACATATCACTTCCCACATATTTGGAATTGAAAGTTTTGCGGATAAGTAATATCTCATGTCATATGTGTATAAGACCTGTCGTAATGGCTGCTGATCATTTTAGGTGATTTCTATACTAATCTGTGCTGATTTTCTATATTAAAAGCAAAAGTAACAGCTGATATCAGGTTCAAGAATTTGTAATTTTAAAGAGGACTCACAAGAGTCATCCAGCATCCATGAAATATGCTCCAAATAAAGTTTAATGATGAAAAGAAGTATTGGCCTTCAGTCCTTTTCACTTAACAAGCTAAAAATGCTTCATTTTCTTTGCCATCAGCGAGAACATTTTGATTTACAGTGGATAAAACAGGATAAAATGTTTACAACTCAAACTGGACAATCTTTCTTCAGAGACAGACTAAGCATACCCAGCTCCTGGCTAAAGAACTTTGAATTTATTGTCTTATCAGAGGTCAAGCTTGTCAGCTATTGTTGCGATGGCTCAGCCTGTACTGCACTGTCCACAGCACCTGGGATGAAAGGATTAGTGAATCACCTCTTTCCGCTATGTGGATCAATAGATAAAACACTCTCACAGATGCCTCTGAAGTTCCCTCAGATTATGATTAATGAGTTCATGATGCTTTCCTGTTGGCTTTTCAGTTCCCTCACTATAGTTTGAGCTATGAAAAACCCATAGTTTCTTTGCTCTCAAGAAGCCTAATTTCCAAGTTGTTTGATGGCTGCTACAGTTTTGCTGTCCATGAACAGAATACTCCACTCCAGAGAATGTGTTCAGTTTACATGACCAAGACTTCTGGGTAAACTCACCAGATGAATACAGGCAGCAAAACCCAAGGGAACATGGCTGATCAAGCATGAAAATGAACATTTCTGCCCTAAATTTAAAAACCCATCACGTTACCTTTCAGTCCAAAAGAGGTATTTCTATTGGGAAGAGCTCTTGTCACAACAAAGCAATACAGTTAAGAATATACCACACAGTCTTCAGTGAAGTTCATTACTACTCAAGGAATTAATGTTGTTGACTCGGAATATGAATTACCGTTTTAATGCTTCTTTTGATTTGCTTAGCCAGAAGAACTTGGCAATATCAAACATATGCTACTGGAAGGGATGCTTTTAAATCCATGCAATCAGGTTACTATTCATACGTTGTTACCATTTGGGTGGTAGTATATGTACAGAAGGATGTACTTTCATATCACCTAAAGGTAGTGATTTTTGCTTGTTTATTGAAATATTTTACTTGCACCTTCTTCCAAAAATGTGAACTGTTTTCAAAAGAAACTTCAAACTAGAAGTTTCACTGTAAAAGTTGACTTATGGAGTTGAATTACTACGTATCTAGTTTTCCTGCATTCAAGACCATCTATATCTTCCTTCTATGACACGAAGCATTGTTCTTTGACAAAGACATTGTTTTCAATTCAACAGCTGCTTCAGGCTGTATAAATTTAGAAACTATTCTATGGTGCAAGATAGGATAAACTTGTGGAATGGCACATACCTTACCCTAATGCAACACATAGAGACACCAAAGAAAATTCCTGAAGGGCATTTGTGTTGACAGTGCCAGTTTAAGTAATCAAATCTTGTTGATCCACCAAGACTGAAAAATCTTGAGATTTTTTTTTTTGTTCACTGTCAGATGTCTTGTTTTTAAATACTGTGACAATGCTGAAATCTCCATTCTTTCAGAAGCTGGCAATTCTGAGCATGCTACATACTGTCATACTGAAGTGACTGAAGCAAAGCCAAACATCGTATTTGTCATCATATTTCTGCATTTCCATTTTCTCCCCTGGCCCATCATTGGAACAATTTGTCCTTGTCCTTTTCATAAAACGCTCCCTTTCCAAATCACCCCTCAAACAGAACAAGCTGCCAAGAAGACTGAAAGGCACATACAGCACGGTCATGATAGGTTGTAATGAGTGCTGTGGGTGTTAGCAATTACAATGGATGCGTTTGGTGTTCCAACTCAATGGTACTTTTCAAGATGATATTTGTACACATGGCTACTTGCAGTCTATATTGTACATCTTAAATAAGGATTTTCTGTAAGGTATACTGGGCATACTGACCAAGAAGGTATAATATTGTTTTATTAGCAGGCCACTGGCATCATTCATTTCTGCATCACTTCACTACTGTTTTTTCCTGCATTACATTCTGATGGTATTTTCAGGCTGAGGTGATATACTGATTTCTATGGGTTACGTATATCTACCATATACAGCATACTACATCCCAACAGGGGCACTCAGGTTTCTTTATGGCAATTTTAGAAGGATGTATATAGGATTTAATATGTATACCTCGATTTAGCATTGTAAATATTATCAAAGTAGTGTTTTTACCCCAGTGACAAGCATTTTCAATGCCCCAGCATCCTTCTAGTTTGAGGGAGACATTTTGTCAAGCTATGTGCACACACACACTGTGTGTTATAATCATGTTAGGAATTACAGAAATGCTGCCTTCCACATTTCCCATATCTAACACAAAAAGACCTTTCACTGTTCTGATGGTATGAGAGACTGCCACCTGTGACCCCCCCACTCAAGCACCCTCCAGAGGAGGTGCTTTCCGGGAGCACCTATGCCTGGTCAGATTCTGATTCAGCAGCCCTCGAGGAGCACCTCAAGAACAAGATGGTATATGGATCCATCTACCCCTCTGACTCCCCTGTGAGGCCTTCCAGTTTTTTTCTTGTAAAGAAGCATGGAAGCCTCTGCCCCTGCATGGATTACTGGAGGCGGAAAGACATCAGAGTGAAGAACCAGCACCCCCTGCCTCTTATTCTGAACTTGTCTGAACATCTACAGTGGGCTCCCTAGTTCACCATGGTGGATCTACAACGGGCCACTATGAACATCCTATGATGCCATTAAGTGCCTGCAGTGCCCGAGCCACATTCCAGTATTCTGTAAATGTTGTCCTGAGGCACTTGCTTCGTGGCTATGCATGCCATCATATGCTTGGATAACATCCTGCACCTCTTGAGAGGTATGCATTGATGGCATCCAGGACATTTTCAATCACTTGCAGCAGCCCTGACTCTGTGCTAAACTGAAGAAATGCTCCTTTCACCAACAGATGGCAGAGTTCCTGGGGTGACTGCGGGCAACATTGACTTGCACATAGACTCCAAGGAGACTGATGACATCCCAAGTTGGCAGCCCCCCTCTAGCACAGGTGCAATGTTTTTCAGGACTTACCAGCCTCTAAGGATAGTTCATGCGGGGGGTTTCTGGAATTGTGGCTGCCATAATGGCACTCATCCAAAAGAAGGCTTGATTTTCATGGATGCCTTAAGCACCAGCAGCTTTTGAGAAAGTAAAATGGGTATTTCCTGTAGGTTTTATCCTAACACCAGTCTTTTACTGTAGAAACAGATGCTCTAACCTGTACCTTTTTCTCTGGGTATATAACCCCACTAAGAGGAATTATGCCTGAGACAATAAGCTCCTGGCAATCAAAGCTGCCCTTGAGTGGCAGAACACCTGTGAGGGGGCAGAAGGACTGAAAATGGTGATGACCACTGACCACAACCTGGAATAGTATTGAGGGATGAAGTGTCTCTGTCCCTACTTTGCCCACTGGGCCTCCTTCTTTTTGTGCTCCACTTCACTTTCCTTTGGCATCTAGGAAGCAGAATGTCAAGGCAGATGCCTTGTTATGGAAGAAGGACCCAGACTTGGATGTACACCTCATACATGCACCTTGTCCTCTTTTTCTCTGAGTTGCTTCAACTGCAGCCATGGCAGAGGGTGAGCTCATGGCAGAAGTTCACCAGGCCACTGCAAACAATCTGCTTCTGGCCCATCACTGTGATGGCATGGCTTCCATCAGCCTGTAAGCAGGCAGGCAGGTAGCCTCCTCCAGGGACTGCTGCAAACATGGCTCCTCCAGTGATGCCACAGTGCACCTGAAGCTGGAAATGAGTTTCAGCACTTGGAAACCCAGTCTTGCAGGTAATGCATGATATAGACTTGGGTGGCTGATTATGTTTGGGCCTGTAACATCTGTACTTGCACCAAAAGGCCTCTGCAAAGACCACAGGGTGTCTTACAGCCACAGTAAGAAAGAGGAGCTGCAGTGCCTTGGTGGTATCTTAAGATGTCTGTCTAATCAAGCTATAGATGGAAACACCTGTATTGTTGCTATAGCTCTCATTGGAGCAAGTGGGTAGGAAAGATGGATCAACATTTCCATCTCTCTCTCTCTCGCCACCGTGGATCCAGGATGCAAAGGAGAAGGATAGACCTTTCATTTTCATGCTCTGGCTATTGGGTCAGAGAAGGGGAGCCCTGCTATTTGCATTGGCCCTTTGAGTGCAGTGCTGTTATACCGAGAAAGGACAGCTGCCGTGGAGTCTTTGACAGATTTCCTCCAGCTGTGCTGGTCCCTGGCCAGAGATCTCCTTCTTACTTTTTCACTGCAGGCTCAAGTTTTGAAATTTTATTATCTCTCACCACTACTTCAGTGCACATGAGGTAAGCATAAAGGGAGAGTCTTCAAAATGTCTGTTGCATAAGTGCCTGGCACTCACACTCGGATGGACAGTTTCTTCTCTCCCTTACATGTGAGATACCCTGTTCAAAACAGAATTTTAAACAGTATTTTACTTGCATAATCAATATATCTCTACCAAATTATGACTTTGAGATTATTCAGCATCAAATTTCTCATTTCCTCCAACAATTAAACAGACACAGTATTTTCCACAGGATCTTCTTTACTTTTTCTTGATCTCATGCCATAATGTACCAGAAAAATCCTTGTGCAACACGGTTTTTATCGAAGCTTCATCATTACCAATACAAATATCTTAACAATCTTTATTCGCTATAATAAGCCTATACCTCCCAACTCTTTCCTTGGCTTGCCTACACCCTTCATTCTGTGTTGCTCTTTCTGACTTGGCCAGACTATTTTTCTGATTGGAAAATGGAAGCTGTCTAGCACATACTCCATTTATTACTAGTTTTAGTCCACAACTTACAAAAAGTCTTGGCAAACTGTTGATACAGAAAAAGTGTTGATTGTAAAGTAAGTTTTCTGGTGAATTTTCTTTGGATCAGTCTGTGATGTTTCGGAGCTTTGCACATTGGAATATCTCTTAAGAAAACAATAACCATTTTGATTGGACTATAATTTCTCAGAAAAGGTTGTATACACTTAAAGTAACAGCAAAATCCTCACAGTTGCACACAGAAGGTGTAAAGACACAATGTGAAAACAACATCGTGGAAGAAATAAACTGCAAGTGAGTATGTAAAATAATGCAAATTTTAATAGCACCAGTTTTCTGTAATACAAACTGTGAGGTGCTATTAGCAAAACGAGCAAAGATAAAAAGAACAGTAATCTCATAAACATGGAGAAAAAGTAGGAGATGATGTAAACAGAGTACTGAGAATGGAGCATAGCCTTTTTTTGGAAGCTCAGGTCATGATTTGTCTAGGAATATTGGTACAGAACACTGGACAATGCTGCGGTTGTGCTTAGTCATGTGGAAATTTGATTACTGCAATGACCACTTATGATTTCTGCCTTGCTAGCTTGACAGTGTCAGCTGGTAAGTGTCCAGGCCCCTCTATACAGCACTCAGATTTTGACCACACAGCTTTGTTGCTGTCACTCTTAGGCTGGTCAATAGCAACCTCCTGAGCTTTGGCTCTGCAGCATTTTGTACTGTAACATTTCAGGCTGACATTTCTTGTAAGGCACCTGAGTCACTGCTCCCGCAGACAGTACACCTGAGCCTTCCTCCCTGGGCAGAGTCCTTCACGGTGCTATTTCCCTGTACCAGTCCTTGCTGTTTTACCAATTGCTTCTCATTATGACCTTCTGAGAGCTGGTAGGATGCTAGGGATACCAGTCACTGTCAGATGAACCATCACCAGACCTTATTCCCAACTCATGGGATATCAGGTGAAATTGGAAAGAAAGCTTTATACTTCTCCGAAAGCAAGAACTGTAATTTCACTCAGTCCTTAAAAGGTCCTCGCAGGCTTGGAAAACTCTGTCAGCCCTTCATTTCCCGTATGTATCCACATAGTATCAAGATACATTCTGGCATGTAAGAATAATTTTCAACTTTTATAGAAGCAGATTTATCAGATACGCATAGGAGGAAAGATACTTGGCATGCATTGCATGTAGTCATTTTTCATATAGAGATCTCCCGGATTCTAATGTATAAATACATACCATCTTGCCAGTCACACAGCCCTGTTAGACTGAACAGAAAATATGTTGGTCTGGGAGTCAGTTTCAATAGCGACTTTGAGCTGCGGGTCAGAGCGCTGGCTTTAAGTACCATCTGTATCTCAGTTATCTCCAGACACAGCATAGGACATTTTTCCTTCTTTCTCCAAGGATTGAATGACCTTCCGCCTGACAGTCATTCAAGTGATTCTCTTAACGTTTTAAAGTTAAATGCAAAACATTTCTCAGAGTTATTTCCCGCATGATACTATACACATGGCTACATCTGTTATTCTTTCCTCGTATTTCCCCCTGGCACTTGAAGGACAGATGATAAATCTGGGCTAGATTGTATCTGGCTTTGCATGGGCTTGCAGTGAATCAGACAAAAGGGTACAAGGAGCTCTTCCTGCTTCCTTGAGTATCCAGGCAAGGGGCAGGCACAAGAGACAATCTCAGCCCTGATTTAGTAGAGCTCTGAATGTGCACAATTGGTTTATTTAATATTTATAGAAGCACTGAGTGCCAAAAAAGGAACTAAGGCCATGGTCTTCTGATTGGGTCAGCAGTGGAGTTAGGTGACATTTTTTTTTATGAACTTCACTCAGAAATACAACCCAGAAGAGATCAAAAATACAAGCAAATGTAGTTTGGATTTCTTGACTAGATTTAGCCTGCACTTCAAAACCAAAACAAACCCAAAAATTCAAGTAAAACATTTATCTGCACCCTCAAAAAAAGGATACAATGACAATAAAATTAAATATTCTGTTTCCGTTGACTCTATCTGGACTTTTTCAATTGGATCAGCAAATTAAAAAACCCCGTTTTTTACACAGTACAGGCTATGAGAAATGCCAGTGCTCAAGGAACAGAAATTGTACCCTTTAAAAACAGCAAATGAATACAGGACTGTAAGGGTCCATCAGACCCCTGAATATATCAATTTCATCCCTTTCATACACCAATTGCACTAATCACACTGTACATTAAAACTGGTTACATTGTCTTAGCTCACTTCTCCTATGAAGAGGCTGTTCCAAAGCTTGCTTCTATTGACAATCAGAAACCTTTTATTTTAAGATCACAGCTGTCCATGGCTACTGTTATCATCTAATTGTTCTTGTACCAGTATTGTCCTTAAAACAGTTCATTCTCTTTCGTATTTACTTTCTTGCCTATCTCTAATGTGCAATCACACACCCTCACAGGCTTCAGTTCTCTAGACTAAGCTACAAAGCCTTTTTTTTTTTTTCAAAAAAGAAAAAAAAGAGCTTATTTTACAAAAAGGCTTTCTTCTGATTATTATGGTAACCCTTTTCTTTACATGTTCCAGTTTGAAATAACCTTGAATGGCGAGTACAACCAACCATAGCACTCTAGATGAAGTTTTATTTGTGTCTTGTGCAATGGCATTAGTGCTGCTTTTTCACTCCAGGATGTGGTTCTCCTGGTGCTTCCAAGGGTAAGTAACATTTACCTTATCACAGCAACTCATATTTGTTGGAAGGCCTGATGCAGAAGTGACGGAGTTAACAAAAAAAAGCACATGAACAGAGTATACTCCTGAGGAGTTGGAGGAAACTGTTATAATAAGACTATTAACTTTGGGTTAAAGGAGAAAACAAATAAAAGACAAGTGTTGTTGCTAAGGCTTTGGGTCAGATAAGCTAGATTAAAATAATATTCGGTTTAGCCTTGGGAAAAGAAAAGCAGCAAATTGGGAAATAAGAGTTATTATTACAGTTAGAAATAGATAAATATAAAGAAGATTAGCTAAGTAGTTTAAACCAAATAACCAAGGATGGAAACAGTCCCGTATTGTGACTATGAGGTTATGACTGAAGGCAGGGGTTAGGCGTTTTTAAGTTCTTTGCTTAGTGTCTCCCAATATGCTGTTGGATTGCTTAGCCACCAGTGTTTCTAATAAGGATGTAGTGTCCACTATCCAGTTTAACTTCACTTCTCAAATAGAACAATTTGAAAGCATAAAGCTTTCTATCTGGGACACTGAAACTTAGAGTCATACTACCATTACTGTTCAACATTACTTGTACTGAAAACAAAAATAAATTAATTTAATTTGAGGGCAACAGTTGTACTACTTTTAATGTCCTTTTTCTCCATTAATTTTGTATTTGCATGGTCAATAAGCACATTTTCAAGTCTAATGCCCCATAAAAGTTTCATTTCAGTTTGACTTCTGGAAATTCTCAATTTATTCTACAAGATGTAAGGTTTTACATCCTTTGCAGTTTCCCTGTGTAATCCTAATGTCTCATTTGTATTGGTTATTTATCCAGTTATGAGCTTTCCTGCAACATCTTCTAGCTCTCTGCTTGGGATACATGTTCAAGAACATTTTTGGACATGCAAGACAGAGGACTTCCAGGCCTCTTCCACATTCAAGTGAAATGTTAATCTGAGCGCTGGTGCCTATATGGGTAACTAATTATTTTTGTCTACCTTAGCTTGCCTACCTGAAATGGATACCCTTCATTACAGGCCTCTATTTAGTCTTACATTTAATTAAAACTCAATTACCTTATGGTCATGCAATCCAAGTCTATTTTCTACAAGTGACATTTTGTATAATGTCCTCACTACTTAAAAAAGCCAAGTTTAAAAGCAAATGAGCTTTGTTGGCTCATTGGTGAAGGAACGTGATCACATTCCGAGGGAACTCATTCTTTATGAGTAGTTTTTGGTCAGAAGCTCTAGCCAGGAAATTAAACAACTCTGCTGATGATTTTCCCAGGGTACATACTGACAAGATTTTGCGTATTCAGTCTAAGAGTGAGGTGGCATAAAACTCTTTCATGGCAGGTAAGCTTCTTTGAGGCATTCACTTCACTGACTGAGAGCCAATGTTCTCGAACGCTCCAGGGTAATTACCTTCCTGGGATGCCCAGAGCAGTATCGCTGGGGCTCTACCTACACTCTTCCCTCCCAACCAGGCACAGCTTCATTTCTGTTGTACTTTGCTTCTTTAGTTTCCCACACTGCAAAGCAAGAGCATTCTCCCCATTGCTTTTATCTTTTTTTTTTTCCTTTTTTTTTTTTCTTTTTCTCTCTCAGACAATGAAAAACCATATTCTGGAAAAAAACTATAAAACATAAGCCTGAGTTTTAAATAATAGAGACTATGGACATAATCAACTATCATACATTTTATCAGCTTTTTAGTAGCCATGCTGTAACAAACTAATTTCAAAGCTGTTTCAAATTCCCTTACATGGAAGATGAAGCAGAGTACTGAATAAAAGACAGGTGTCTGTGAGATGCAGAAGGAGTGGCAGTAATACATTTGTCTTACTTATTTTCATACTAGGCTTACACAAAGGAAGTCCTCTAGAATTAGTTTAACAAATGTTGTGCTCTTTTGCATCGCTCTGTAGTCTAAAAGGAAAATTTCTGCGTGATGCTCTTTCTCTGAGGGCTTTGGGTTTTCAGCTATGCAATTTTTCTTTTGAAACTATGATTTTCTTTTCAAAACATTCAGTCAGACTCAGGGAAGACCCCGTTATTGTTCCATGGACTGTGTGGCTTCACATACTGGTGCTGAATGACAGACTCAATGCATTTCATCAGTATGAGTGCACACCAGTACATTTTAGCACGACAATGGCGTTAAGAAATATTAAAAATAGATTAAGATCACAGAGAGTGCCACCCCTTTCACTATGATGATTGCCTCCACCCTGACGGAAAACAAGCATTTAAGCACATACTTAGTTTTCTGTCAATATGCATGTGCCAGTCTGAAAGCAGCACAGTGAATCACGTTTCCCAAAATTAATTGGAGGTGACTGTTCTTTGGGGGCACTTCTTCAATATTACTCCATTTCTTTTCACCCCTCATGTGGAGTCCTGTTTTACACTTGTGTAGTTCCAGTGTGGCACTCAGCCTCTGTAATGAGACTGCAGCATGAGTAAAAACACTTACAAGCAGATTTTTATCTTCCTGTAAATTAGCGATTCTGCAAGAATGTCAAATGGTCCTGCTAAACACATTGAGCTGGCCATGTCTGAAAATTAACTTTCTAGTCATTGCTCCAGCCCACGTGGCACTTGACAAGTGCTACAACACTCAGGAAAAACCATGTTAATTATCACGACTATTATTTATATCTCTATTTCTTGAAACACTGTTCAGTCATTAAAGATAGTGAAAAATGGCACTATCCAGAATGAATGTGAAATGAATATTCATAATGCAGCTAATTGTCACTGACATCTCAAATTTCATTATAATTTCTGTTTTGCTTAGCACTTCCTTGTACTTGCAATAAGCCCATCACTATGCTATTTAATTACTGACTGTAACAGAAGTCCAGACAAAATCACATACGGGCAATAGGAGTCTACACCTCATAATCAGCTATATGGTTAGGATGTTTGTTTCTATACATAGGTATAGATGTATTTATGTAGCATAACAGATCTTAATATACTTAACAGAATCTCCCACTTTTTTTTAATAGGCATTGCATGTTTTAGTTCACAGCAAATCTAATAATTCAAGAGTTTCTAAACTTGTTAGTGGAACTAAAAAAACCTTTTCCCTTCTACTGGGATATTATAATAGGCTTTATTTCTTTGCTCTGTGCATTTTATCATTCCTTTGAAAGTGCAAGTAGGAAAATGCAACTAAACAAAAGGGCTTGCAAGTGAGCCATTCTAATGTTTATCAGTACCATTATTTTTCTTGCAGGCTTGTTAAGCTCTTAAATATGTATTTGTATCAAGCTAATTTAAGCCCATGCTTTTTGTGTAATATTACCTACTTCACATACGCATAGACAATAAGGGAGCTTAATTTAAAAATGGCTACAGTTATAATGCTGGCTATATAAAGCCAAAGGGAGATTATCTTAGCTTTAAAAATTGACTTGGGGCAAATTAACACAGCGAACAAGCATATTAAATACTTACTGCTTCAAACCGTACTGATTCTTACTGCTGTTCACGGAAGAGCTAATTTAAAAAATTTCTCAGACTTTAAAGAGTACTTCTCTCATAAATACTTACCTTCACAGACACTATTGTTTGAAATGCATTAAAAAAGGAGCTGTTTATCGGCAGCGGTTTAAAGCCAGTAGTTTTGAACAGAACGCTGTGATGAGGGAGTCTGTCACAGACAGGAAAGCAGTCGTTTGGGGAGGAGAAATTATGATGGTTTGATCATGATGTATTTACCGGAGTTCCCGGGACTGTGGGTCAATGGATCCTCCTTTCTGTAAATGGGAAGAAGTCGACCCCTAACTAGAGGGCGGTCAAGCCACACCGAGCTGCAGGCCTAGCTGCAGAATGCCCGCTGATTTCTTCTTGTAATAAACGTCAGCCTCTGAAGCTGTTATTTACAAGCTCTCTCTGTGGTAGCCCTGAGATTCCCAAGGCATCGTTGGTTGCGGCATTATGCACAACAAGTTCTTTCAATCAGAGCAACCAAGGCAACAGAGACCGAAGCTGACAGGTCACAACCCCGTCACACTTCATAGCGACTGACATTCTTTTTGTTTAAAGGACACTTTTAAAAAACTTAACCCATTTTAATTTTCCTTAGAAAATGTTTGGGTATCTATTAAAAAGAGCCTCTCAATTTGTCTTAGGTGTGTCATCATTCTTTCCTTTGTTTTATGCTGCAGAAGATTCACAGATGTATATAAGCAGGAATGAAAAAAGAGCTGAATGTATGAGAAAGTTTTAGCCTGATGGTACATTTTCATTCTCTAAAAAGGGCAACAAGCGATATTTGGAAATTCTTTAAGGGGAAAAATCCATGCAGACACTCAGTTTAAAAGTGATGCTGTCTGTATGGCTCTTAAAGAAGCAATCCATGATTATTCCAACTTAGCTAAACAGTGAATGGAAAAAACTCCAACAAACACCTATATGAGAAGCACATCATACGAACAAAGACTCTTGACAAAGAATTGTCTGGTGACACTCACAGGCCTAGTTAGCTGCCTCCTTCCTAAGAGGGACTAACAGTTAATGACAGTCTGTCAAAGAAGTTCTGCTGGAGGTTATATTTGATACTTGTGACATTTATAACAGGGACGTAGGAAAAAAGCTGTTAATACTGTGAAAGGAATGAGTGAAGCAGAAAACCACACAAACTTCTATGGAATCAGTTTGTTAATCTTCATCTCTACCTACAATCACCAGTATTTTCTTCACCCCATGAAGCAGCTAGCTGTCTGATGCATCCTTATGCAGGAAGACTGTTTAAACGTGTTAAATATAGACATATTTTAAGCGAATTGAAGAACACATCAGTAAGCACGTATTTAAATGACATTTTACACAAGATTTTAAACAAGTGTTTCCTTGAACTCAGTCCTTCATCACCAGTTAATCAGCTGGGACAGAAGAGCTACACTGTGGGAGTGCAGAAGTGTGTGAAACAGGGCATAAGATTCAATTCATGGCTAAAGTACTCCCAAAGATGCTGGAGTCACTGTTAATGGCCTGGATTCTCCAGGTAGATCAAAGGCAAAAAAACCCCAGACAAGATACCTTCAAAATTCAACTGAACCATGGAAATAAGAAAATGTTCTCAAGTGAGAACACTCAGGTTCTGTAGCATCATGCATTCACTGTATTTTTTTTTTTAGTCTTTGTGATTTGGAGATAACTTTTCAAATGTGATCTAATAGTAAACTGGTGTTGTCTTTTCTTCTTCAGTTTGCAGTCAGAGAGGTCCAGGAGGAATGTGAAGATATGTTTTAGAGCTTTTAAAAAACACATGAGTTTTAATGAGAATCCCTAAATTTCCCTTTGGTGTGGTTGATACTGCTTTTCTGATTATAGCAAATGTGGAGTAAAGCTGCTATTAAGTTCTTCAGGGGTCCAAACTGACAGTACTGAACTCACTATGGGAAAAAGAAATCAGTTGTCAGAAAAGACATGGACAAATAAATATACTGGTGGAAGTCAGAGAAAATTATTTTGCAATAATGTTACTGGAACTGCTGCAAAAAGCATGGCTTTAATATATTAGAGAAACCCAGTCCATGTGAAGACAAGATTTTGAAAAGAATGAAAAGGGAACAATGTGAGAGCAATTATATACCAGTTTATGAGAGATTATACTATTAAATTGGTCCAGCTGTCACGTGTGACCTCACCTATAGAGTAGCTTTTTTACAAACTAAGCAACAAAGAGAACAAAACGTAGTACCTGTAATAAAAACAAAAGCAAAAGACTATTTAATTGCAAATTGTGATCAAGGAAAAGAAAGACAACAAAAAGTAAGCCAGGAGGTAAACACTTCTCCTCTAAATGTCCCTTGTTCTGCTCAGTACCTACTGGCTGTTTTAGTTCAGATAGCAAAATATCACCTCATCTGGTGATGAAATTCCCCTCATTCAGCTGTAGACATTGAGGTGAATGAGATTTGACTCACAAATTGAGACACCAAATTTAGGTATCTACACGTGAATTAGTTATTCAAGACCTCAGTCTAGTCAGCAAAATACCGGAGTTTCAGTCAGCTGTTTAAACACAGATGTCTATTGCCTTCCCATTTAAAATGCGTTCTTAGGGTATCTGAGACAGCCTCATGGGACTAGCAGGTATGACAGAGGACTTCAGGGACAGTCTTCTGAAGAAGAGGCTGAAGGCTAGCAGATATACCTGAGGCATCTCTAATGGCATTAGACATCTATGCATGGACAAGTGAAGCGCAGCCTTAGTCCATTTGATGAGTGGATCCAGAGAGCTATTCAACCCACTCCAAAGTGGACATCTACAGCAGATCAACTGAACTGTTCCCTACATGCCCTTGCAGAGGATCAGGATGAAATCAGCATTATCAATTCAATGGCGTGCATCTTATTTCTTCTCTGCATACATATTAAGTGGTTGGTT
Source organism: Anarhynchus alexandrinus (assembly GCA_008711295.1). Lineage (NCBI taxonomy): Eukaryota > Metazoa > Chordata > Aves > Charadriiformes > Charadriidae > Anarhynchus > Anarhynchus alexandrinus. The sequence continues at coordinate 320,153 of VUYV01000042.1, forward strand.
AAAGGTTCTTCTGCAGTGCACATGTTCTACAAATGAGCCAAGCCTTGGATTCATTACTAACCAAATGAACTTCCACAGCAGTAAATTTTACAATCTAGCAGGTAAATCACTGGAGAGAAAGAGAATTATCGTCTTGTCTTATGAAGTCACTTTATTTGGAATACTGTGTTCAAATAAAGGTACTGCATTCTTAGACTGGCAAAATGGAAGGAGTTTTTCAGAGAAAAAAAAAAAAAAGAGATTAGGAATAAATGCTTAGATCTTTACTTCTTAAATCACTTAAATATTCCAAAGAACTCAGTGGTCTAAGTATCATGGGTCCATGATGAAAAGGAGGAATAGTATCAGCTTGCAACAGTAGAAGTCCCAAGAAAAGAATGGAATTATACTATACAGTACTCTGGGATGTAATTAGAAGCCAGAGTGTGGAAAAAAAGACAAGAAATATACAGAGAACATTCCAGTCAGTGACACTTTTCTAGTTATTCAGCACCTTTGAAATGTAGAAATCTTACTCCAAGGAATACTGAAATCCAAGCTTGATTTAGTAACAGAAAATCATAGAGTCACAGAACAGTAGAATCGTTTCGGTTGGAAGGGACCTTTAAAGGTCATTTAGTCCAATGTCCCCTGCAATGAGCAGGGACATTTTCAACTAGATCAGGTTGCTCAGAACCCCCTCCAACCTGACCTTGAATGTTTCCAGGGATGGCACATCTACCACCTCACTGGGAGACCTGTTCCAGTGTCTCACCACCCACATAATAAAAAATTTATTCCTTATACCTCATCTAAATCTACCCTCTTTTTACTTAAAAGCCATTACTCCTTGTCCTATCACAACAAGCCCTGTCTTTCTTGTAAGCCCCCTTTAAGTACTGAAAAGCTGCAATAAGGTCGCCCCGGAGCCTTCTCTTCTCCAGGCCGAACAACCCCAACTCTCTCAGCCTGTCCTCACAGGAGAGGTGCTCCACCTTCTGATCATTTTTGTGGCCCTCCTCTGGACCAGCTCCAACAGGTCCATGTCTTTCCTGTGCTGATGGCTCCAGAGCTGGACGCAGTACTCCAGGTGAGGTCTCACCAGAGCAGCGCAGAGGGGCAAAATCACCTCTCTCAGCCTGCTGGCCACGCTTCTTTTGATGCAGCCCAGGATACAGTTGGCTTTCTGGGCTGTGAGCGCACAATGTTGGCTCATGTCCAGCTTTTCATCTACCAGTACCCCCAAGTCCTTCTCCTTAGGGCTGCTCTCAATCCTTTCATCCTCCATCCTGTATTGACACTGGAGATTTCCTCAACCCAGGTGCAGTACCCTGCACTTGGCCTTGTTGAGGTTCATGAGGTTCACACAGGCCCACTTCTCAGGCCTGTCCAGGTCCCTCTGGATGGCGCCTCATCCCTCAGCTGTGTCAACTGCACCACTCTGCTTGATGTCATCTGCAAACTTGCTGAGGGCGCACTCAATCCCACTATGTCATTGATGAAGATATTAAACTGTTCTGGTCCCAATACGGACCCCTGAGGGACACCACTTGTCACCAATCTCCACCCGGACATTGAGCCGTTGACCATTACCCTTTGGATGCGACCATACAAACAATTCCTCATCCACCGAACAGTCCACCCATCAAATCCATATCTCTCCAATTTAGAGAGAAGGATGTTCTGGGGGACCGTGTCAAAGGCCTTACAGAAGTCCAGATAGATGACATCTGTATCTCTTCTCTTGTCCACTGATGTACTGAAAATGTACTTTAGAAGAGTGTCTGATATCAACAGGGAGACCGATGGGATAATCTGAAAAGCTCATCTATTAGCAACAGCTATGAATTTTTCCACACACTATTAGTTGTCAGATATTTTGTCAGAAAAGCAACTATCCTGACAAAGAAACAAGATTTGTCAAGAGAATACCAAATAACTCTTACTCTGGACTCAAACTGGTAGGCCCTTAGCAGCACTGCCTTAAATCATATCTATCCACCAATATTTCTGTTTAGCAGATGCTCATTGGCTAGTACTTATTTTGGACTGGCTTTAAAGTAGAAGATTAAAGGCATTGAGTATTGATAACTAAATTAAAAGGGCTGGCTGCCAATAGCTATAACAGTAAGTAATGAATAAAGAGCATTGCCTGCTCTGTGTCCTCTTGACCATGCAGAACAATCATTAAGAATTAAATGCCGTGATTCAGTCCCCCTCCTCCCTTTTCCCCAAGAGGCAATGCCTCACACACCACCAAGTATGCAGTACTCCGGGAACAAAGCCAAAAGTAGCAACTCGTTCTCTGAATGAGAACAGCTCAAAAATAGGTCTTGCCCAAGAAGGAGCAGCAGGGGGAGGGGAACGTTTCCTACTATTGCTTATAATGCACTTTTTTTTTTTAATGGAATGAAATTTGTATTAACACATGTTTTATTGTTTTTCTTAAATGAAGTTCAGGATTTTGGTTGAGAGGCTACACTGAAAATATGTAATAAAATGATCCTGTTTCCTTTACTCTTAACTTATTCTTTCACTTTTGCAATCATACATACTGTAGCTAGAGTGATTTTTGTACAGGCAGGTCAGGTAAGTCACAGCAACTGATGATGTGTGAAGTTTTGAAAGAAATACCTTCCACCATTCCACACCCTCCTTCTCTTTCCCCCACCACTCTGTGCTCCTGGCACATATAAAAAAAAAAAAAAAAATCAGTTGCACGATACATATTAAATATATATCAGCTTTATACACATATGTTGGCCTATATGTTTGTATATACACATAGACTTGTATTAACCCTTGTGGTTAACCTAAAGAGCTACGGTGATGATTTAAAGAAACTGTTCTACAGAAAAATAAAATGCAACTAAAAATATAGCTGAGAAACAGAGACCCCCTGTCAGCCTAAGTTTGCTGTCTTAGACTGGTTATACTAAAATAAGGGCACTGACTTTGTTGTAATTAAAAGTAGGAACAAAGTACAACAAAAATTATGTAATGCTTGCATCTCTTCTTAAGTTACTTGATTTACTCTCAGTAGAATGCAACACAAGTTCTGAACGACTCCTTCAGTTACATTTTCAAAGGGTTTCTCTCTCTTTTGCTTACAATCACCTGCTGAATGCTTTCTATAGATGTTATTTTCCATTTGCAAAACATATTGTGGTGTTTGTTTGGGTTTTTTTTCCCCTATATGCTTTCCTTTCTAATGATGTTCAGCATTAATGTCACACTCCTATTTACTCTGTTTGCATATCGACCTTGATGTCAGCACAACACTGGTGCTGGATGTGGTTAGTTAAAATTAGTTCCTTCTGTTTGCTGTGTAGCAACAGAGCATAAAATGGAGATGATATCTGAATCCTCCAAAAACAACAGCTATTGTTTAGTTGTTTTTAGATTTTACATCTCCATTGATAACCACAGGGTAGAATTGGCAAAACACAAGTGGTATTGAATTCAGTGGGATTATACTGACGATTCATTTAATCAGGTATGTTCAGCATAAAGAAAGGATTAAACACTCTCCAGGCTGTGGCTGGCCACACATGGGCGTGCAGATGACAGAAAAAGCTACTCTTGCAGGTGACAGCCACAGGAATACGGGGGAGGGCAGTCAAGGTTAGCAGAATTGAGCTGAGCAGCAATAAACAAGCTCTGAACCGTTTCAAACTGTGGCTGAGCTCCTCCTCCAGCATCCCCTCTCCAGAGGTCTGGCACCCTCTGAAAAGGCTTCAGTATGTGACGGATGAATCAGAGAGTATTCCTTGAGGGAATTCCACTGTTGCACGGCTCCTCTTTGTCTCTTGTTCCCTCTAGTGTAACACAGTGCACGCAGTTACCACGTTCATATATTCAAACCCCGGGTTTGCACACCAATACAGATGTTTGCATCTGCATAATGAATACACCTCCATTTTTTAGGGTATACTCACAACGACTCTAGCCTTTAATGTCTGATTAAATTAGGAGGATGTGCTTTGTGACTTCATATAAACTTCACAGAACAATTCTCAGATCAACAGTCTTTGTATTTTAACCATTAACACATCAATGCCTTTCAGCTGTTCCAAGTTGGGAATTTTTTGTTGTTTGGGTTTTTGTTAATACTCTACATACTGGAATAGGGCATATCTTACGTATTTGTTAGAATGAAAAAAAGTATTACAGCGGGTATATGATAGTTAATAAAATACAGTGAAGATCTGAATGTTTTTCTTGACTGCATACAGCTTCCTAGATATCTGACTTTTTAAAACCTTGGAACAAACTGGACACTGTGCTCACATTGCAGTCACTGGAGGGAAAAAAATAACCCACATCCAGAGAGCAATCTATCTTATTTTCAGATAAGCATCTGAGATAGGTCAGCACATTGCTAAGTGCTCATTCCTCTGTGTAAATTACAGGTAGAGGATAGGGTGGACATCTCAGACTTGTACGTCTACATTTTTGACATCTGTGGTTAGAGAAATCAGCACAAACCCAAATGTCCAATGCCAGTTTAAAAATGTACCCCTGTGCTTGTCCTCCTCCCTTTTTACATAGACTTCATCACAGAATCAAGGAATCTTAGTATTGCAGAGTGGTTGAGGTTGGTGCGGACATCTGGAAATCCTTTAATCCAACACCTCTGCTCAGAACAGGGTCAACTAGAGCAGGTTGCCCAGAGCTGTGTTCAGTTAGGTTGTGAATATCTTGAAGTGAATATCTTGAAGGATGAAGACCCCACAACCCCACTGTGTTTGACAATCCCCAAAGTAAAAGATTTTTTTCTTACATAAAAGTGAAATTTCCTGTATTTCCATTTGTGCCTATTGTCTCTTCTCCTTTCACTGGGCACCACTGACAAGAGTCCAACTCCCTTCTCTTTATAACCCTTCCGTTAAGTACTTACAGACATGGATAAGATCCACCTGAGCTTTCTCATCTCCAGGCTAAATAATCCCAAGCTTTCTCAGCCTCTCCTCATACGACAGATGCTCCAAGACATTAACAATCTCTGTGGTCCTTTGCTGGACTTGCCCTGGTAAGTCCACGTCTCTCCCATACCGGGGAGACCAGCACTGGGCACAGCACTCCTGATGTGTCCTACCAGTGCTTAGCAGAGAGGAAGGCACCTCCTTCTTCCCTGCTGGTGATGCTCTGTCTAATGCAGCCCAGGAGGTTGTTGGTCTTCACCTCAAGGAGCTCCGCTGGCTTATGCACAACTTGCTGTCCAGCAAGACTCCCAGGATTTATTCTGCAAAGCTGTTTTTCCAACCAGTCAGCCCCCAGCCTGTACTGGTGTATGGGGCTATTCTTCCTTGGCTGCAAAAGTCTGCATTTTCAACTGTTGAACTTCACAAGATTAATACTTCAACTCATTACAGCTATCAAGAAGTCAATTAATCCAGTCCTTTAAGTTATCCTTACAATCAATTGGAAGAGTAAAACTGCTTCAAAGGGCAATTCATCCCTCTGTTCCACTGAATAATGTCTAAGAGAAGGCGACACATCTCTCTCCACATGTGTGGCCAGTCACAGACTGGAGAGTATTTGATGTTTTCTTTATGCTGAACATGATCACATGCTTTGCAAAAAGTCACTCTTAATGCCTTATGCTTTCTCATCTCAAGAGAATGTGGATAATAAATCTCTACTAAATATGGTTGCGGTGGTGCTCAGCCCTCCTTTGATCCCCGGTGTCCAAAATGCAAATGCTCCTCTGAGTGGCAACCTTCCCCCTCTCTAAGGCATGTCCTTTATTTGCTGTCTTATTTTAGTCATTAGTTAGCTTATCCACTGTCTCATAAAGTTTTACTGTTAGTCACAACATTTTAAAGGTATTTCTGGAATATTTCATAAATCCCATGTGGTATACATTCACTATTCATACATCCAGTCAAACTCACTACCTTTAATCTGCCTTGATTTTTTCACACACACCACATATGTTATGCTTGATTTTAAAGTTTGCTTCATAGAAACAACTTTTCCCATCATCTCAGCAGTTTTAAGAGTTCATGTAATGGTAGCTTTCAGCAAAAACAGAACACAACTGAAGTCAGTAAATTTAGATTTTTTCTGGAGTAAATGCAGAAAAAGGGTTGCTTTTGTCATATGCACAAGTCATTGAATCTTTGTGTTGCCATCGGCAGTTTAAAGTCCAATGACAGATTTTACATTAAAATTATATCATGAAACTCACTTGTAATTATAGATTCTGTTACAAAACCAGATGAATTCCGGGGTCTTTTCCAAAAATTGACAAATATATAGCTATGTTGGTTAAAGGAACAAATGGGCTAAGTGGAAATTTATATGCAAAAGAAAAAAAGGAGAATTATTCTTGCACCCAATACATCCTATAAATACTTATCTCTAAAGTGAGAAATCCTACCCTACTCACGAAAAGAAGTACTGTTTCAAGGTAGGATTTTATGATGGAATCCTATTATGTTAGACTCCTGGAGCTCTTGTTCCGAAAAACTTTGTCATAAGAGTAATTGTTACACAGACCGTTCCATTAGGCCAGGTTCTGAAATTCTCATTCATTTTTCCATCTACTCAGCCAGTGGCCTTCAATAACCCTTTCAAAAAAATGACAGAGTTCCCCCTCTGGCATGCCCTCTCCAGAGCTGTGACTCCCTTTGAAAAGAGGTCAGCTTGTGCAATATACACTATATAATGCCAAAAGCAGCCTGTTGAGATAGACCAATCATTGTAAGTCATGCATGCTTTCCTCCACTTTTTTGTCACCTTCTCTTCTTAATTTTTTAAGGCTGCTGGGAACCAAACTAGCCCCTGACATTAGTAAGGCGTTCTTAGGAGTCACTTTGCTGGGCTTAATTATCGCAGTGATGTAGTAGGGCTGTGCATTTGGTTTTGTATTTTTACTGTCCTTGGTAGAATATTATTGAAGGACAAAGTAGACAATGTAATAAATGTCACAGCGTATTACAGAATTTATATGAGGCCTTAAATCTTTTTTGGAAGCAACATGAACAAGGACTTTATTATTAAAAATGTAAATTTCTAAGAAAAAAAAAAAAAACAAACCCACCAAACCCTAACTAGAAGTAAAGGACAGTGAGGATCTTAGTGGATATTCAACGATATTCCTGCTAAACCATACCCTGCATTCTTATATTTTAACAACAACAAAACAAAACCAAACCAACAAGCAAAAAAAAACCCAACAAACAAAACCCCCAAAACCCAAAAAACCAAAACCAAACACAAAAATCCCTGGTTTATATTCCAACTTAAAAAGAGTTTAGGCACATAAGAACTGGGTTGTACAGGTATTTCCAAAAGCCCCTCAACTTGCTCCTCAACTTCAAGAAACTGTAATTCTTTTTAAAAATTACCATTCTCCTATGATACATTCTCATTTCCTTCAAAGGTGTGAACAGTACACTACTTGCCTTATAAGCCTGTCATCAAGCAATCCATGTAAGCACTTGCCTGTCATTGTTTCCACCTGAACGGCACTGATCAGTTAAGTGCATTTTTACTTGTTTCCCTCAATTTTTACATTGTCGGAACATAATTTGGTGCCACAGAGAAAGACTGTTGACATCTACTATTGCTACGCTCCTTTGATGAGAAAGTATAGACAGTACAACATTTTACTTGGACCCAAATGGATTGGTAGGACCTATCTAGAGTCAGATTAGGGTTGGCACTTTTATTGCTGATTGGTAACCACCCTGTGGCATGGTGGCCAGCTGCATCCTGAGGTTGCCCATCTAGCACCCACCCCCACAGCAGTCGCAATGCTGTGGGCAGTAGATGCTGCTGGTACTTCGAAATAGCAACTCTTTTCCCAACATTTCTTTCTCTTTGTTTGGACTAGATATTGAAGCATTAATAGCAAAACAACCTTTCCCTGTACCTGGAAACATACAGCTCTCTATAAGGGCTGTCTTTTCCCCTGATTAACACAGCCTTTCTTTAGCACTCCATCTCAGAACCATTTTTCTGCTGTGAGCTTTCCTTCTCTAAACCAAAGCTGCCTCTGAAAAATACAAAGATTGTAAGAATGTGAGCAGGAAGTTTTCATTAACTTTTATTTCTAACCTTCTAATTGGTGTCTGCCATAATCATGTATATAGTTTACCTATATCTGCTTAATTCTAATGTAGGTTTCCATCAGACTGCCTGTTAAGAAGTAATCATTTAAAGGGATAACTCCAGTGTAAAATTCACACTTCTGTATGAACTGTTTTCAGCTATTATTCTTGAAAAGAACATTCGAGATCATCATCTCAGAGAGAGAAAAAAAAAATATTGTTCTGGGTTTTCAGTCTTTATTTTCTGCATCCAACAGCTGCCTTCTGCGTCACTGTTCTGTTCCCACAGTGCCTTCAGTTTACATCAGACTGTGACTTGGTTTATTTAAGTCCACAAGAAATATAATAATACGTAGGAAAGTCTAAGTCAATTAATAGTATTTTTCTCTTTGCACTACTACTGATAAGGCTTCACCAAATTCTTCGTTGTTGATCTACCAGAAAAGCAGGAAGCCTGCTTTGCCATCAGCAGTTTATTCTTAGTGAGGGCCAAAGAATCATGTTCTGTTTTAATCACAAAGTCAAGAAAATGTTTCAATTTATTTGAAAATATGTCGTAAGTGAGGAACTGCAGGAGGTTTTATTTTTCTTTAAAGTTATTGACATTTTATCTCTGATTCTTCACAAAGTGGGATCAGCTATTTCATCCTTGTGCTCATCAGCATTAGAGTCACTAAAGACAGCGAAATGCAGTTAAACTTTCTAAGACCTCGATATTGATCTAATTAAAAAAAACCTCTTTTCAGATTGATTTTTATTAGATTTCTTACTAAGAAATAAAAAAAGTGCAGGAACTACACAACAGTCATTGCCATTCTTTACTAAGGCTGTCACTTCTGAGGACACGTTCTCCTTCTCCATCAAGCCATGTCATCCAGGGATGTCATATCTATCCCATGTGCTGTTTGCCTATGCCGACTCTGTGCATTGCAGACTAAACATACCTGTGCTACACTGTGCATATACTCCTTTTTTCATCTAAGACTTTTTTGAAGGAACGTGGGTGCCTTCTACATGATAGATTCTGTTATATTTTAACTAAAGTTAGACTTCACCTTACATATACAATATTTCTATCCTCAGATAGTCACACTCAGGCTCTCTTTACAGCCAAAAACTTGTAGAAAACTATTAATTTACCCATATACACTGGATACTTTAAGGATGAGAGAAATCACTGCCTGCTAGGATCTGCTTCACCCCATAGAATCTAAATGGGAGTCTTGATATCTACACTTCAATGAGTCCTGTTCCATGTCTGTCTTTTCATCCACAACTCACCCAATGTGCAATTAAACCGTGCCTTTATCACTCTACAGGAACCTAGTCAACAACTGAAAACTAAAACCTCTTATCATATTTAATTAGGCAATTTAACCATGCTGATTTCAGAATTGCACTTCTTCCTGATTCACATTTGAAAACAAAACACAGAACGTTTAGAAAGAAACTGTCACGTTGAACAGCAACTCAAGGAGCTTTCCAGATCATAGTATCAGTCTTTCCTGAGATATCAGCTCTTGAGGAGCCTTCTCCATGACTCCAGTAAGCTGGAGACCATGCAGAGAAATTCTGAAGTCCAGGAATGCATGGAACTGGAATTATCCTGTAAGCCAACAGCACTGAAAACTTAAAATGCTAATCTACTTCTCTTGCCTTTCCCACAATACAGGTGTTTGGGCCCGGTTTAGGTTCAACATAACGGACTTTTTTTAACAATCAGTAGTAAGATAGTATTATTTCAAGAAGAAAAGAAACATCTTAGAATCATAGAATGGTTTTGGTTGGAAGGGACCTTGAAGATCATTGAGTTCCAACCCCCCTGCCATGGGCAGGGACACCTCCCACTAGACCAGGTTGCTCAAAGCCCCATCCCACCTGGCCTTGAACACCTCCAGGGATGGGGCATCCCCAACTTCTCTGGGTAACCTGTTCCAGTGCCTTACCACCCTCATAGTGAAAAATTTCTTTCTAATATCTATTCTAAATCTCCCCTCTTCCAGTTTAAAGCCATTCCCCCTCATCCTATCACTACATGCCCTTGTAAAAAGTCCTTCCCCAGCTCTCCTGTAGGCCCCCTTTAGGTACTGGAAGGCTGCTATAAGGTCTTCCCAGAGTCTTCTCTTCTCCAGGCTGAACAGCCCCAACTCTCTCAGCCTCTCCTCATAGGAGAGGTGCTCCAGCCCTCTTACATATGAGGTTTGTTCAGCCTGCAGTTTACAGAGTTGAATGAAGACCGAAGTCAGTATGCACTGTGTATGGATAACTGCATGGCTCAGTGTTCTTACCAGAAAACAAAAAGCCTGAAATTCTATGACTGAATACTCATGTAATAATGTTCTTGAAAAATATTTTTCCAAATGAAAAATACTGAAAATGTATGGCACCTTCAAACCCCTCGAGTCTGCTCTATTCAGCAAAAAGAACAAATGCAAAAGCAAAAATTCAGTGGAGCCAGGATAGATTTCTTGGAAACAATTTACATCAGTCTGTATCTGAGAGAAGACATTGCTGCATGAATACTTATAAAGCAAACCTAGATATAATTCTAGGCATTTTAAAGTAAGAAATGCAGCTGATTACCTAACACCAAACCTTCTCTTCCTCATGAGTCAAACTGTGAAGTTGCAAAGAGTTATCATGGTATGCAGTTAAAATTAAAAAAAAAAAAAATAGTACACAGCATTAGGAGAAATGTAAGAAGTTCGATTTTTCCCACCTTGCATATGAAAATCAAAATTTGGTCATTTGGAGAGCCATCTAAGTAAATGCAGCCACCAAATAATTTTCTTTTGTTTAGGAGCTGTATGACTGACTGATTCTTAATAACTGCAAAAATAGCTGTAGGCAAACAACAATACGAAACTTGCAGTGCACAGAAGTGAGCTAAAAACAGATGCCAGCCCTCAGCTCTTCCTGTATAATTTGTACACGGTAACGATAGTAAAGTGATTCCTTAAGCATATTTTCTAGCTTATTATTCACCACTATCTTATTTCATGTGGCACTTCAAAATGCTCTTTTATACCTGGGTTGCTAGAACAGGATATCAGCAGCTTTTTCCTAGTGCATATAATTGAAAGGCTGTTACTTAAAGCAGGCACCATTAAAAAATCTGAATTTGCCAACAGTTACAACCCAATTCTACGCTTAGAATAGAAAAGTAATTATGGTATGCTGCTGCATTTGAAAGTGTTGGCGACTCTTGATCTTTTAATGGTGACTCCTGTTCACAATAAGAAGCATACACCTCGAGGCTCTTTCTGTAGTCTATTTATACATATTATAACAGAAACAGTGGAAGTAGGTGAGATAGAAAGAACTATTTTTTCAGGAATTAAACTTTAAACAATAAACTACATTAACTTTCAAAGGTCCTTTCAAGATTTTTAGAATTTTCTTGTTTCTGTTAATTTGAGTGGTGACGACTGAATTTACTTTCTAGAAAGGAGACTAGAATCACATCTTTTGTTTCTCCTTTGTGAAAGGACTCCTGGTGTTAGACCTGAAGTACTTAATACCACTCTTTAGCTTTAAAATGAACACCATTAGCAATTCCCAACCACACATTGCGCAAAGGGGATGAAAATCAAGTGACTTTGCATTGTAATTTTGCCAGAATAAAATCCTGCTGCCTCAGGTGAAATCAAAACGAATTCTCAGTACTGCAATGAATGTGTGTGTTCCACTATACAGATGTGTCCTAATGGCACTTTATACAGTGCAGTACGTTAAGTACACTTAATGTCTGACAGCTTGCACATTTCGTTAAAACAGGAACATGTCTGTCATTTCTGAGGCAGACTCAAAAGATTAGGAAGTTAAAATTATCAAGTGCGGTGCCTTTTGTCGCTGAAAATGGTCTTGAATGTGAAGGAACCAGTGAGCTGACTTGATTCCTATATTGTTGTACATAAGCTGGATTTGCACTAACAGTACAGTACTGATTATACCTTCAAGCAAGATTTACTTTCCTGTAGAAGATCATCCCTCTTTATTTACTGAGCTAAGCACTTCATGTGCATTGCCTTGTCTAGCATAAAATAAAAGGGCTTGTATTTAAGAAGTCTGCTGGTGAATGAAGAGTTATGTATGTCTTCATTTATTTCAATTATTCACCATTTATGCATTCAAAATGATTGTAAGAAGTACTGCTTTAGGGAAAACCGATACGAATATTGTACAATTACTGTAAATAGCCTTTGGGAATGTAGTGGCAATGTTTTCTATCCCTGTGTTATCCCGAATTGGACTGTGGATGAATGTCAACTTGATCAGTCACATTCAGGTGGTTTTTTTCATCCTAAAAGTTAAAATCCCTGGGTTTTTTTAATACTCACAATTCTAAAAACTTATATTTTTAACTAACTAAATAATGTAATTAAAAAATTCATATAATCTTTGTTAATTCAAGGAATATAAAACATTAAAAACAGTCACAGCACCAACTTGGAAATGAAAGTTAAAATATTATCCTTTATTCTGTTTGCCAAAAGCGAGAAAACTAACTTGATGCCGTAACAGTGTGTAAGGTCACTGGAGATTGACCCATTTGTATACTCCTTTTGGTTTTTTAAATGTTTTTTGTTTTATTGCTACAGCAGCCTCTCTGGTATGAGAACACTAATGTATTACTTCTTAAACTACCTGTTATTAAATCACAATATGATATTTCTTTTACTTTGTCAATATTAGGTTTGTATTTGAAATGCAGTTGAGGCCACTTAAGAAGAAATAACTAAGCTAAGACAGGACATTTTGAGAATTCAGGAAAAGTGTCTCCACATTAGCCTGCACAGAGCTCATTCTGTTCCCTTTTTAATGTAATTTCTGTTTTAGGAATTTAAGACACCATGGAGTCACCGAGCTGGGACACAGAAATCCCACTCGCAGCACAACTCTGGAGAATACAACTCAGGTACCTTAAAAATGACACAAATCGTAAGAAAGAGAACCCAGACTCATTCATTTGATTTTAACAGATGAAACAAGGACCAGATTCCTAGGAATTTTCTTCATTTTTACTTAGCACTCATTCAGGTCAGTTCCCATGGGCAGTAGCATGAATTAAAACAAGACAAGACCTCACATTTGGCTTAGTAGGATTTGTAATGCCGTGTGCCACGGTCTGAGATGTCTGTCTCTTTCAAGAATATCAATCTTTCTACATGCTTTTGAATGTCTGTGTTTCTGTTCAGTACCACAAATTTACAAATTTGGAGTGACATTCTAAATGTTACTCACTCTGCCAGAAAGAGAAGAAATCCAATATACTTTGTACTTAAATGATGGCAGGAATGGTTGTTATTCTGGATATTCTGGGTCAAGGAACAGAATGATGAATTTCAGTTTCATGAGTGACCTTAAGTGCAGAAATCCAATACAGCAGTTCTATGCACATAAGTGGATAGAAATAATGGCAACAATGTTTGTGACTCTGTCCTTCATTGGCATAAATCTGAGAGTCTACATAGACAGGCAGACCTTGGAAATGTCATACTTTGCTGGTAAATTCTCTTAGTAGGGTGAGAGAAATATTTCCTCCTGTTTGTACCTCTTCGCGAAAGTGAGACTGATCCCCATGAAATGTTGAGCCCCATTGATAAGGCCTATCAATTCTTTGTATCTTAAATGAAAGTTGAATATTTCACACAGGCTAACTTTTGATTTGGTAGATTAACTTATGTCTTTTATTGCCTTTCTCGTAGTCATGGGTAGCTACCTAAAGGAACAGACTTTCCTATAACAACATCAGGATGGACAGTTGTAGGACTGTCAAGATTCCCTAAGCAGTCCTCAAGGATTCTGCATAGGTTTTTCTCTACTTTTACTGCAACATTTAAGATATGTAGAAAATATCTCTTATGGACTAACATTCTATGAGTTTTTCTATTCCTTTTCACAAAAGAAAAGCAGTGTGTGTTAACTTGTAAAATTATGCTGAAGACACGAGATAATCCAACAGCAAAACTAAATCTTAACTGCCTTATCAGTTTTAATGTAGAGGTCTAGACTTCTGTTCTTTAAATTAAAAATAAGAAAAACTAAACCTAGAATTTTAGTAAAGAATCCACTTGTAGAACTAGAATCTTCTTACTTGTTATACAAAGCATCGCCGAGCTTTTATACAAATCAATGATATCTAAGAACTTCATGGAGAAACTACTAGCAGCCAGCATCCAATCATAATTATTCTCTCACATTCTTACTCATACTATGATTTTTAATTTTACAAAGGAAGAAGTTTTTCTCACCTGCTTCTAAATAGTAAAAGACATGAGATTTTTAAAGTAGTATGAATAGAAAGCCCCACATAACTGTGTTTCTACCCAGCCTACTGTTAAACCAGAAGATCATAAAGAAAGATACATTATATATGAACTTTTATTTCATAGCATTTACATTTTCTCTGTGCATGCAAAGGAATTCCCGATTCAATCAAAATGCTGATAACCTTCAGTCTGGAAATTGTGCTTACTTGAAAGACATCTGGATTTTAAAAAGTAATAAAGGTTAAAAAAACCCCAAAACTTATTAAAACTAGCTAGCTGGCTGCCTATCAAATTGCAAATATAAATGGAGCACTTTCATCAGCTGTACATCTAGAAATCCTAACTTTTTTCTCTTGCAAATAGGTGACTTCTTGGCCCTTTGATTTTTAACCTATACGTAAGGAACTTGCAACACAATGAACACCCCGCATCATCTCTGGTAAAACATACTGTAACACAAATAATGTGAGGATGTAAATGAGCAGGGCTGATCCCTGCTATAGAACAATTGTGATTGCTTGGTAAAATGTGAATAGGAAAAAAAGAATAAAAAAAAATAAATTAGTATGGCCAAAAATAAGATTGCATCTACATGAATAAAGAACGAATGGCATTCTTACAGGATCTTACACTAGATTCTGGGCTAAAATAACTCTGCAAAGTACTGAGGGACTGTTACTGGGCTGAATATAACTTTCCTGTAAGAGACTTACCTAATGTGCATATAAAGGGAGGACCTTCACTACTGAGTCAGTAGAGGACTGCTGTCCAAGATACAACCAATTTTGGAACAGTCTGTTCAGTTCTGCTAAAACCGTCATCTAGGAGATCTCTGATAAAATGGAAGGGTTTCAGAGGACATTTGAGATAATAATGAAAGGAATGAAAACAGACCTTCTGAGCACTTCAGAGTCCAACATATCTTATCAAAGTAAAAGATTAATGAAGAAAAAGTGACTCAGTTACAGCCTGTAAAGATCTATACAATTTTTATCATGCATTTTTCCCATTCACCAAACAAAGGTAAAATAAGACCCTGTGACTGGCCGTTGACGATACACAGGTTTGCCCTAGCAGTGTAGTGAAATCTTCTGACTGAAGGCTATTAGAAGCATTTATCCAGTATTACTTTTGAGTCTCACCACTTGATGTATTAAAATCAATTTTGTAAGCTTTCCTAAAATTTGCTTTTTAGAGCATTGTTTAATAACATGGTGGCCTTTTCCAAACCAACAATCTACAGACAACTTAACTGATAACTATTCCTTCCAGTATTAGAGGGTAAATTAATTCAGTGAATGATTCAGAGAAAATACAAGGATAATTCACCAATACCCGAAGTGAAAAAGATCAGCATTATAAACCCCTATTTCATGAACAGATTTGTGATTTAAACACATTTTTGCACAACCTCCTAAATGAAGATTCATTTCTTTTTTGTCAAGAAGTCTATTTCTTTATTCCTGAGTCCACAGTTCTTTAAAAAAATAGCATCCATTGTAATTTCATCAATTGGGAAGGCAATATTTTGAGTTAAAATCCTGTCTATTCAGGCTTTATTTTTGTTTAAATGTAGAATGTGGAATACAGATAATTTGAACAATAAAATCTTCTATCCTTTGGCAAGCACTCATTCACTTTTAAACTCCAGGTGTCTGTGATCGAGCACTAAAGCACCGTAATTAAAACACGGAATGCTAGATATATTTAACAGGTTCAATTTTGTTTGCTGGTTAAAGACTGAGAGACCAAAAGATGGAGCCTATTAACAATACTGTATGAAGAAAGAGAAATCACTGCAGACTGAAGTAAGTCCCACAGGGGGCCTAGCAAGCACCTGCCATTTCCACGCGGTGAGAGATCAATCAGTCTCTGTATGCAGCAAGCCGACCTGCCAAAAGCTGAACCACAAGGGGGAGAGAAGAAAAATGATCAATTCCCCAAATTCTGTGCTCTCCAGTAATAAAACGCTGTGCTCTAAACACTTACACTGTCTTTGCAATTGTGATATCTTAGTCAAGTTCAACATCTGCAGTGAAACTACAGTCTGATATACAGAGAGAAAGGTATCCAAAGTGTATTAAAAAACAAATTCTCTCTATTGTTACTGAGTAAATTTAGTGGCATTACAAGGAAAATAAGTTTTGGGGCTTTCAAACTTACATCTGTGAAGTACAAACACCCAGTTTTTTTGTTCTCATGCACAAGACTGCAGTTTAAATTTTGCAGACTTCAGTTCATTGCTTATTCGAGTTCTGCTTGCAGTGGAGAACTGAGTTGGCCAATAGAATAGTAAAACATACTAAATATGTACCAAACACAATAGTGGCAACGAGGAATGAAAACAAAAGAATTGGAACTTGGTATTTGTCTGTTTGCTAGAAAGTGTAGTTATCAACACCCTTATAAAGTTCACTTATTATCAAGCAGAAGAATAATCAAAGAATCCAAGAATATTGCACGTAATTCTAGGTCCTACCAAAACTCTAGGCTGCTACTGGCCTGGGTCAGTGCCTGGGCACATGGATACAGTTACACATTAAGGTACGGGAAACTAATCTCAATTTGCAAAGATCAGAAGCCATGAATGAAATCTGTAGACATTACTATTCTTTCCTAGGTAATTAAGTACTCAAATACATCTTAAAAGATGACACAATCAAACAAAATTGTCTGGAATTGTAGGGAAAGCACTGAGATCATGCGCTTCTTATGCGATTAGCCTGGATCTTTTAATATTTTCATGTTCTCTCTCAAGTGTCCTTAAAGCCACTTTCCCACAATATGAAGTGTGATTTTTCATTTCCTGTTATACAGAAGACAGCTGTGGAGCAGTGGTACAGTAGTAAATAATACAGGATGGGAATCTGTTTGGTATACAGAAAAAAAACCCGAAAAGGCTTATTAGAGTTATTTATTTGCATTTACCCTTCACTACTCTTATGAAGAATGATGATCATTAATGAAAACCCTCAATTAAAAAAGTCCTAAGCTGTCTTCTGATGTAACAAAAGAAGTCCAGACTGCCAAAAATTAAAAATAAAGAGGACAGCCAAAAAATTCAAAATAATACAGTATTCTTCATTAGTCGATTAGAAAAATACTTTTGTTTGAAAAAAAAACCAGTGGAAACAAATGGTCTGATCTTCAGAGAAAATTGTTTGTTTCTCATTCACTTGAGAAATTGTTCCAGAACAGTTCATCCTTGCACAAATACTACCTTTGAAATATTATCAAAGTAACTGTCTGCAGAGGTTATCTGCTGAGCAAGTGCCTGTAGTTTTAGCTCAAGAGAGATCCAAATATGGCTATAACTTTTAGATCAAACTTGCAAAAGAAAAAACATGAGCTTTATCATATACAGTCAGGCTTTTAAATAGCTTGTTCAGTTCTGCCAGTTCCTACTTTAATCTTTTCTCTGGGACTGCATTTAGGTTTCAGCAAATCCATCTCCCCATTACTTTTGCTCCTCAAATATCCTTGTTGATATCTTTAATTTTAATATTACACCTTCAGTTGCCTCACAGAGACAAATACCACATGACAACAGGTGGATTGTGCTGCTTTTCAAACTGATGTGAAGTTCTGACTTCATTGAAGTGAACAGGAAGACTATCGTTGGTGTCAGTGGGATTATGGTTTAACACATGGACTCTATAAAACACGTCTCTAGGGGTTACACCACAAATCCTGTTATCACTCAGTGACCTGAACAAGTTCAGTACATTAACATTCAGTAAATTAATTTGTACATTCAAAAAAAAAACCCCAGATTTAATTAATGAGAGTTATGTAGACAATCTTTAAGCAAATAATTAAAACAAGCACATGATAAAGATTAAAAAGAAAGAAAAAAACCAAAAGAAAACAAAAAACCCACAAAAAAACCCCAACAGAACAGCACATGTGCAGAGGCAAACTGAAAATAATTTCTTTCACACAAAACAGAATACAATTCAAGCTGTTCTGTAATGTGTAGCATACTTGCCTATTAAATAAAAAGCAAGAGATTCTGTCTTTTTGGCTTTCAAATACACCAAAAATATACCCTGTACTTCTGCGTAAGAGCTAAGCACACAAATGCTGAACAATGCTGCAGTCTTTAGTGATTGCTTCTTTTCAAAAAACCGATTTCAGGATGACATAAACAACTTACCAGCAAGTTCAGTATATGAATTCTGTGTCACTTGGGCTTACTGTGATACAATGCCCACAGAAGAGATTTGAAGGTACAGCTGTGCAATAATACTCAGAATACAGACTGAATTATTTCTCTTTCTAGAAATCACTACAATCACAGTAATAGTAGGCTAAATTAAATTACGCCTAAAGTAATATTTAGATACCTTACATCAAGACAGCATTTTTACTTTATCTAATATCCAGCTTCACCTAGTCCTGAAAGCACTTATACTCTCTATCCATTTCTCAGTTTGATCTCAACTTTTTCTGTGTCGTGATATTAAATATCAATGTGGGTGCATTGATACCGATACACGGGGAAGCATGTGCTGTGGGGAGAATCCTGCCTTTCTTCTGCCTAAGTTTCTCTATGATCTATCGTGCCTAACCTAAATTCCACCTAACTCCCCAGAAAACCTGCAAAAACTTTTACCGTCAGCCACAATCTGGAAAGCAATGGAAAACGCAGTGTCTAACTCCTAGGTAGCAACCTAATGGCCATCATCCATATTCCTGGCAATACTATAAAACTTTACGTTCACAGCCTGAAACATACTGAACAGTTTCCAAGAGCTCAGCTTACAAGTTTGAATAAAAAATTGTAAATATTAACTCTCAGGTATTTTTAAAGGATGTCAACGCATTTTTCCTGAATCATGAGCAAGCACACTGTCCAGTTTATGCTGAAAAGGACTTCTGTTATAAATGCAGAAGAAATATTTTAAAACACTATTTTGCTAAACAAATTAGAAGGACTCCTCTGAGTATTCATAATACATGTTTACGAACTATTTTAATTAAAACACGTATCTCTGTAGTTAACTTGAAACCTATATTTCAATCTGGTTGCTTTATTATGATTTTCAAGTTTCCTGTATCACACGCGCATACATTTTGAAAAACAAATATAAATAAAATATGACAGAATAAACACTGATTAGAACATTTTGGAACATCATTAACATACCCAATTTACATGGCATAAATCTGCTAACATCTGCAGTGATATAAAATCCCCCAACATCTTTCAGATCATGAAGATGAAAGCAGGCCTTTTTTTGTCTTCATTTGGTACGATAAATAAAACAGTGCATTTCTTCTATTTCACATTTAACTAGAAGCCAATGAGTGTCATTACAGATAGTTAGCATTGAACGTTAAAAGGGAGAAGATGGAAATATGATTCTGAGCAGCTCAAGTAATCTGTTAGCCCAGGACCCAGAAATTACCTCCATCAGACAGTAATTAGTTGTTCTTGGAGTCTCCAAGGTAAATAACGCAGACTACAGCATCACCTTGGCATTTTTCACGTTTCTTGATTTCCACCGAAACCAAACAGTGGAAATTTAAACAAGGAACAATGTATTAAAGCTGAGGAAAAACATATACTTATGCACATTGACATGCAGAAGGTTCTGAAACCACCGCTGTTGATTATTCGTGACCCATATTAAATCCCGGAAGGTCTCCATGCCCCGGCTCTGATAGTGTCACATTAGTATAATTATCAAAGGGCGAAGTAAACATTCCCGAGGTAAAACCGAAAGTGTAACCAAAAACAGAATCCATCACGTGATGCCAGAGATACACAGGTAGAGCCATTACCCATCTCATCGTGTTATACATTTGAATTGCAAACCACACCAAAGCAGCACATTTACGCCTTCGCATAAGAACACAATGAGTAAACAAACTTTGCAACACACTTGGCATGTTAAACCAAATTGATAACATTAAGGCGAAACAAAGCTGTTTAAAGGCATGATACAACATTTCATCT